>QLTV01000601.1:5546979-5560822 GCA_003457575.1 Thermophis baileyi | reverse complement strand
CAAGACATTTTGCAGGAAACCGTCCGACCATCTGTCCGCCAACTGCAGCTCCGCAGAGGATGGGTGATGCAACAGGACAATGACCCAAAGCATACAAGTAATTCAACAGAACAATGGCTTCAACAGCACAGAATATGCCTTCTGGAGTGGCCCAGTCAGAGTCCTGACCTCAACCCGATTGAAATGCTGTGGCATGCCCTTAAGAGAGCGATTCACACCAGACATCCCAAGAATATTGCTACACTGAAACAGGTTTGTGAAGAGGAGTGGTCCAAAATTACTCCAGATCGTTGTGCAGGTCTGATCTGCAACTACAGGAAACGTTTGGTTGAGGTTATTGCTGCCAAAGGAGGGTCAACCAGTTATTAAGTCCAAAGGTTCACATACTTTTTCCTCCCTGCACTGTGAATGTTTACATGTTATGTTCAATTAAACCATGGCAACATCTAATGTTTGTGTAGTATTATTTTAAGCAGACTGTGTTTTTCTATTGTGACGTAGATGACGTTCAGAGCACATTTTATGACCAATTCATGCAAAACTCCACGTAATCCCAAGGGGTTTACATACTTTTTCTTGCAACTGTATATAATAAGATAGACTAGTAGATGGGAATGTGAAAGTAGACAATGTACTAATGTTATTAATTTTGATAGACATTTAAATTAGATTGGGATTAAAATTCTATTGTAATTGTAAGAGAGGATAATTATAGGGCGCATTGTGATATTATTTATGTGAAAAAATTGAATAAGAAATGATAAAGAATTATGTAAAGAAAATAATACTGTTGAAATTGGAACAACAGTCATGGTGAAAAACGATTATTTTGTAAAGATGAATGAATAGAACTTAGTTAAAGACAACAAATAGGGTAAATATTAGTAAATATATATAGTAAAGCAGACTAGTAGATGGGAATGTGAAAATAGGTAACTTAATAACACTATTAATTTTGATAATAATTCAAATTAGGATGAGAATTTAGAATGTTAATGATTGGGAATGAGAAATTTGAGAGATGCTTCCGGGAATGAAGAAATATGGTAAATAACTGGTGTAATTATAAGAGAGGAGAAATATAGAGCGTATAGTGATGTCATTTATATGTAAGACTTGAATAAGAAATGATAAAGAATTATGGAAAGAGAATAATATGGCTGAAGCTGGAATAACAAAGATATGGTGAAAAATGATTAATTTGCAAAGATGAATTAATAGCACTCAGTTGAAGATATAAATAAAAGATGAATAGCAATGATATTTAAGCTTAAATGAACTAATGGAAGAAGATAAAGGATTATACAAAAGAGATGAATATTGAAAAAGTGGGAAGATTAGAATAGATTAAAATTATGATTATGAATATGATGTATAAGATGTGACCCGGTCAACACTCTGTCCATAAAGTATGTATGATGAAAGAAGGAAAAATTGTAATAAAACTTGTAAAAACAACAACAAAGAAGAGGGGGGTCAAATTATTCTCCAAAGCACCACAGGGAAGGACAAGAAACAATGGCTGGAAACTAACCAAAGAGAAAAGCAACCTGGAATTAAGGTGAAACTTCCTAACAGTGAGGACAATTAACTAGTGGAACAGCTTGCCTTCAGAAATCGTGGGCGCTCTATCACTGGAGGTTTTTAAGAAGAGACCAGACAGCCACTTATCTGAAACAGCTCCTGCTTTCTAGTTCAGTTTCTAGTTCAG
The DNA here is from genome assembly GCA_003457575.1 of Thermophis baileyi. Lineage (NCBI taxonomy): Eukaryota > Metazoa > Chordata > Lepidosauria > Squamata > Dipsadidae > Thermophis > Thermophis baileyi. The sequence continues at coordinate 5,559,111 of QLTV01000601.1, read as the reverse complement.
CATGGGCTGGACTAGAAGACCTCCAAGGTCCCTTCCAGCTCTATTCTATTCTATAATAGAGCAGGAAAAGGTACAAAAATGGAATACCAAAATAATCAGGAGTTCAAATATATTCCTGTGACGTAAATTACTATTAGCTTGGAAAAACATAATGGATAAGTGACATGGTCATGGTTTATTAAATCATGCATGACATTTATCAAGGATCTTAAAGAGTAAATGTCATCTATAAGATGGGGTAGCATGTCCCCAAATACTAAATGCAGAAGAACAAAAGCACTAGAGGGTTATGTCTCCAGTTTGTTTGTGAGCATCGACACAGTTTAGCCATTATGAAAAACAAAATGCTGGATTAATATAAATCTATTCCAAAGGAATTGTTCTTACAGAGATATAAATCCCATCCTACTACGGTATAGTGCTTTAGTATAACCCTCTTTTTTCTGAACCAATAAATAGTTTGTATTTATGGAGGAAAGCAATAGAATGCAATCAATCTTAGAACACTTACGAACATAGGCTGCTCCCTATCTGTGATACTGAATGGCCTGGACAGTAACAGAAGAGTGCAGCATGTGAGCATTACTTAACCTACAAAACCATAAAAACTTATTTTTTCACATTGATTTTTTCATGGTTGAAGAAAAGATGATGTAGATAACACGTTCCTTTTTGTTAATGTATTTAACATCTCTAAAATGGTAAGTTATAGTACATCATCTTTTTCTTTTGTTCAAATATTCACGTGTAATATTGATTTTATCTGGTATTGGAAAAATAGAAGACTCCATATAACACAAGTAATCCTCGACCTACGACAGTAATGGAGCCTGGTTATTATGTCATAAGTTGTAAGGGTCCTAACTCAAGTCATGTGACCAACCAGATTTTATGACTTTTTTAGTGGTCATTAAGCAAACACTGCAGTCATTAGGCGAACCCATTTTTCACTATGGGGTGTTTTTGCTAAAAACTCAAAGTAGATTTTGCAGTGACCACAGGACGCTGCCAACAGCCGTAAATGAAGGTTGGTTGCTAAGCACCCAAACAGGGTATTGTGGGGGGGGGGAGGAACCCTCAGAATTTTGGAAGTAGGTCATAAGTATCTTTTTGGGGGGGTGCATAGCAACATTGACTGGTCGTAAGTCGAGGACTGCCTATACCTATTTATAGAAGTCATTGAAACTTAGGCATCCCCAATGTGAAAACTTGCTACCCATCTAAATTGAAAGCAAGGCATTTGCCAATAGTCATAGTATATGGCAGTTACAAGAGAATAGGACATGCTGTTTAGAATTATAGAGAGTAATTTCAGAACTTCAAGGAATATCTGGAGACCTATAGAGCCATACATAGAGTTACATATCCCTGTTACACATTACAAGGTACATAGTTAAAAATTACCTTTGTATCTGCAGATGAGAAGTTGGTGAGAAGTTAGGTGGCTTGTAGTTAATATACGTATTAACTTCACCTTTCTTCAGTACTGAAAAACAGTGATTATTATTTACTTTCAATATATTTCTTTATAGTTAAGGTTTACTTAAGTTAGACTGGTACAGACAAAACCTTCCAGCATAACACTCATAATTTTAAAATTCAAGGAAAAAGTATCAACATTTGTTCACACGTTTTCCAAAATTATCCTTTGAAATGCCATAATTAATACTGAATAACATGCAACATATTCAAAAGATCCTTTCAGACCCTAAGGAAATCAACCTAACATAAACTCCTTCAAACCCAGTGTTTTCAACAGGAAAAATATGTATGCATTTGACGCAGATATAGGCCAACAATAATATTTAGCTCGCTGAACATTTTCAGTGCCATGTTCTTTGGAACTTTTCAAACTAGTTGCTGGTTTTTCTGCTGTTGAATTACAGCTGGAGTGGAGAATCCCAACAAAAAATCCTGCTAAACTACAATGTTAGCATTCCTTCTTATTTAGCACTGCTGGCTGGAATTGCTGAAGAGTTTTAAGTCGGCAACACCTGCAAGGCTACGGGTTCAACGCTCTTAGATTATTACTATAAACACAGCTAGATTTGAAGGAAGTAAGGAAATTGAAATACTAGAGGAAAGAATGAAAAGCCGGAGTACTCAATTCCAAATGTGTTCTGCAATATATATCTTAAATTTAAAAATAAAGAAAAGGCAGTTATAGATAGTCCTCGATTTACAACAGTTCATTTAGTGACCGTTCGAAGTTACAATGGCACTGAAAAAAGTGACTTATGACTGTTTTTCACACTGATGACCATTGTAGCATCCCCATGGTTTATTCTATTGTAATACTGTATGTTAAGGAATTGTGCAGAGTAACCTCTGGGCCCTAAAGGCTTGCACAGTGAACCGTAATGTTGCAGTAGATATAAGTAATGATTCAGTCAATAAACAGATACGTTAAAGTGTATAAAAATAGTTTACTCAAAGAAATAGCACAGTCCAAATAACAGTCCGAATCATACACGTTCAGTCAGTCAGTGTTTAGAAGTACAGCAGTCTCCTTACCAGCCTTTCTTTGTCTTAATCATCAAACAAAGATTTCAACTATCATAGATAGCTAGCTACACACAGAGCTTACTCACAGACACGAAGTCACTTAAGCAATGAATCAGCAGAAGAGAGAGAACTAACCATGTTCTCTAGCTCCCTCTTATGGCCGTTACTGCCAGTCAGATTGCAACAATGCATTTAAAGCTATATTACATATATACATTTAAACATTGATTTGTGGCTTGTTTATATTAACCAACCCAACCATTTGGACTGTAATACGGTTTCTTAAATTAAGCAGGGATTATACTGCAGATCCTAATGGTCTTTTCCAACCCTAGCTATAGGTAATCCTTGTTTAGTTGCAGTTACAACAATAATGAAAAAGTCACTTTATGATCAAGTCTCACATTTATGACCTTCGTTATAAAGCAAAGGAAAACTGAAGTAAGATAATCAGTACAGTCTTGGTTTTACTTAGCAATCACTTTGCTTAATGACCGAGCTGACAGTCCCAATTGTGGTTGCTAAGTGAGGACTACCTGTATAAGCATCAACATGAACATACTATGACAAACAACATGTAAAATTAATGTTAAAAGAGAAAGCCATGATAGCTTAATCCTAAAATCTGCTACATTTACAGATGTGTGATCTGAAAGGGTATTTCTACTATTTGTTTTCCCTGACTAGTTAATAGTAATTAGGCATACATAAGTAAATGTTTAAAGTGCCAAATATAATTAAATTATCCTGAGAGAGATTGTTTTGAAAATATTTTCTAAATACATTTTCAAAGCAACATACATTTTTTACTGGTACTGGTACTAATTTAAATTAGATAATAGTGTAACTGCCTAGGTAACAAAGTATCTTGAAACTGTATGAAAGTACTATTATTATTAAATTATTATATATCTTCAACAGGAGGTGGCAGTGAAAGCTTGCAACCAAATACTCCCAATATAGTAGCATTGTGGCAAACATTCAATGAGAGTGGCTCGCTGCTATGCCTTCAGAATTCCAACTAATATAAAAATAGATGTGTTATTTTTCTCTTCTGCTGACATGAAGATCCATGCATGGTTAAAATCAGACACAGCTCAAAAGGAATTTTGACTCTATGTTCTAGTCATATTAATATGTCTGATGTTAGGACTGCAATTTTATTGCCACTATTAATGAAACATTAATATTTTAGAAGTTGAGAATAAATTTCATTTATATTATTTTTTTAAAAAAATTTTTTATTATTTGAACATAAGTTTCCACAAATTGGGTACTAGATTTTTTTTCAAGAATTAGGAAGTAACAAACAATTTGCACAGAAAACCTGCCAACAGTATCAAGAAAGAATTTGTAGAGTTATAAAAATTCTAACATTTAAACAATACATTTTTATAGTCAAAAATCAATTAACAGTTCAATAAGCTGATGTAACACATATATTAACCTTACCTTCCAAAGAGTTTTTGTTTGGCTGGGAGAAAGTCTGCAAGACATTTCCAGAATATCTAACTGATAGATTTTGGTCACTATGAAAAAGGATACACTAATTATCAACTGCCTGTACAAATAGTATAACAGAATTCACCAACCCTAACTGAAACTTTTAAAAAAACAGCTAAATGTTTCTACACAGGAATCTAGAAATTCAACAAAGAAATATATTTTATATAAAAAAGTCAAACCTTGTTCCTCTTTTCTCTCACCCCTCCCACCCTCTATTATAACTGGCAATACAAAGCAAACATCAAGAGAACATACCCAACTAAAGAAAAGTTAAATGGAAAAAAGGGAAGCAACAATATTTTACATGATTATAATCTTAGTACTTTTACAAAACTCAGTGTCCTTATTCTATTTGAATAACTCAAATACTGCCATCTGAATATAAGTACATCTGGATCTTAATAAAATGTGTTTAAATGTTTTCCCCCCCCCCCTCAAATATAGGAAATCTACATAGATAATGTCCATAGTAAATTTGATTTGATGAATTAATTAGCAAATATTTTCTATTTGATAATTTATAATCAAATATAAATAGAAAATCAATGCAAGCAATTCTACTTATTAGACAACTGGTTTTGTATTTATTCTCTCCCAAGCTTTTAATTACCAACAGAACTGGAATATCATGAAGTCTATTATGATTAAAAAACGTCTATTTCATTTTGAAAGTTAAAATTTGGTCGGGTGTTCTTACTATGGTATTGTTATATAATATTGTATATGTATATTGTGATTATATTTTGTATAATCACAAATATATATTTCATATCATTACCTGCAGAAAATGTTTTCTTTCAGACTGTTGGGGTCAACTGGGCTGTTTCCTTCAGTAACTGGTGAATCCAAATTAGCAGATGCATTGCTGATATGATCACTGCTTTCATAGCCAGATTCAGTCCTTTGTGCCTGCCAATTATCAGGATGAACCTTTCTCTCTATAAATCCTGTTGTTTTTTCTCTATTTCCTTTCTTTTCCAAATCCAGTGAATTCTGGCTTCCTCCTTGTTTTGCTTCATCTTCATAGATAGTCATCAGACCCTTCTGACTCTGAATTTCTTTGGGGCAGTTGACTGAACTCTGCTCCTTTTCATGTTTTGGTTTATTGCTTGCATTTAGCTTGGATTTTGAGCTATGCTCTCTTTTCTCTGTATCACTAAAGATGCTATCAACATTCAGTGTTTCTCGCATGGGTTTCCAGCCTCTGCTTCGACTTCTGCTGCTACTGATGCTTCCTTTGTCTTTGGAATCTTGGCTACTATCTGTTTCATAACCAGCTGTGTTGTCAGTTTTCATACGGTTCCCCTTCTCTCCATCTTCTGTTTTATTTGAGCTGAATGTCTGTACAGCGGGTCTATTTTGATTGTGCACCTTTTCATGCTGATAAGATCCTCTCCCTTGACTACCATATAGACGTTCATTGGAATGATGCCTAAATCCAGTTCCAGAAGGTGGTGATCCTGGCTTAAGATTAGTGTGTATTTCTCCTGATAGATCTTAAACAAAGTACCAAAACAGATTATTTATAGTATTCACATTTAAACTTTCTTCTTTATATAAAATGTCTTTCAGTTTCTTAGAATTTCAAGGCAAAGTTAGATAGGTTTAATGTATATGGGAGGAATTAGCTAGAGGCAAATTCTGTTACCTTTTTGTTTTCCAGATTCTCTCCTTGATCCTCTGTCAGGATTTTTTCTTAATGATGATGCGTAACTTTTCATCTCAGCTGCCTTTTGAGCACATTCTCTGGAAAGATCTTTTGTTTTTTCTCTATGATCATTATGTCCCAATTTACCTGCAGCAATAAATGAATTATGCTGTACACGTTTACGGTAATGGAACAGACAAGAAGACAATCTAATTCAAATTTCTCTAAACTTTTTGAATAGACCAACACAAGAAAATAACAGCAAATATAAAGAAGTTTACCTCTTGCAACATATAATGCTTAGCAGATTGCAATCATATTATTAAAAAAAAAAAGCAGTGGGTTAATATCCTATATTTTGGGAGAATTCACTAATTTTTCTTCAGAGGTATGTTGACTCTCTGAGGTGTTTTTTTTTTCTGAAGAAGGTACTGAAAATGATAAATCTTAAGAAGCAGCATATATAGGTTCATTCTCATACCTTCCCTTTTCCAAAGCTTAATCAGACCAGGAATGAGGAAAGCAACAGACTAGTCTCAGGAGCGTGTAGAAACTATATTCTAGATTCTATGGTTAAGAATAATAACCAATAATTCTAAAAACACCTTAGGTTTTTAAATATACTACCCTCCATACTCAATCAGATTTGGAATAATCACACTATTTGAAATTACAGGTAGTCCTCAACTTATGACCACAATTAGGACCAGAATTTCCACTGCTATGCAAGGTGGTTGTTAAGTGAGTCATGCCCAATTTTTCGATCTTTTTTGTCCTGGTTGTTAATCACCACAGTTGTTAAATGAATCATTCAATTAAGCGAATCCGGCTTCCCCCAATGACCTTGCTTGTTGGAAGCCAGATGGGAAGGTCACAAATGGTGATCACGTGACCTCAAGATGCTGCAATAACTGCAGATACATGCTGGTTGCCAAATGTCCAAATTTTGATCACATGACTATGGGATGTGGCAATGGTCATGTGTGAGGACTGTATCTAAGATTTTTTTTCAGTGCCATTGTAACATTGAATAGTCACTAAATGAGGACTACCTGTAATTTCAAATATTGTTTTTGATTCATTTGATTCTCTTTATCTAGTTTGAGGATTTATGTGGAGAACATATGTTTTAAGTCATATTTATGTAGAAATATTGAAATTTCAAAAGGATCTGATTTACAAAATTTGAGCACCACTGTAACATGGTAGTTTGCTAGACATTTTATATAATTAGCTTATATAATGTTCAATTACTTATAGTAGGTAACATTTTAAAAAGCCAAACAAAAATTATGTATGATTAACCTTACAATTAACCTAAGTATAATTCATCCCAGTAATTTAAAAAAATGTGTATGATACATACTTGACCCTCTGACATTAGTAGGTTGAGTATAGTTCCTAGTAAAGGCAGAGTTTTCTAGCTGAACTTTTTTACTCTTCTGGTTAGAAGTTTCTTCAAATCCATTCTCCTTTACACAATCTGATTTAAGAAAAGTATATTTCTCAAACCCTAGAAAAAAGAAATGTTAAAAAACATTATTTTTAAGAAGAAAAAGTTTACTCATTTTATCTCTGAAATTGGTTTTTCAATGAACAGCCTGCCTAACAAATTAAAAATAACTGCCTGAATAAAAGCTATAATAGGCACACTACATAGTTTAAATTTAATAGGAAAAATATTTGAAGAATGATCAAACTTCACCTTTTACTAATAAAAAAATTCAAAGTAAAATTCCATTTCAGACTAAAAAAATCCACATTTTAAAAACATTTAGTTATTGAACAATAACAAAAAAAACCCACAACCAAGCAACCAAGAACAACCAAGCTCTGAGAATAGCAAGGACTCCACAGTTCAACAATGAGCTACATGTATTCTCTGATAGAACTCTAGTATCCGATTTTTGGTTAAAAAAAATCTATTTTGCATGTACTCCATCCAATGTGAAAAATTAAATATGCCTCAGACTCAATTTATTAATTTCCTAATAACTAAAGATCCCACAACTTTCCTATTCCTAGCACTGACAGCAAGAAATTGTTCATTAATACATTAATGTTAAGGACACCAAAGTTCATTCAATCAATAGCCTAACCTTATTAGCTTTTCAGAATTTTTTTTTTAATTTTTTAACAGCCTTGGGGATCCCATGGGAACAGGGAGGCTCTAAAGTGATTATATTGTATTTAGGATGTTGGTCCATTCTTAGTTGTATTTATGGTTAATTGTTTTAAAATGGCTGTATATATTTGTTTTAAAATGTTTATTATATGCTAGCAAAAGTCATGTTTGTGAGATGGGTCAGTATATAAACTTGCTAAATAAAATAAAAATAAAATAATCATATGGTCCACTGGAAAATTTTGGGAGAGTTACTATCTCTACCCCAACTTGCCAGTCAGTCAGTCTGAGGATAAAACTAGAGAAGACTTTCATGTATAATGAGTGGGGGGAAAGGTGGATTACAAATATAATGTTGGCAGGCCAACTTTCAGTTTATCCACACCATATTAAGCATCTGCCTATCTTACTAAATAAATATGAAGTTGTAAATATTCAAATTTCTATTACCAAATTCTTCTCCATTTCCTGTAGAGGCTTTATAATGTGACCAATGAATTATATGCTGAAGTGCATCTTCTGTTGATACCGGTGTACCATCTGGGTTTGCATAAAATAGTAGCAATGGCTGAAAGTGACACCGGATGCACTTGGATACCACATCTTTCCATTTTGTTCCAACCTAAAAGAGAAGAAATCATTTAATCAGTTAAGAAAAAGTGGCAATCCAATTAAAAATAAACTGGTATATCAAACAAATCAAAACTTCTTTAAATAGTTTAGACATGTGAAAAATAATTCTACAGCCCTTTTGTGTAATGCATGTTACTGAAGAAACAAATTGCTGCATGACTTAGAACAAAACTAAACCTTTCATTTGCAATAGTGGCGAATATCTGTAGCTCGGGTGTAGGATGAGGGTGAAGGTTCGTTCTCCGAGCTTGTGGGTTGGTTTCAGAATCCAAATCAACCGCACAGCCAACCAGACACAGCACCATCCTCAACCAATCCACACAACCCCCCAGGTCAGAGTCATCTCCCATTGACTCTGACCTGATATAATCTCATCACAAGATCCACTGATGACTCATAGCTGACCCATCACAAGACGCTCACTTGACACACCCACACCTGAAGCCCTTATAAACAGAAGAACACTGACACTGACATCCCCTAAGCTCCGCTGAAGATGTTACATAGCCTGGTAATGAAATGTATGGAAACCAACCCACAAACTCGGAGAACGAACCTTCACCCCCCCCCCAAACCTTTCATCTTAGGTCATGTGCATTAGAAAATAGATTCTGACTGCCTTAACTTTTATATCAAGACATTACTTCCATGTCTCGATGTCAAAATTAAGGAAGTCAGAGCATTATATAAAATATATTTAACTATGTTTAGTAGCTATCTGGATGCCTATTTAAAATGCAATACTATAACTAACTTACCTCTTTAACATTAGCATCATCAAATAACACCCATTTACAACTCTTAGTATGAAAGGCGAAGGCACAATAATGTCTGCTTGCATAGCATATCATCCCCACAAGAAGAAGCTCACTGTTTTTGGCATGTTCATCAGTAACCCTATAAAACAACTGTAAAAATGATAGATAAGCAAGTAAGAAATAGAGCTGAGGATAAATCACAATTACACATAGCCAGATTGAAAGAGTTCAGCCAGTTTATTTAGCAAACCATATACTGTAAGATAAAGCATTTGAATTCTTTATACTGTAATCTTAGAGATGCCTTTTTCAGAATAAATCATTATACAACTGATTCCCTCATTAGAAGTCTTATGTTCTACTTGAGTCAGCTATTATCACTTAGATCAATGGCCTAAGACTTCAAGCCTGTAAGTAGACCAATGAATAGTTTCTAGAAATTAAAAAAGTACCTTGACTTTTCAGAACCTTTTGATTATGTTGTTAACTATTTTACTAAATTTTAAGTTATCTTTTAAATTTCTGTTTCTGCTGTTTTAAAACTGAAATACTTTATACATTCTATAATAAATAGACATGCACACTCTTACGTATTCCGTTATACATTTATATTATTTTCTTCTAGGACACCTGAGAAATTTTATTAGCTGAACTACATATTTTAAAAGTTGTATTTTGATTTGTTTTATACATCCAAGACTAGGTGAAACATATCTTAATTTAAAAAAAATAAAATCTAGCCCTATTAAAAATAGTGGTAAATGATGCAGAACAGACAGTTCATGTGCAATCTAGTTATAAAGTTAAAAAAATCCTTTTAGCATGGAATCCTATGTATGCTTTTCAGGGGAGAAATTCCAACTTCATTTGAGTTTCTTCTGATTATAGGACTGTAGTATTAGACAAGACAGAGAACTCTGTTCTCAGTAATTTCAAAGTTCTTTTAATACGTTAAGAGAGCACAGAAAATTAAATATATTAATATGTTCAATACCCCTGGAAGATAAAGTTGTGTTGCCAGATTTCGGATGACATCTTCTGTTAGGTCAGAATGTTCAGAATCCCAAACTAATCCAATAGTAACTATTTCTGGAGAATTCATTAGAACACGGCGGATTTTAATTTTTTGGCCACAGTTGCTCTACGAAAAAAGAAGAGGGAACAAATAGTATGATCTAGATGCTTTTCAATGTCAAGAGCTTTATATAAACCACATAAAATTCACTTAGAAGACTATGTTTTATAATAGACAACATCTACAATTTATTCACATCCCAAGTTCCATTATTTCTGACCTAAATGATCAGTTATATAACTTAAATATGTTAGCAGTATGCAGCAATTCATCTGAGTTTCCTACCACTTTTCTGTAAAGTAGGTTTCTTTAGAGACTAAAACGAATTACTGTAATTTTTGGTCACTGCTGTTGCATAGTGCCAGACATTTCTGCAACCCTTATAGAGGCATAATGGAAAAACTACTCACAACAAAAACTATTTTGAAAACTAATTGTTAAGACAATCTAATTTAATAACTATTAAGGTATGCTTTCTAAAACTGAAGTATTTAATTGCAATTAATTGTTCTGTGTATCAATAAGCTATATGATTTTTACTAAAAATGTGCACATCACCAGTTATTTTAAATTCTCCAAAATGATAATTTTTATACTTGATAATGTAAAGACTTTCTGTACATTAAATTTTGATATATTACGATATTTTCAAAACAATTAACCTTTTTCAAATAGCTATTTTATCTGAGAGCCAAAACCAAATAATTGTTTAAGGGGTTACTTTTCCTGGGATCTTGTTTTAATTTTGTATGACAATATGTACTAATTTGATTTATGATTTAAGTATTTGAAGGCTACATTGAGCTGCCAAGACAAATTTTAAAAACAAACCATTCACTTAATGTTAAAAATTTGGATTTATCATTATCAGGGAAAAACCCCCACCAAAATAGAAGAGCACTATTTATTTGGTAAACTTACAGGACAGTTCCTGAAGTCATCTGTAGTATTTGCAGCCTGAAGCAGTTGAGCAAACATTTCTGGCTTGAGTCTTTCATGCCTTTCCACCATTCTATCAATTTCATTGCTGTAAATGAAATAATTTGATTTAGTCCATATTATTGCAATTAACAATGTTCTTATATTTGTAAGATTTATATTCTGATTTTCACAAGATAGCACAATATCACTACTTCATCCCATTCTTCCATATAACAACCTTGTGTGGTAGACTGAGATGAGATCATGACTGGCATTTCCCAAGTGAGTTTCCATGGTTGAAGGTAGACATTTTACTGTTTACATTAAAGGTGGTGAGCAAGATTAGAAAAAAAATTATTTCTTTTACAGATTTAGATCTATTTAGGGCTATGTAAATCTTACAGGATATTACCGTGTTTCCCCGAAAATAAGACAGGGGCTTATATTTTTTTGACCCCCGAAATATGGCCTCGGCCTTATTATCGGGGGGGGGCTTATTATTTTGGGGGTGCAGTAGGCGGCGAGCGTGGGACTGCATGTCCCATCGCCGCTGCCTCGCCTCCCCTCCCTGCCGCCACCGCCTCGTGAAGCAGGACTCAGCAAGGCTTGTTGTGCCGTTGCATGCACGAACTGCAGGACTGCCGCAAACTTCATCATACCAGCACAATTGGTGTCCTGCCGCTCGTGGCTGTGCCAGTATGTCGAACCTCGCGGTAGTGCTGCCGTTCGTGCATGCAATGGCACAACAAGCCTTGCAGAGTCCTGCTCCACAAGGCAGCGGCAGTGGCGTGACGAGTCTCACAGAGACTCATTTCTGGTAGGTGGGACATGTTGGGCCGTGAGATGCGCGTTCTACCTGGGACTTGTAGCTCCGTCACGTCCCTTGGCGTTGTGTCCAGAGAAGCCCATGGTAAAAGACAACTTCTCGCGAGTTCAATCAAACTTCTCGAACTCGCGCGAA
>QLTV01000601.1:5533514-5546012 GCA_003457575.1 Thermophis baileyi | reverse complement strand
TATCGCTCTCTCGCTCTCACGCTCTCCCACTCTCTCTCTCCCCCTCTCTCTCTCTCTCTCTCTCGCGCTCTCTCTCTCTCTCTCTCTCTCTCTCTCTCTCTCTCTCCTGGCCGGGAGCTGCTTTTTGCGGTGGGCACTCTTGGCTGGGAGGTGGGTGCATGCACACCCCGCGGGACTGACTCGGCTCCTCTGGGCGCGGCCTCTGCCAGCGTTTTGAAGCGCTCCTGCCTGCGATGGGGCGGCGAGGCAGGGATCGAGGCTCCCCTCCTCTTCCTCGGAGGCAGGAGCGCGTTTGAAAACGCTGGCAGAGGCAGAGCCCAGAGGAGCCGAGCCAGTCTCGTGGGGTGTGTGTGCACCCGCCTCTCGCTTGCTCTCGCTCTCCCGGCCAAAAAAGTGCCCGCCGCAAAAAGAGCGCCTCCCGGCATGCCCCCCCCTTTCCCCCAGAAAGTAATGGGGGGGCTTATTTTCAGGGGGGGGCTTATTTCAACGCATGTCCCGAAAAGCCCTGTTGGGCTTATTATCGGGACATGTCTTATTTTCGGGGAAACACTGTACAAATACAAAAAGGTACATGAAAAGAAAATGTATTATGTAAATATGAATGTAAATATTTTCAAGGATGGAAAAAATCAGATGCTTGGACCTTAAAACCAGACAGGGTACGTTAACAGCCTATGAACTGAGCTCTGGTCAAAACTACAACAGTTTGCTATTGTTTTTATGACTGAAATTTCTTAAATAATGCTTCTGGAAAAAAACATGGTTTGACCATTTCTGATCATATGAGGCAAATATACTGCAATAAACTTCTCCATTGTAATTAAAAATGTTGGGCTATATTGACAAAGTAAAACGTTTTGCTATAATTTCAACATTCCCTAGACATTTCATTTGTAGAAAGCATTATTTATGGGCTTAAAATTTGGCAAATGTAGTGATGTCTAAAAATTATGTTTGTTATTCCATTCCATCACAATAACAAGATTATACTTGTTAAATGGATATATCTAGCTTACCTATAAATGTCCATTCTACTTGGAAGCAGGATTACAGCTTGGACTGATGGGAAATCGTTCCATGTAGGAGAATAGGATAATTTATTCCAAGGAGAAATTTCCTCTGCTGTGCCTTGTGAAATACTTTAGTTAAATTCTCATTTCCACCATCTGGGAGGAAGCAACTTCCTATTAGTTCAAGCTGTTATTTTAGTTCCCAAAGAAGGAAAATAAAGGCTGATCTAATAACCTTAAGAAATATTTGATCAGGTCAGAAGTTGCCAACTGTCACGACTTCTGAACCTTAAAAACCTTTATATCTGTGATTTTTATCTGATTCTTGTGCACCACCCAGAATTCTTTTTGTAAGATGGGTGGTTATTTAAGTGTGATTAATAAATGCTAAATAAAAAGCTAAGCAGAATCAGACTTAGTTACTACTTCAATGAGGGACTACCAGAAAATCCTAATGCTGTAACGCCAGACAGTTGGAAAAACATCCAAGAAAACAATTGCATACCATTAAAATTATGTAGACTTGTCCATCAAGTCACCAGAAGCTGCGCATGTAATACATGTTATTGTGTTCATTAGTGTTTTTATCAATAGAATATCACCGAAGGCTACTTAGAGTAGATATTTCATTCTCATTTAACAACAAATACAATGAAATTTTTAGAACATTAAATATATCCCTCTCCTAGGAACTGATTACACTTTCAGATGTGAATGTTCTTCAGCTTTAACATGATAAAGAGGTAATTAGGTCATTCATCAAAGATAGTATTTTGCTCTAAGCTGTGTCTCACTATTCACACTAAAATTGTTAACTTATGAGAACAATGGAGCAAAAAAGACAAAGCACAAGAAAAATACATTTCCTTACCATAATGCTGTTGTTGAAATGTAACGTACAAATTCTGTAAAAGGCAAAGGGTCTGAAGATGCCCCACAAGTACAACATACACACTGTAAATAAAAGAAAGGGTTTTTTTTAATTTTTAGAGATTTTAAAATGTTAAAGCAGTAAAATAAATATGAATAAATATCTTACTTGTTCATATAATGTCATAGCAAACTTTTGATGTGTTATGCAGGATTTGGAAGTGCACATATCCGTTCCATTGCTTGGTACTATGTGATAGTGAATTCTCTCAAGGATATTTTCCTAAACAAGTAAATGTTTTATATTAATCATGATAATGATATGCAATCAAGTTGGTGTTGACTATAAGAGGCTTCATATGCAAACATTATCTGTTCCAAACCTGCTCTTTCGGGTAATACATTTCACCAATTGAAGCTTCAAAATGGCTTGTATATGTTTCAATATAGTCATTTTTATCTCACAAGAACAATTTGTTTCATTCTGAAATAAACTAGGCTCCTTTGCTCTATGTTCCTACCATGTTTCCCCAAAAATTCGACCTATTCAGAAAGTAACTCCTAGCTTGATTTTTACATGTGCACCGAATATAAGCCCTACCCCCAAAATAAGCCCTAATTAAGACCCGCCCACTCCAGGGTGCACAGGTAAAAATTAAGCTAGGGTGGGGATGGGGGGTGGGGGTGGAGCTACCCTACTACTTACCTTTGGATAGCTGCAGCCAAGCCTCGCACACCTTGGCCCATTTCTTTTGCTGCAGCCAGCAAGGTTTTCCTGAAGTCCTCTGTAGCCGATAACAGAGCTCCGGATCGATCCGGAGCTCTTTTATCGGCTGAAGAGGCCTTTCCTAAAAGCCTTTCCTGAAGGCCTCTATAGCCGATAACAGAGCTCCGGATTGATCCGGAGCTCTGTTATCGGCTGAAGAGGCCTTCAGGAAAGCCTTGGTGGCCTTACTGGACGAAGAAGTTCCTGAAGGCCTCTGATAGCAAAAAAGAGGCCAGGGGCAACGCGCGCAAGTGAGGTAAGTCAGTGGATGACATCCCCCTGAAAATAAGACCTGGTGCCTTTTTTGGTGGCAAAAAAAATATAACACAGGGCCTTATTTTCAGGGAAACATGGTATGCCCAGGATAAAGGGACAATAGCAATTGGAAAAAACATTAAGTGATCCCTCCCCATTGTATTCAGAATTATAATCTTTGAATCAAATGAAATGATGACCCAATTCTATCTAACTACCGTATTTTTCGAAGTATAAGATGCTCCGGACTATAAGACGCCCCTACCTTTTTTGGGGAGGAAAACAAGAAAAAAAAATCTGCCTCTGCCTCCCAGCAATTTGCCTCCTTGCAGCAAACAGAAAACAGCCTGTTTCAGTTTCACTTTCAGCACAGCCTGATTAGCACAAGGGGGAAAAAAAATCTGCCTCTGCCTCCCAGCAATTTGCCTCCTTGCAGCAAATAGCAAACAGCCCGTTTCAGCTTCAGCACAGCCTGATTAGCACAAGCAGCTAATTGTCAGTTGGATCAGCCTCCCAACGATCAGCTGTTTCAGGCTGCAAGGAATGCCATAGCCAATTGCTGCCTCTGCACGCCTGGGCTACATTCGGTGTATAAGATGCACCCAAATTTTCACCCTCTTTTAGGGGGGGGGGAAGTGCATCTTATACTCTGAAAAATACGGTAGTTATATACAATAGCTCAAACAATTTTTTTAATATTACAAATTCCCTTTATTTTCAGTCTTTAAAAAAAGATTATCATTGTTGTTATAATCCTTTTCAGAGTCCAAAGCATATTGCCCTAAACTGATTCAACTTTTGAAATATCAAATATGGCTCTTCTGCATTCCAAGAATAAAAACAATATCTAAAATAAATGTTAAATACTGTAATATCATGATACTTACAAAACATTCTGCCGCATCGTCCATAAAACCAAGCTGAAATCGCTGTTCATCTTTAAAACTTTCAGCCAAGGCATGCCTCATGTTATTTGAAGGGAGAGCCTTTTCTCGACTGTGTTGGAATTGGGAAAATATTGTCTGGAAATCAATAGCAATATTTATAATTTTATCTATTAAATGATTGGGAACAGTATAACATACTTGAATACATCAAAACAGAGAGTCTAGCATTTGGTGGTGTTGAGAACTTGTGATTCTCCAGATGCTACTGAACTAGAATGAAGATTTTTCACTATTAGCTGGCTATGACTTCTGGAATTGACCTTCAGCAACTAAAAGGCAACTTGTTCCCTATCTGATATAGAAAACTGTTCTGTAACAATGGCCATTTTGAACACAGCACAGGTATCCAATACATAATACCATTTACTCATGATACGCCATAATTCACTTCTGCTTTGTTCCTCCTACAAGTTGATAGGCTAAAAAGAACCCAAAATCGATATCCTTGGCTGTTTACAATATGTTTGAATTGGAATCCTGCTGTTTCCTCTGCTATCAAATCTCATTAATAAGCTAAGAATCTGGAATCTTGGAACAATCTGTATGGAATACACAATCATGAGCCATGGTGGCACAGTGGTTAGAATGCAGTATTGCAGGATAACTCTGCCAACTGCCAGGAGTTTGATCCTGACTGGCTCAAGGTTGACTTAGCCTTCCATCCTTCCGAGGTTGGTAAAATAAGGACCTAGATTGTTGGGGGCAATATGCTGATTCTGTAAACCGCTTAGAGACTGCTGTAAAGCACTATGTGCTATTGCTATATTACTACTTATTCCTTTCAAATAAGAGAGAATTATATGTGAAATGGACTATAGTTATCATCATTAGAAATATATATAAAAAAATTCCACCAAGAATTTTCTTGACATTTGAGCTCATTGAAAATCAGAAAAGTTGAGCCAGAATGGCAACACAGTTTGCTTCTGCTACAATTATGAGGAAATCATAAAAGGCTAAAAGATCAACACTCAGTATACTATAGCAACTCAATTCCCACAATGGCTAATCATGGCATGAAAGCTGTATCTTTACCCTCTCTTTAGTAACCGGTGTACTCACTCTGAGCATGCAACTAAACAAAGAACAGCAACAAAATGAGGCAATATAATATTCCTAGTAGTAAATGAAGTTAGAACTGGTATCCAACAATTACACTTGTTTTTCTTATATAGTTCTTTTCCTTTAATAAGCTATATCTGTTTTAGACAAAGAGCACACAATTAGTATCCCTTAAACCAATTCATGCACCTCTCAAACTAATTTCAAAACACCCATACAAGGAATCAATCCAGACATCTGCCATTGATTATTTTTTAGTTGGGTCCTCCAGTTTTGTGGAAATAAAGAGTATCATTAAAAAAATTAATCAATCAATTTCGCAATGCTATCATTATTATATTGTAATCCACAATTTCACAATGCTATCATTATTATATTGTAATCCACAAATTATAATAGAAGGAACAAGTCCTTTCAAAGAAAAAAATGCCCACCCCTGCTTTAGGGTTTATGAATATTGATCAAAACCAATTAAAACAATTAGCAAATCCTACTTTTAAAGTTTTCCCCCCTACAATTTAACTTATTAGATGTGTCAATGAATCAGAGATTTTCATGAATAGTTGCCAAAATTAATTTTCATTCACACAAGATAAATAAGAAAATTATGAAGTTACCTTCAAAGCACAAAATATGCAGGCATCACCTTGGCAAACGTGTCCTGTGATACCTCTTAAACTTCGACGGAATATATCAAGTTGCCATAAAACCTATAAAGAAGAAAAAACTAACATCCATTTTTGCCAAAGATTTATTTTTATTCTAAAGGTCAATGTCTACAATTAATTGCTATTTTTTGCTACAGATGCACCATGATAATATGAAATACTACATTTACATTGCTTTTGAGGGGATGCTCTTAACTTTAATGGAACCTGCAATAATTCTGAATAGATATTAAATGACAATCAATTGTTTCCTATCCAACTTGTTCTCTTTCATTCAGTCTATTATTGTTTAAACCAATGTATAATTTTACACAATATTTTACCTAGTAATTTTCTTGAGTTGTTATGGTTATTCATACAGGATATAGGATATGGATGTATATATTGTGTGTGTGTCTATGTATATATAATTTTACATATCATAGTACTCATAAATTTAGTTAATCATAATCATTTCACTGAACATAACAATAATGAGCACAAACACTATAATAGTTATTGTTATATTCATATGTCATATTGAAGCAACATTCTTCAGAACTGTGATTGTAAAAAAGAATGGGCATTACTTGATCACTTCATAAAGCTCAAAATAATTAAACCCATAATTCCATACAGTATTTTGTACTGTTTGGAAGAAGAAACAGCAGTTAAGCAGCCTTTTAAACTAAGAAGATATCATTGGTAGGACAAAAAATAAACCAGATTTCATTTAATAAAAAAACTTGGCATCACTTCCTGCTAGGAACAAATATGGAGTACATGAGGGTATATTAACTCTAAATTATAATTCATATCAAATAACCATATATGCAGTCATTTCAATTTCTAAGACAAGAAAATAGGTTTAATTTTAATTGTGTATTATTTCAGAAATAATTCCAATTATTAAATATATCTCATAAGCATCCATCATATGATTTAGGTAATTCTTTCCATGAACAAATGTCAAATTGTCATATTTTAACCCAGTACAAAAGGAAAGATACATGTAAGAAGAAACATGCTTAAAACCCTTAAGGAAACCCTTGCCAGCTTAGTTAGATGCAAATGCTTTCAAGGCAATGTGTGATTATACATACACATACACACACACACACACACACACACACACACACACACACACACACACACATATATACACACACACACACACACACATATACACACACACATATATACATATACACATATATACATATATATATATACATATACATACCGTATACATATACATACACACACACACACACACACACACACACACACACACAAACTCCACTTTGGATTTTAATATTAAAAGGCTTTAATAAAGAGAAGTTTGACAGTGATATGAACAATAAATAATTTACCAAGGCATTTTAAAGTGGTATTAACACTTCATGTGATCTTGATTCTATACCTCTGTTTATCGCAGCCTAGAACTATGTTGGGAAGAAGGAGAATTGTGTGTATTTGCCGCCTTGAGTTATTTATAAAAATAATAAAGGTGGGACATAAATAAAATTAAGCATTGCACTGATGAAGAACTTTGAAATCCATTGTACTATTCCCCCCCCCTCAAAATAAATTATCTTTTTAGCATCCTATAAAATTTGTCCTTTTGTTTCATCCATCCTGTTTTGATATCTTTGGTCTGGTCTATAATTTTTCGCTTGATTATTATCTCGTCTTAAACAGACAACCAAATAAAAATTAACTGTAGTGGAGTTTATGACTAGTCAGAGTAATCATTTACTCTCTGTTGCCACTAGAAAGACTTTTCTCTTAACAAAGGATATCAAAACAATCAAAAGTATGAAGTGGAAAACCCTTAACATATACCAGTAGTAACAGGAATATAGATTAACGTATCTGTAATACAACATGTTTTCAATGCTTTCACAACTCATGGAGCTCTTTGGGATTGATGTGTAGCTCTTCCTTACCTGTACGGCACTGTTAAGAAAGCAGCTGTTTTGTCCTGGTTCATTTAACAAGCCTTTGGTGGGAGCCAGGGACATCATACTTCCAGGCTGATACACTTTTCCAAGATTTCCTCCAGGTTTTCTCAAGAATTTTACCCATGCCATTATTTAGGAAACAAATATAGATTTATATAAAGGAAGATGTAAGTAATCTGAGCTAAACAAGGCAATTCAGACAACAGCCTTTAAAAAATTATGGCACTGTGATCATACTTCCAAGTCTTCAGCTTGCACTTAAATAATGTGGTTATGCTCTATTTGGTTCATGAAAATAGTTTTTAAAATCTGGTCAAAATAGAGCATAAGAATATCAGAAACTCCAGTGAATAAAGTTGATGTAATCTGAAAAACTGTAAAAATACTTATTGATAATATTCATCTTCCTTTTACATTCTGCTGTAGTATCATTTTGTCAAAAGTTTTAAAAATAAAATAGCAAACTATCAAAAATCAGGAGTTCTTAGCTCGTATTGTATGCAGGGATTTTATGCTGATTCTTCTTTCTCAATATTGGCAATATATCACATTTCTTCTTTTGTGTCGCCGAAATAATTCTATGGATACTTCATATCATCTTTCAAAATCTGAAAGAAAGTGGAGGGGGAATTATAATTATACACTTTCTTTACCAGTCTCTGCCTCCACCCAGAGAAAAAAAATATCCAAGACGGAAACAGCATCAGGAGGCCTGCACCAAAGTAACAAAGCACATGAGCAACACTTCCAGTTACAGCCCCTGGGACAGACTCTTTGCTTGATATCTCCTACTTAGTAAGCAAAAGAAGAATGGGAGTGGCCAGTAAGCATATAAATAAATGTGCTGCTGGCAACAAGATGTCAAAAACATACTTCAGGTTTTGTGTTACTGTTCGTTTCAGAGGACAGGATATTACCTAAACACAAGTAGATCTTTTTTTCCACCCAATACTAATTTACTTTTCATACTTTCCTATCACAAACTGTGGCTTAGGTATAAAAAACCTACAATATATATATAGCAAAAATAAAGTCTCCCTTTATTTATTTATCAGCAAAAATATGTAACACACACACACACACACACACACACACACACACACACACACACACATATGATTTCATATGAAATGTCTGATATATAGTAAATGTTAGTTTAGCAACAGAGATGTGATTTCATTCTTCATTTTGTTTCAGAGAAAAATATTAAACATTATTTAATAGGCATAGGGAACCACTATTTTTCAAAAGCACCACTGTGGCTAGCATTTAATTTTATATTTTTTTAGTGCTTTAGAGAAGAAAGCTGTTAGCATTTAATAAATATACTGTAGCTTCATCAGAAAGAGCCTTGTGTTTTCATATGACACTGACTTTATTAACAGAGACATGATTTCATACAAGAAACGCTAACTAAATTGCCAGAGACATGTGATTTCATATCACATACACTGATTTAATTGGCAAAGAGGCATGACAAACTCTCTCTCTCAGTAGATCATTTAACAAACACTGGTTTATTGGGAATGCGCTTTGCAATTTTGGAAAAGTTCTTGTTTGTATTTTTTTTTTCCTTCAGAGAAATTTGTTAGAGACAAATCACTTAGGACTTGTTTACCTTGTAACGTATTTAGAAACACTAACTACATTTACCAAGTAAACCAAGTTTACCAAGCTACAGACTTATATTTTCAAATCATATGAAGAATGTTATAGTATTGGACTAGAGTCTCATACTTTTGTGCCATAAAGGTATAGCAGGTCAGAAATCAAATTGTTATTTCAATTTCTGAGAATTTGTCACAAAGAAAGAGAAAAAATGTGTGTGAGAGAAATTATGTAACAAGAGATTATTTAACAAGCAGATATAGCTTATTAGGGGAAGAAACATCAGGAGGTCAACTTGCATTCTTTGACAAATTTAATATTTGAATTTTATTCTAAAGAGATGATGACAAATCTAAGTTGATGTGGTTGAAAAAAATAGGAAGCTACATGCTTAGCATATAGAACTTCTAATCAATAAATGAGTGATTTACAAAATCAGTGGGATATCACTATTTTAATTCTTGAGATTAAGGCAGGACCAGAACTTTAAGAATTAAACATGCTACTAATCTGCAATCAATTAAGAGACATTTTCAATGTCAGTAATATTGTGAGTGTGGTTTGACCTGAATGACAGAACTGTTTCCAGTGGTAGGAAACTTTGAATCCATAAACACTGGTTGACAAATGGCAGAAACTTCTGATTTTCTTACAAGTAATGGCACATAAGAAGGAGAAATGTCTGAATTATAACAGACAGTGGTTTGTAAAGAGCAAAGGATACTGATTTTGAAACTTCTTCATGTTCAGTCAGCCCTATTGGTAGTGACTAAAGAAATTGTTTGCGATATGTGCAGTTCATATTGTAAAGTAACAAAAATCAGGAATGTACAGTTCATTATATTGTATTATTTTAATAGTTTATGGGTTTTATATTACCTTTATAATTATTGTTCATCACCCATAGTTATGCATTTATGATGGGTGGTTGTATGAATAGTCTAAATAAATAAAACAGTATGGTTTAATTACATAAGAATCTCATTCTTAGGTTTCAAAAGTTAAAATATGAAAACCTTAATATAAAGCAAATCTGCAAGCCTGAATATAGAAGACACAGAATACACCAGTAGCTTCCAAATGAAGACTTTTGGTATGATCTACATATTCTTTTTCCTTAAGATATGAGTATATGTAGAAGAGAAGATAATAAAAATGAACTTTTAAAAAATGGTTTTAGCATGATATAATTTAGGATCCTGATAAAGGACCAAAATGGCAGGGATCTAACAGTGGCAGAAGAGATTAAGAAGAGGTGGCAAAATTACACAGAAGAACTATACAAGAACGAGCTTAACGTCCCTGATAACCACAATGGGGTGGTCACTGACCTCGCGCCAGACATCCTAGAATGTGAAGTCAAATGGGCCTTAGGAAATCTGAGCAACAACAAAGCTAGTGGAGGTGACAGTATCCCAGCTGAGCTATTCAAAATCTTAAAAGACGATGCAGTAAAAGTGCTATAACCACTTTTTACCAGAACAGCAGTATGTGGATCGAGAACCAGAAGTACAGGCAGGATTTCAAAGAGGCAGAGGAACTAGAGATCAAATTGCCAACATACGCTGGATCATGGAGAAAGCTAGGGAGTTCCAGAAAAACATCTACTTCTGCTTCATTGACTATGCTAAAGCCTTTGATTGTGTGGATCACAACAAATTGTGGCAAGTTCTTAAAGAGATGGGAGTACCAGACCATCTTATTTGTCTCTTGAGAAACCTATATGCGGGTCAAGAAGCAACAGTGAGAATTGGACACGGAACCACTGATTGTTTCAAAATTGGGAAAGGAGTCCAGTAAGGCTGTATACTGTTGCCCTGCCTATTTAACTTATATGCAGGGCACATCATGAGAAAGGCGGGGCTAGATGAATCAAAAGGTGGAATTAAGATTGAAGGGAGAAATATCAACAACCTCAGATATGCAGATGATACCACTCTAATGGCAGAAAGTGAAGAGGAACTAAAGAGCCTCTTGATGCGGATGAAGAAGGAGAGTGCAAAAGTTGGCTTGAAACTCAACATTAAGAAAACTAAGATCATGGCATCCAGCCCTCTCAATTCCTGGCAAATAGAAATGGAGGTAGTGACAGATTTTATTTTCCTGGGCTCCAAGATGATCGCAGATGGGGACTGCAGCCAAGAAATTAAAAGACGCTTGCTCCTGGGGAGGAAAGCTAGGGCAAATCTAGACAGCCTACTACAAAGCAGAGATATCACCCAGCCAACAAAAGTGCGTATAGTCAAGGCTATGGTTTTCCCAGTTGCTATGTATGGCTGTTGTGAGAAACCCACCTTAGGGTCCCCGAATATCAGGTCGGGGAAAAGAATGGGGTTTGAGCAAAAGTTGCTGTGTGATGGCAAATTGTTCTTCTGAAGATTGTGCAAGAATAAAGCGTTATTTGTAATCTGCTATGCATCTGCAAAATTCTTAATATGTAATGCCAAATAGATGCTTTTGGAAGTTATTTTTAATAAAGGAACTAGACATATCAAAGATATAAGGGAACTGAAAGCAGCAGAGAATAAGAGGTTTTCACATGTACACGCAAGTATATGCTGAATTGACTGTCTGGGTGCTGAGTTTACGGACAGTATGAAAGAACAAGGAAATGAAGTAATTGACAAATATGTAATTGCTGAGGACCATAAGAAAAAGAGTATAAAAGATGAGGACGCGTCCCAAATCATGGCCACCGATTGTAGCTGCTCCTTGCAGGACCTAGCTATCATCTCTGGACCTCATTGCAATGGGTTATTGATGTACAGTTGCAAGAAAAAGTATGTGAACCCCTTCGGATTACGTGGAGTTTTGCATGAATTGGTCATAAAATGTGCTCTGAACGTCATCTAAGTCACAACAATAGAAAAACACAGTCAGCTTAAAATAATACTACACAAACATTAGATGTTGCCATGGTTTAATTGAACATAACATGTAAACATTCACAGTGCAGGGAGGAAAAAGTATGTGAACCTTTGGACTTAATAACTGGTTGACCCTCCTTTGGCAGCAATAACCTCAACCAAACGTTTCCTGTAGTTGCAGATCAGACCTGCACAACGATCCGGAGTAATTTTGGACCACTCCTCTTCACAAAACTGTTTCAGTGTAGCAATATTCTTGGGATGTCTGGTGTGATTCGCTCTCTTAAGGTCATGCCACAGCATTTCAATCGGGTTGACTCTGACTGGGCCACTCCAGAAGGCGTATTCTATTCATTGTTTTGTTGAATTAATTGTATGCTTTGGGTAATTGTCCTGTTGCATCACCCATCCTCTGCGGAGCTTCAGTTGGCGGACAGATGGTCGTACATTTTCCTGCAAAATG
This sequence comes from Thermophis baileyi, assembly GCA_003457575.1. Taxonomy (NCBI): domain Eukaryota; kingdom Metazoa; phylum Chordata; class Lepidosauria; order Squamata; family Dipsadidae; genus Thermophis; species Thermophis baileyi. The sequence continues at coordinate 5,533,553 of QLTV01000601.1, read as the reverse complement.
TCTTGATAAACTCTGGAATTCATTTTCCCATCCGTGACA
>QLTV01000601.1:5502593-5533021 GCA_003457575.1 Thermophis baileyi | reverse complement strand
CTCACTCCTGGCTCCAATTAGCTCTTGGAGAAGTCATTAGGCTAGGGGCTCACATACTTTTTCCTCCCTGCACTGTGAATGTTTACATGTTATGTTCAATTAAACCATGGCAACATCTAATGTTTGTGTAGTATTATTTTAAGCAGACTGTGTTTTTCTATTGTTGTGACTTAGATGACGTTCAGAGCACATTTTATGACCAATTCATGCAAAACTCCACGTAATCCCAAAGGGTTCACATACTTTTTCTTGCAACTGTAAGTTGTATTTTCATTATGGCTTTTTACTCATGTTCTCAATTGTGCATGAAATAAACCTCTGAATCTCAAAGTAAGATTTATTGTTTGTGGTTTGTCTGTGCTTCCTCCTTTTCTATTGGATATTTGAACACAACATGGGCTCAAGATAAGATCATTTGTCTACAATAAAGTATTTCTATGCCATAGCCTTTTGTCACAATTCTATAACTACCATATTGGCTACAACATTTTTTATTCACAGTTTTACTTTTAGTATTCTATCTTTCTGTTAGTCACAGTTTTGAAAAAATAAATAAACAAATGGATGTTTAATTTCAGTATGAGTCAAAGTTGAGCTTTATTTTTATGATTCTTAGTTGTAAACCTTAATTGTAAAGTGGTAGAAGGTAGTAGAGTCCCTTGGACTGCAAGGCGATCAAACCGGTCAGTCCTAGAGGAGATCAACCCTGACTGCTCTTTAGAAGGCCAGATCCTGAAGATGAAACTCAAATACTTTGGCCACCAAATGAGAAGGAAAGACTCACTAGAGAAGAGCCTAATGCTGGGAAAGATTGAGGGCAAAAGAAGAAGGGGATGGCAGAGAATGAGGTGGCTGGATGGAGTCACTGAAGCAGTAGGCGTGAGCTTAAATGGACTCCAGAGGATGCTAGAGAACAGGAAGGCCTGGAGGAACGTTGTCCATGGGGTCGCGATGGGTTGGACACAACTTCGCAACTAACAACAGCAACATCAGCAATTAATCCGAGTTTTCACAGAAGTGGCTCTGCCTCTCACTGAACTTCTAAAGATGGGCCCCTCCCCCGCAAAGCCGCAGCCAACGCAGCCTCTAGCCTGGACGCTAAACTGTCAAAAACCGTTCGAAAGCTTAAAATGACTGTTTGCGGAGTAATTGTTGGAGAAGTAATTGAACTATATATATATATATTTACCTATATACAGTTGTACCAATATTTATTCATAACATTTGTTTATTGTCTATAAAATGATTACATTATCCAAAGAACTGGCCCAGCTTCCTCTTTTCTCTGGATAACATTTACTACACAGGTGATTCTGTGTAGTACTGAAGAAATCTAGAAAAAGTATGCAGAATACTAAGCATCTTTTTTATAGTCAACAAATTAAAAAATGCTGGTCAGCTTTTAAAACTGAAGTGTGTGAATTGTTCCGATTAAAGAGGCTTGTAGTTACATAAAAGCAATAAAAGCAATTTGTAACCTATCCAAAGAGAAGAAATTGGGAGAGGACTGTTCCATAACATATAAAAGTAATGATGTATTTATTATGCTCTTTTATCAAAGCATGGTATAAAAAAAACAGTAAGAAAATCATAATAATTAAAAATCACTCCAATGAAATTGCTCAGAATCAAATAAAATTGAGACAGATCTAGTCCCAGATACACATTTTGAATAAAAATGTTCATGATGGTAGACAGTGGGGAAAAGGCAAGGCTATTATTTATAATGTATAATGTATAATGTTTTCTAATATGAGCAGATGTAAACGGCAAAGAATTATTTTAGGTTGCAAAGAACAGCTATAATTACATCATTATGGTCTTGGATAAAAGCTTAAGACCCTTTGAGTCTTTGGCTGTATTTTCATCCTTTCTTTCATTCCATGGAAGACAAGAAAGAGAAAGAATACCGTAACTCAAGGAATGAAAGAACTAGGTACACAAATGAAGTGAATGGAGAGATTTGGGTCTCCCCAAATTATGACTGGAATTATTCAGATGGTATATTATTGATATTAAACAGACTATTCCTCAGAAGGCTTGGAAGAAATATTTTGTATCACAGCATGGTAATTTTCATTAGAAAGGCTTGAAAAGTCAGAAAGAGAATTCCTCAAATTAGGATCTTGGATAAAGAGCTGTTTACTGTTTACCTTTGGGACAGAAGGTGTTGAAGTAGAAGTTCTTAAACCACTCAGTAAAAAAATACATATACTGTATGAATATTGATGGATAAAATATGCAACCTTTATTGTCTATACATTTTATGTTTAAAGATAAAGGTTTCCCCATTTCAGTCATGTCTGATTCTAGGGGGCAGTGTTCATGTTCATTTCCTAGCCAAAGGATCCAGCGTTCTCTGACAACGCTTCTGTAGTCGCGTGGCCAGCATGATTATAATTCTAAGGCGCACAGAACACCGTTACCTTCCCACCGAAGAGATACCAATTTATCTACTAGCATTTGCATGTTTTCGAATTGCTATGTTAGCAGGAGATGGGGCAAGATGGGAGCTCACCCTGTCACACTGTACTTGTGTCTCGAACTGCCAATCTTTCAGTCGAGAAGCCCAGCTTCTCCACGGGTAGGCCACTGCACACACCCCTTACATTGTTTACAATATGAGAAATATGATTTTAGGTTTTGCTATAGAACATAAATATAATAATGGAGACCTGGCAGAATGGTTTTCATGACTAGATTATAGCAACTAAAAGGCACAATTTGTTCAGAAGGAACAGAAACAATAGAAATAGAGAAGGAATTGCACTATATGTTAAAAAATATCTTGGGAATCCAAATTAATAAACTTGATAAAACTATAAAGTCATCTGAGCGGTGGCTCACATGGTAAGACACTGGGCCTGCGCACCGCCGAGGTCGGGGGCTCGATTCCCGTGAGCGAATAAACCGCGTAGGGACAAGAAAGGAGCCTCCCCCGATTGCCTACTGGCATTCAGGCGTCCCGTGGGTAAAGATAACAAACACCGTCCGAAAAAATTCCTTTCACAGAGGCAGCCAGCCACCTCGGTGATTCCTGGCTAACACGTGCCATACGCTAAAAAAAAAAAAAAAAGTCATCTGAAAGAGATAAAGAAAAGTGCTATTGGTATCTACTATTACTTGTCTAGTCAACAACAAGATATGGTTGAAATCTTCATAATGCAAATTGTAGACCTTTCAAACAAACATAAAACTGTAGGTACAGGAAGCTTTAATAGCACTGCGACTTATATACCGCTTCATAGTGCTTTACAGCCCTCTCTAAGCGGTTCACAGAGTCAGCATATTGCCCCCAACAATCTGGGTCCTCATTTTACCCACCTCAGACGGATGGAAGGCTGAGTCAACTACCCTATCATCTCTTGGAAGACTAAGTATCAGCACACTGCTTCCAGGAATCTGTGAACTTTGTTTCTGGTAACTTTCTCCTTTAGAGGGAGGAAGGCACAAGAGAATCAGCTAGCCTTAACATGATACTAATCAATACTTAGTTGATTAAGTGGGAATGCATAAGCAAAAGCATATCTTACACTTCAAGAAAGCAGATTTTAATAAACTCAGAGCATTGCTAAATAGGAGACCTTGACAAAAAAATTAAGGGAAACCAGGCTTAAGGTTTCAGAGTTTCTAAATAAGAGATACTAAAAATACAACTGCAAACAATGTGGTAAAAGTGGGGATAACAGAAACAGATAAACACAGAGAGTGTTTATGAAAATCTGAAACAAAAAAGATCATATGAAACAAATGCAATGAGAGATAGATCAACAAGAAAAAATTCAAACGGGTAACCTGGAATTTCCTGATCCCAGGACCTCTACTTTTCAATATTTTCATGAATGAGTTATATGAAGAGTTAAAAGGAAGCTTATGAGATTTGGAAATGATACAAAATTGAATGGTATATGGTAGCTAATACTGTAGAAGACAAAAATAAAATTCAAAATTATCTTGATGAGCAATCAGCCGAAAGTAATAGTGATATCTGATAGAGACAAATGCGGAAGTTTAAAAAACAAAACTCAAAATGTAGAATACTTAACCTAACAGCAGTATTTGTGAAAAAGACATTGAATAATAGTGTAGTGCAAACTATTACATGAGTATGAGCTAACAGAATGACATGCTGGGGAAAAAAAACAATTGCAGCATGAATATTAGCAGAAGTATAATTTCTAAATCAGATATTTTTCCTCCTTTAGTCAGACTTGGGTCCAGTTATGAACATCACCTTCTGGAGATGGCTAATAGAATAGAAAAGATTTCACCTCTATCCTGTTTACACATTAGTCTTTTTTATCCACTTTGTTATTAATTTTAATATTTTAACTTTCAGTGCCCAATGTTTTAACCTTTTAATTGTTTTATACTGTTATTTATGGCATTTTAAACCATGCAGTCATTTGATAATGAGATGGGCACCATATAAATTTAATAAATAATATTGTGAGTAATCATCTTGTCTAGTATGAAATGTATCAGCACTATCTTAGCAATTTCCACTAAAAGAATGACTGAAATGAACTCATATTCAACTCATATTTACTTTTTCAACCTGCCTTTTAATTTTAGATCCTGCCCTTTGCCCTTTAATTACATTGTAGTAAAATATCTATAAACATGCATTATTAAATGTATTAATATTTTAAGAAAAGTCTTGGTTATTTTACTATTATTTTGAAAGTGCTTTTTTATTTTAAGATTTTTTTTACATGGACATGAAACACTGATTCTTTGAAAGCACACATACAAACATAGACACACACACACACACACACACACAATATCAATACACTCATACACATGATTTTGCAGATAAATCTTAATCTTCTCCATATAAAGAGAATGAAAATGAGCCCTTTTGGTTATTGCTAAAATAATTTGTATCTGTACATTATACAGCATATGAATGTATTCAATAAGTGATTATGTATCCATCTTTCAAATGATAATTATTTAAGTTAAGTTAAGTTAACCTCCCCCCCCACTCCACTTTCAACTCACATATTTCTAGGGTAAACTGATCCATAATTGAGAAGCAGCTGAATAGTTTTATTTAATAATTTGTATTTTTAATAATTGGATAGAAGGGGTTATAAGAATAGAAATAAGCACAGATAACCTATGTGTTAAATTTAAATTTACAATGTGGCAACTGTACATCAAATGCAAATTTCATCAGGCATCAACATAATGCAAATAACAATCTCAGCTAACTATTCTTAAGAGAAAAACATATTTTGCTAAAATATTTCTAACATATGATAATGAAATTAAAACATGCACTTTAATTAAATTTGTATTAAGTTGTAGGCTTAAAAATATATTTACATGGTAGTTCTAAAATTACTAAAATATTTTTAGATTTCATTAAAGTCAGTTCCTGAATCCTATGTTATAAGCAACAGCATTTTAAGAAATTGATATCTGACATATCTATACCTACTTGTACTAATATGTACTATTTTCAAGAAATACATAGAACACGTTTCATACACTTCCCTTGAACTTGAATTATAGACATCTATGGTTAAAATGTAACCCAGTTATAATACATTCCAAAATTACCATTAATTTTGAAACTTGAATCTTTTAAACCTTAATATTCGAATATCGATAGATATCCCAAATGGTCTTTACACAAACCAAGTTTATTATTTTTCAGTGCACATAAAACTTCAAAAGTGCTAAGTATCTAACTTGAAACCTTTCATACATTCCTCTGACTATTCTATAGGATCTCTGCTTCGGCTTAAGCTCTGCAAATGGAAGAGAATCACAAATAATAGAACATCCTATCATTTTAACAATCAATCCCTACGTTTTGACAGACCTCAATTCCTTACTGTAAATAAAAAGTACACCTTTCAGTATTTTCCTTCCTCTTTTCCCTATAGAGGTAGCCACTTTAACTGCGAATGTTTGGAGATGGGCATTAGGAGGGATAACTCCTGTGGTATCCCCTCAGTCTACCCTTACAAAAGCCCCCAGGTTAAGATAACCTTTTGTTGTCATGTTTTTACAATGAGCACACTGGCTGGCACCCATTAAAAATGAAATTGTGTTGCCTCCTCTCAAGAGAAAGTATACATTTACTTTTAAAGAGCCAGAGCCAGAGCGGGGGTCATTTTCCACGTTGCTTAAGAGTGAACACACTAATTGTGGAGCCTGACGGAAGAAGTCGCGCACGCAGGTAAACAAGAAGGAGCAGAGTTAATGAAGGCGGCGGGAAGGCGCAGCCACCAGAACGGAGAAACGGGGGAGGTGGGGGGGGTATAAACAAAAGAAAAGGCTTCTTAGTTGCCGTTCATCTTTTCTTCTCAGTCCTCAAGGGACTTCCATCAAGCAACGCCAAGGGGGTGTCCTAAAGATAGGAACCCGACTCTTTTGGCTTGACCCTCGTCATTCACACAGCCACACAGCCACGCACCCCGCGGGCACTTCCAGGAGGCTGCGTCCAAGCGAGCCAGAAGGAAAAGCCGCACCTACCCCAAGCACCCTCGACTCTTCCCACCACCACCCCGCTCCCCCCGAGGTTTTCGCACCTGCCGCCCCAAGGAAAACCTTTCAGCTCCGGTCGGTGTGAGCACCCAGGCGGCAGGGCACCGAGGCCCCTTCGCCTTCCTCGCTCCCACTTCGCGACTCAGACTAAGCAGCGGCGCGGGGCCCTCTCTCACGGCCGGGCTCTGCCCTCTCGCTCTTCGTCTTCGCTACAGAAGAAACCGCCCGAGTCCCGCGGGGGAATAACTTGCTCGGCCGTCCATCCGCCCGCCCGCCCGCCTCGAGATAAACCTCAATCCCCGCTTTCCCGCGGGGGCTTACCTCCGGCCGCCTCGACGGCTGCTCTTCCCCATCCCGATCGCGACTCCTGCGGACGATCCGGCTGCGCCCGAAGCGACCGAGCTCCTTCCCCCGCCCCCATCGTCCTGCTCCCGCCCACCTCGCCTCTCAGTAACTTTCTTCCTCCTGCCTCCAGCGAAGCACGCGCGCCCGCGGCTGGGAAGGGGCGGGGCGGAGAAACAACCGTCCCGGAGCGGCTCGAGAGGCAGGCGAGCGCGCGCTCGGCGGTGCAGGGGGGGGGCGGAGGAGCAGCTGACTCTCGCGGGGAGGGGTCAGGCCTCCTTCAGACGCCAGCGAGAGGGCGGCTTCCGATTGGAGGGAGAGGGAAAGCACAAGGAAGGTACGCGGGAAGTGATTGGAAGTGCGGGGTTGGGAGGACCCTGCCGGAAGAGCTAATTCGGATCTCTGGCACCTGCCCCCCCCCTCCACGACTCGGCGTCTGGCCCGGCGGGGATCTGCGGAAGTTGACGCCGGGCGGGCGGCGGCTTGAAGGAGAACGTGCGAGATGGGGAGAATCAGATTGGGAATGTGTTCATAGACGAACGTGGTTGCTCTGCTTAAAATTGGTTTACCCGAAATGAATCACAACTGATTAGATTCCCGCAGTGTGCCTAAGCATCATGGTTGTAAACAACCCACTAGCCGGGATAATATAACATGCAAACCCACGAACAAGCAAACTTCTGGTTGGCTTTGATGATGTGTAAGCTTAGCCTAAACGACCTTTTCCTTCCTTCCTTGATTTAGATGTATGGTTGTAGCCTATGTTTGCACAATGTGCTTAATGGAGCTGGAAAGCATTGAAAAGAGATACTTCACAAAATATTTTAGCATCAGTGAAGCTTAATGTCTGGAGATTCTCAGTCATCCAGGTCATGGTTTTCCCAAAGGTGCTTTTTCAAGAGGCAACTGGACTAGTTGCCTCTTGAAAAAGCACCTTTGGGACATCAGTGAAGCTTAAAACATTTAAACAGACAATTCCTGGCTGATTGTTGAGTCACCCAGACAAACTTCCATTGGAATCTAGTGAAACACCTTTAGAAGCAACTTTATGAATTTCCAAAGCATGAAACTGCTTTAATGTTTTTAGCACAGTTGTTTTGCTTCTGCTGACCTATGGCTAATTATGGTATATTCATATAGATTTCTGAGTTTTGGCACATCAAAAATTGTACGGCCTGGATTCACACAGTCAAGTTAGCTAGTTTGACTTCAATGTGTTGTTTGAATCCATAACAACTTATTTTTTTTGGGGGGGAGAACAATTGCCCACCAGACAACTACTCCTTGCCATTAATCTTTTGTAACAGAGCCAAAACTGAGTATGAAGATAAAGCTAACAGTTTTCCTTTATGTCCCACAAAGTTTTGCTCTAGTACTGTATCCCCACCATTGCCTACTTAGGAAAATTCAGCAGGGCCATTCTGTTTGGAACAGACTTGGAAAAAACAATAAATACCAATCCCTAATTCACTGTTACAAAATAATAGGAGCTGTCTTCACTGGTCAGAGAATCTAAGTCCATGTACCATATTAAGGTGAGCTACAGCACATGCATGACCAGCTGAATGCATGGTTGGAGTTCAGAACAAGTGCCAATTTAAAATTGCAGTCATGATGGCCTTGTCAGCTGTACGAGATGGGGACAGGAACCCTGCATTGTTTCCAAAACTGGACCTGTACATTATGGTGGCGGATAGAACACATGGCCTTCACATCACTATTGTTTTTTTGGGAAGTATTTGAATTTGGCTCTGCCCCCTTCACCATTAGATGATACAAATACATATCTGCAGCAGCATTAAAAAGTAGCTGTTTCCTTGAAAGATACAGCAGACAGAATATGACTCATGACTATGCCATCCAAAAATGCTGAGATGGACGCTGCTCCTCCTGGTGCTGTATTATCCGTTGCTTGTTAGTGAGTAAGTTCTGGAGGCAGTTGATGATCTTTCCTTTCCCTTTGGACAGTGTGTAAAAATTTGATCCTCTTGGAAGGTTCATTTTCTTGTCTCATTAGACATCTTTTTTCAAAACATGGAATAAAACTCAGGAAACTTGCTCTTCTCATTTGTAAAATACAGATTCAAGTTTAGATATGTGTACTCATTGTGAAGTAAATACAAATTTCATCATGGAAATTTGATGAACATTCCAATGGCTGTGTAAATGAATCAGTTTTTTTTTTTAAAATTAAGCCACTGTGAAGAAAACAAAAGGGTGACTTAGCCAAAAATCCTAGACCTCAGGCAGAAAGAACTGTGGAAAGAATGCTGAACTGGAAAAAGTCCAAGGAGATAATTCAAGATACAGAAAACCCAGATGTACACTGTTTTATAGTAGAGGAAACAGGATTCATGTAGTTAATGGATCAGAGCCCTGAACAAAGGCATGTGTACAACATAGCACATAAATTAATAAGGTTTTATAAAGGAGGGATATCTAAGAAAGGAAAATACAGGAAACTCATAATGCTGAAGGCCATTTTTGACCTATGGCTTGGCATGCCTCATTACAAAAAGTGGGGAAGACAAAAGATGCAAGCGGGGCATATACTATAATTAATTTTAGATCAAATGTAAACATAGTTACTGTTTGTAGTAATTATGGATTACTCCCTGTGCACTTTAAAGTTTGTAGTTCAGTGACAACTTCTGGAGACAGATTTTTGCCCCTGCCCTCAGTTAATGGAACACAGAGGTTTTTATCATTATTTCATTTAATTCCCTTTATAATGATGAATGGCCTTGCAAGACTTCATTATGATATATGTATTATATGTGTGTGTTTGTGTGTGTGTTATATAGATATACATACATATGCATACAATATATACATATACCGTGTGTGTGCATACATACATGGTATATGTTTATATTGTATGCATATGTATGTATAACACACACACACACACACACACACACACACACACACACACCTCTAATTCTATTGGTCAAAGATTTATGAGCTCTATGGTAAAATGTTTGGGACTTTTTCCTGCATCTTTCCCCACATTCCAATGCAGTTAGCTCTCGACTTATAACCTTCATTTAACAACTGTTCGAAGTAACAACACCACTGAAAAATTTACAGTAGGTCCTCACACTTACGACTGTTGCGCATAGTCCAGTATCAAACTGTTCTTCCGGATGAAAGACTTGGCTTGCCACCAATGAAAATACCTGAGCTACCCTGTATTTTTTTCTTGTTTTTTAACAGCTTTTTTTCCCTATAAGGATGAGGAGAAAAGAAGAAAAACGTGAAGAACACAAGAGAGTTACAAAGAGGAGATGATGCTTGCACTCCATGTAAAATTTTGTACCTGAAATTAGATAATTGAAAGAAGGAAAGGCCCTGCTGGAGAGTCAATATGTGGTTTAAATAAATTGTTTTGAGAGAATAATTTCATTAACTCTTATTACCTAATAATTGTATATGTTTGCAGTTAATCTCAACTGCACTAACTTATGACATTAAGATTACTTCTTGGCAGGTACTCCTAATATAAATCAATAATTGTTTTTTCTTTCTTTTTTGATGTAAACTTTAAGAAATATTTTTCTTTTACTTTATTGGGAATATTACTTTTTCTGTCAGTTTACCTTGCTCTGTTTCATTAACAGTTATAGTTATGAACTTGTGTGAGACCAGTTTCGGTTTGGCACATGTTTAGTGTAACCATGTTTAGTGGCATCAATAAACTTTTAATATTTTTAAAATTAGAATAATATTGATTTATCCAATTATAATTTTATGTAAATATTAAACAGGAAAAGCAATTTAATACTCCTATGCTATAAATACCACTATGCTATAATTTATTGTGGAATGATATTATATAGTGTAGCTGTAGATTACTGTGTTGCCCCAAAAATAAGACCCTGTCTTATATTTTTTTGAACCCTGAAATAAGCGCTTGGCCTTATTGCCATGCACTCAAAAGCCCGATTGGGCTTATTATCAGGGGATGTCTTATTTTGGGGAAAACAGGGTACATAATCCTATAGCAGAGATTTTAGCAACAGGATGAATGGTGATCAGAAAGCAATTTTTAAATCATTGAAAAATTACATACCATTGTGGTGTTATAGTTCTATAGCATGCTCACATTCTCTCTCAAAGTATATATGTGTGTGTGTGTGTTTATACTAATATATGATACACACACACTGTATGTCATAGTTCTCCCTTTTTATGACCCTGTAATCCCTTAATTTGGGGTAGAGTTGAGGCATGGAACTGAGAATTTCCTGACACCATGCACAGTTCACAGCAGATTTTTTTTCTTTGCGCCCTAGGAGAGAAACATTGGCCACTACCTAGGATTGAACTCTCAACCTTCTGAGCGGGAGGCGGGCCAAGCTCTTTTCTCTCTCTCTCCCTCCCTCTCCCTCTCTCTCTCTCTCTCTCCCTCTATATATGAAGAATACTCATATCTTTTTGTCAATTCCAATATCTGACTAGTTTTAGCAACTTTGAATGAAATAAATTTATGTGCAGAATGGGAAAATATCTTTATTTTCATAACCAAACACCAAAGATGAGTAGAAGAAATAGTTACATAGAAATAAGTGGGACATAAGCACAATGTGCATGCGATTATTGAAATTATAAATAATACAATGGAAAATTTATTCAATGTACAACACTGCAGGTAATATTATTGAACAATATTTTATAAACACAACAAAATAAAGAAGCTACCTTCTTTATCCACCTATTGAAGATTATATAGAGATGCTTTTGGAAATATTATTAGTTATTATGCAGAACATATAATATTTTATTATAGGAAATATATCAATTTTTTTCTGCAGACATGTAGGAGGCTCTTTTCATTAAAGTAAGATCCTTTCATTACACATATTTCAATTTTCAGAACTTATGTCTGAAAAAAATAGACGTGAACTTTAACAGTGATGTTTCCACTCAAGAAATACATTCCATTGAGATCAATAGGATTCATTCTCAGGTAAGCATTTGGATTGTCTATATAAGTTACATTAAGTATTCAAGATTGAAAATAATTTTTGTAATGGTATTTTAGTCATTTTATCACACTTTTAAAGTTATTTAACTTTTTCATCACTTGGCTTCATTATCAAACAGATCTTGCATTCTCATAAAATGTTTATTAAACTTGAGTTTTATATTCAAATGTTCTATAATCTGCAAAAATAATATATTTAAGGGTATCTTTTATAAAGAATCTTAGGTAAGTCTGCTAGAACATATTGCATTAGAATTACTGTCTAATGAATATGCACATAATTGTATCTTCAATATTTTACAAAGTGAGTCTTATTTAAATGCTGCTTGGAAATCACCCTTCCCCACCCACTCTGTCCTGTAACTTTGAATTCATACATTGCACTAAGCCAATAACATTAAACTTGATTGTGGCTTAGTGCAAAGTATTATTGCAGTCATATTGGTTTGTAATCAAGGACCTGTGGCTTAATGTTCTATATACCCCAGTCAATTATGACTTATTCTACAAATCAGTTGCTAGAGTCACACTGGTATGCTGAAAAAACATAATAATGTGGTGAACATATGACAGTTTAACAAACCAACAAGATGGAGTGTTTGTGGATCAGACAAATCTTCAATATCTCAAATACTTTTTTATGGCTGAATATCTGACAAAGTGTTAGACAAAAAAAGTGATTTATGTGAAATACTATGGTAGCAAAAAGGAAACAGAAATTTGAAAGACCTTGTATAGCTTGATCTACAAGGAACAGAATGACTTGTTCCCTACAGAAGGGATCAAAAGAATTGATGGAAAGCAGTAGAGCAGCTCTGTTGATGCCCCGACCATCAGGTGTTATGAGATGACAATGAGCTCTTCAGTGGTGGGATTCAAATTTTTCCACTGGTTCTGTGGGCGTGGCTTGGTGGGTGTGGTCTGGTGGGGGTCATGTGACAGTGGGCATGGCCAACTTGATGTCACTCACGCCCACTCAGTCACATGACCCTACACCAAGCCACACCCACAGAACCCGGTAGGAAATTTTTTTGAATTTACCGCTATTCTTTCTACCTATTTTCTGCCCAGGCCTGGCCTAATCTGCCAAAGGCCTCCTCCTGCATGCCACCCGCTCTCCCTTCGCCAGTCGCACGCGTTACCCTGTTTCCCCTCCTTCACAGACCCCGGCTCTAGCCCCACTTCCTCCCCCACAACCGCCTCTTTCTTTGGGCTTACTTTCCTCCCGTGGCGGCTGGTGGCAGAGGGGAAGGCAAGCTCTCTTTTTTGGTGCAACTGTGAGAAGCCTCCCGCTTTGCGGCTGTGGTGGCTGGCCGGAGGCCGCCAAAAACTACCGGAGGTCTCGAACGCACCAAAAAAGCCGCTGCAGACGGCACTGCAGCGACTTTTTTGGTGCGTTCAAGACCTCCGGTAGTTTTCAGTGCAAGAAGCCTCCAGCCAGCCGCCGCTGCCGGCTCGGTTCTGGCTGGCAAAGAGGCAGCGGCTGGGAGGCTTCTCGAACTGAAAAAAACACATGGCGGCTGCAGGCTTGTTGCAGCGAAAATTACCTCCGTTCCGCTTCTCCAACGCGCTGCCCTGTTCTATGCACCGGCCGTGCAGGCGCATCCCATTGCCTGCTGCGCTGCTCCGCTAGGACTTGCCCGGGCAATTCCCTCTGGCACAGCGGCAGCAGGCAATGGGGTGCGCCTGCGCAGTCAGTGCATAGGCGGTGGCGGCGCATTGGAGAAGCGGAGTGGAGGTAATTTTCGCTGCAAGAAGCCTGCAGCAGCCATGTGTTTTTTTCGGTGCGGCTGGACTGGAGCGAGCGGCGACCGGGCGGGGGCGTGGCCAGCCAGAAGTCACTACCGGTTCGGCGACCCAGGCCAAATTGCCGCTATCGGTTTGCCCGAACCGGCTGAATACCACCTCTGGAGCTCTTGCCAAAAGTAGGCAGCGACAGGGCAGCTTCCCATTGAATATAAGGATATTGGGGAAGTTGTCCTAAGTAGAATATTCTGTTCCTCTCTTCCCACTGTGTGATATGTTTTCATTCCCCAAATGAAAAACTTTTTAAATGAAGCCTGCTGCATTTCTCAGGACTAATCAGAGAAGTTTTACTTCCTAGATTAGGTTTAATTTTTTATGATGTTGATTCCATGTCTTGCAGCATAGATATTAAAATATGGCCAATATTAGCAGTTATATTCTTTCCCTTTCAAAGTGTTCTCATTTGACATGCTCTGTTTCCTACATTAGTATCACATGATGTCTGCCTTAGAACCTTTTCCCACTGCTGTTGAATACTGTCCACCTATCCTTAATTTGGGAGAAAACTACAACAGCACGACATTCTCCACTCAGGTTGTTGACATCTATCTTGCTCCTCTCCAAATCACTGCAGTCACCTGACTTTGTTCCAAGATAATGTAAAGTTAATAGATGTATATGCCTTGAGGCTACCCTTTGACAGTATCAGAATAAGGAAGAAAACAATATTTTAACACCAGTACATCTAAGGTTGATTCAAGCTTGCCTCAATGGACTCGGGATGAGATGAAGGTGTTGTCCAAGAGACTTGACATTAAAAGGAGATTCTCAGGACATGTTTGTAGTGTGGGTAGGTTTAAGAAGGAGATTGCCTTTGGATAAGCAGATTATGAAACAAAGCTCATGTCAGAAATACATTTGATCAAGTAGTATATGCAATAGACTATAATACATCATCTCTTATCATATTAAACCCTTGTGACTAATTTTTGTGGATAAATGAATGTACATAAAACACAGCAACGCTGGTTGTGAAATATTTGCTTAATTCCATCTATCTTATATTTGATGCATTTTGTAGTGTGGTTAGGTTCTTGAAGGAGATTGCCTATAAATAAACAGATGGATATTTCTTGTATGAATCTACAGCCATACAAGCTGTATATAATGGGTCCCTGCCATGAACAACTGCAAATATAGCTCTGTGCATAGATTCACAGGAGTCATGCAACATGTGATCATAACATTTGAAAACATCTTAAACAATACATGACATCGTGTCTTACATATACTTTCAGAATTGAAATTAGGTGCATAAATATATAGACCTAATTAAGATCAGTTTAATACAGATAGTCCTTAAATTATGACAATAATGGAGCCTGCCCATTACAGTCATGAATCGTGACAGTTGTTAAGCAAGGTGCCTACATGATTGCCTCACTTAACAATCTCAGGCCCTGCTCTCACCATTGTGGTTGTTAAACAACCATTCTGGCTCAAATGAACCATGGGGTCCTCAGTGGTGGGGGAGTCCTGGTGCAGTCCCAGGCCTACATTGCAGCACCTTCCCAGTTCATACGTGGCCTGCTCCCGCCTCCCAAGGTCTCCCACACCCCTGCGGCATCTTGTGCTCTGCTTCCCACTCTGCTGAGACCCCACAGGCCTTGGGGACTGCAGAGGGAGACTGATAGGGGAAGAGCTAGCCCTCCTTCCCAAACACGATTGCCTGTCAGCCCCACTATACAACACTGGGACCTTATGTGCCATTCCGGAAGTGGGCACCATTTCTGAGTGGCCACACTTCATTGTAGCCATTCCCCAGATGGCATCTGCTGTCCAGATGATGCAATGTGGCTTCCATATAGGAAGGCCACATATCAGGTCAACTGCTCTCTCCAGGAGATCTTGGAAAAGGTAAGAAACTGAGTCATGAGGGTGGAGGACCAAGCAGGGTCAGAAGCAGGCCCAAGGCCTATGGGAATCCAGCAAGGTGGGAAGCAGGCCCAAAGCCTAAGAGGACCAGGAGGGTGGGTGGGGAGAGCATTCAATTTTTTTTCACATGACCCCAGGGTGGGGCACTTCAGCGGACATAACTAGGTAGGGGTTGTAAGTCCCTTTGTTCAGCTCCATTGTAATTTCCAATAGCTGCAGAAGAAATAGTCATAAGTCAAGGACAACCTCTAACTGAAAGACTTATATTAAATTGCAATTTCATTATGGTGTTCTAGAAAATACAATATGCAAAAATTCTATTGTTTCCAGAAAGGATTTTTTACTCAGATTCCTAGTGGCATACTTACTTAACAAAAGTGTAGATACTCTTTATTTTGGTCAGTTCAAATCTGCACATAAATAGTAAGTATGCATTCAGATTCACAAAATGATGTCATGTTTAATTTTATATCATGTACAGATTGGGTCAGTTAGGGTTTCATTAAAATATGTAGTTTAACCAAGAGTGCCTAAACATTTGCCACTATATCTCAGTAGCAAGTCTAATCAAAGTAGAATTGATAGATACATTTGTAATATCACTGAAATTTTGATCATTATCTGATATCTTAATATAAAAATTGACCAGTTATATTTAATATGTAGAATATAAAGGCTGAATGAGTCAAATGTAGTTTTTTTTAAGAATGCATTGGCCACATAGTTTTATTTGTATTAGCAATCAATAGCAATATTAGTTAATCTCAGAATACAACTGCATCATCAGATCATATTACATTTCAGTATAACGTAAAATAGGATGTTGGAACAGATGTAGAGAGTATTAAAAGATTAAAACACTGCCAGGCTGAATCTGATGTGTGATGCACTTACTTTTCACAAATCATCTGTTTCTGGAACACCATTGACCTCTGTAGGCTGTATAGTTATCATTATGGGGATATTCTCAGTGGTCCAACCTTTAGGAGTCCTGTTGAATGATCTTCTGGTAGAAAGTGGGTTAGCAAGGACCATAAATCGTGGATCATTTAGCAGCAGAAAATTAAAATCTGGAACTTTGTACTTGATAAGTTTTGATGCTTTTTCAAAACCACCAAAAGGAGTGGCAACTCTGTAGATGATGGGGGGAAAACAGAAATAAGACAAATGCTTATTCTTCCATCTGAAAAGGGGATTTTCAAAAAATTTTCCCTGTGTTATAAAAACCTTGTCCTTCTATTTAGAATGACTTCAGCGCAATTTAAAACGCATCAAATTTGTTCTAGATAAGGGGTACCAAACTGCAGTCTTAGTGTGCAGACTTAATTTCACTTACTGTATCTACATAAAAATAATCTACTTCGTGATTTATATTTCATTTTTGTGGTTTGTGAAACTCTTAACATCCCATCCACCATATAACAAAGAAGCTTATCGTATTTGAGATAAACTATAGCCGTGATGGCGAACCTATGGCAAGCGTGCCAGACGTGGCACGCAGAGCCCTCTCTCTGGGCACACACGCTGTCGCCCCAGCCCAGCTTCAATCGTGTTTCGCCATCGCATTTCACTCAGTCAATTCCAACTTCTCGCGAAAGAAAAAGATCTCGCGAAGTTGGAATTGATTGAGTGAACTTTTTCACTTGCACGCTTCACAATCGGGGAGGCGGGGTCCTGTCCTCCTGAAGCCCATTACGACGCAGAGCCACAATGCGACCCATGCGGCTCTTTCACCCCTCTGCTGCGGCTCCCTGTCACCCTGTCGAGGCAGAGGGATGAAAGAGTTGTCGCGGCGGTGGTGATGAGCGGAGCCTTAGTGCGGGAGTGAAGCGCCCCTTCACTTGCCTTTGCACGGCAACAGGATTCCGCCTTCGTTGTGGTACATTTGCTGTTGCCGCCAGCAAAGAGGGCTGGGAGAGAATGGCGGGGGTGGATCTTGCGGGGTGAGGGCCATCCCCCAAGCCTGGCCTTCCTCCCCCCTCGTTGGCAGGGCTAAGAGAAAGAAGGGAGCAGTGTGGGGAAGCGCTCCCCTCCCCCGGCCAAGCGCTAAGCACAAAAGCCCAGGGGGGTGGTGGCTGGCCCAGCAGAAGCACCCCCATAGGCGAGTTGGACGGTGGAGAGGTCTGGCCCGGCTCTCGCAGCAGGATACTCTTCAATAGCAATAGCAATAGCACTTAGACTTATATACCACTTCACAGTGCTTTACAGCCCCCTCTAAGCGGTTTACAGAGTTAGCATATTGCCCCCAACAATCTGGGTCCTCATTTTACCGACCTTGGAAGGATGGAAGGCTGAGTCAACCTTGAGCCTGGTGAGATTCGATCTGCCAAACTGCTGGCAGCCGGTGATCAGCAGAAGTAGCCTGCAGTACTGCACTCTAACCACTGCGCCACCGCGGCTCTTCAGCACCTCCAGACACAAGCTGCACCTTTCAAACACGCTGCGCCTTTGAGGAAGCCAGGTAGTGATTGCTGGGGCCATGAGGGGGGCAGCGGAGGCGTCAGGGCTGTTCTCCCCCTCCTCAGCAAGCCGGGCCTGGAGGAGCACGGAGAGTTGCGGGCCGAGTGCCAGAGGGTCAGAAGGTGCGCTCTCACGTTGCCCCAACATGCGTTTCCAGCGCGCGCTCCTCTGTCCCGAAGTGGAAGGTAGGGGGAAGGGAGCAGGGGGATGGGTAGGGGGCTTCTAGGAGGAGAAGCCCAGCTGGCTTTCCTTTTGGTGTGCGGCGGGGGGAAGACCCAATAAAAATCCAATTTCCCCCAATAAATGGGGAAAATAAAGGCCCGGCGGTCCAGAGTCCAAAAAGGGGGGTGGGGTCTGTTGTAGGATCGGAGAGGAAATCAGTTGAAATCTGGGCAGGAGGCTATTCAGAGAGGGATCTGCCTGGGTCTCTTCTTCCGCTTAGATTCCCCCCTCCCGGCTTTCTTCCCTAGCCTTGTTTTAAGGGGAGAGGGAAGCAAGGTGGGTCAATAGTAGCTAAAAGGCTGTGAGGGAGGAGTGGATAGAGAACCCCCTCCGTGGTATCGACCGGCTCTTTGCCTCCCCACACGCTTCGGAGCATTTTCCGTGGGGAAGCGAAGGGCCTTGGTTGGAGGCAATGGGCATAAAACGCAGCAGCTCCAGACCGCACCAAGTTCTCAGACTGGTAGCTCTCTGACCCTCTCTCTCTCTCTCTCTCTGCTCCCCCAAGTCCAGAGGGGACTCTCCCCTGGGTTTCCTGGTTCACGTTTCTGAATCCTGTTTTTTTCTGGGTGGGGGGAGGAGAGACACACAAATGTGTGCTTAAATCTCATGCTGGTGCAAAGTCCTGATTATTAAAGACGGGGATGGGGAAAAGATGCCATTCCTTTTCCAAGGACCCAGGGAAAGTGGAATAAAAATTGTGTGTGTGTGTGTGTGTGTGTGTGTGTGTTTAAATAACAGCCCGGGATAGCTTCAGCCACAAACAACAGCTGCTGTTGTTTTTGCTGAGAGCTTCTAAACTACACAGCATTCTTTAGTAAATACTAACAATAATGAACCATAATATACAGGATTAAAAGAAGGAAGGTGAAATCAGAGGAGAGGGAAGGAAGGAAGGAAGGAAGGAAGGAAGGAAGGAAGGAAGGAAGGAAGGAAGGAAGGAAGGAAAAGTGAAATCAGAGGAGGAGGTAGGAAGGAAAGAAGGAAGGGAAAAGAAGGAAGGAAGGAATAAGGATGTGATGGCCCACCAGAAGCTACTGCACTACACTCCCATCATTCCTGAGTTGTGCTGTTAAAGAAATCCGGTGCCACCAGGGAGAAGTCAAGTTGTGAAAGAGTGATTGAAATTCCTCACAAAACCTCATTATTCAGGTTAAATTGCCATGTTGGCACTTTGTGATAAATAAGTGAGTTTTGGCTTGCAGTTTGGGCACTCGGTCCCTAAAAGGTTCGCCATCACTGAACTATAGATTTCTTGATTACTACCGTAGCTCCTATGGTAATGGCGATCATGTGTTTGGGATTATGTACATGTCTTTAATTTTTTAACAGCCAAATTCTATAGCCAACTGATTGTTGCTTTCTTATCACTCTTCTTAAAGTAGCCATATCCATTTATTTTGTAACATTATCTATCTATATGAATATCAGAATATTGTTGTTCCAAGGTTTTTGACCAATAAAAGAAGCCATTATTAAATCATCATTATCATCATTTAGCCTTTTATAACAAAAGCCAAGAAGGTAACTGTCGGAGATTAATAATTTTTTCTACAAAGCAGTGATTTGTTTTTGCTGGTAGATCATAAGGAGCTTGTTAGTTGGTAACACTGAGGCATGATGGAGCTGATTACAACGTAATATTTTCATAGCTTGTCATTCCAATGCACAAATATAATAAATATTCATACATTAGTTTACAACTTCTTACATACGTGGGAAGGAACAAAGATGAAAACTATGTCTGACATCAAACCCTCTTAATTCAAATCTGTGAGAATGTCATGCTATGAGAAATCCACACATTAAGTTATTTCCATTTCAGTGTATTCTGTATAAACAGGTTTCCTTGTTAAGATGACCAGGGGATGGGAGAGAGACTGAATGGAAATAAAATTGTTGATGAAAAGGATGGTGATGTTGCCTGGATAATCTATTAAAAATTTTCTATTACAAAGCACACAGATTTTACACTAAAATATGTGTTTGGGAAAGGCAATTGACTGAATAACAGTTATTTCTAATAGATTATTATAATTCTTACTTTATAATAGGTTTGGTAAAGAAACTGATCTTTCATAAAAACTAATGATACTGAAATCCTGCCATAAATCATGTCAAGAAATAAAATGTTAGATTGTAGTTTGTTTTTTTCATTTCAACTATTTTAGTTGAATAGTTAATTGAACTGAAGTCAAAAGAGTAACTATAGTTATAGAAAAATGCATAATTTTGGGTGTCTTAAAGCATTTAAATGAAATTCACCGTACACTGTATGGGATGCCATGTGTATAGGAGAGAATATTCTAGAATCTTTCTACTATGATGATGTGTTTTAGATTTATTTATATAAAGGGATAAGGGAAGAAGAAATCATATTGTTATATTTTAAGAGGAGGTGATATGTTACTAAAATTGTTTATATTTGTGATGAAGGTGGGAAGTTATTTCTTTATATATTTCTTTTCTTTACTATATTCTTACTTTTTTCTATTTCTATTTCTATTTTTTCTTTTTTGTACCTTTTACTCATTCTTCTTTTTATTGTATTAGTTTTTATTGTTGTAATTATAATATTTAATAAAATTACAATTTAAACAGCAAATAGCGAACATGTAGGGCGCTGCAACAAAAGTGTGAACCAGTTGCAAAGTGTCCATATTGTGATCACATGACCATGGGGTGCTGGTATAACCATAACTTCAAGGACCAGCTGTAACCATCATTCTCTGAACAAATGATCATAGGTTGAGGACTAGTCTATAAGTTGTCTGGCTCCAAATAATTCAAGTATGAACAAGATCTCTAATCTCTGATAAAATGAATTTGGCAAATTTATGAAAGTCAGTAAATTGTATTTTAATATATTAAAATAACATTATTGACTATATTAATACTACATATTATTTGTATGCTAGATCAACCAAAAAAAGAGTTGTACAGAGTTCAATATGGCAAAAGTAAATTCCTTGAAGTAATCATCCAGATGATGTCAAGGAGTTGTAATGCTCTATATTTCTTGAAACCTAAACATATAATTTGAGGTCTGACTCACTTTGTATAATCAAATCTCAAAGACAATCAAATCTCCTTAACTGAGTTCAGGGAAGTACAGGTATTTTATGCAACATAAAATTAGCCTAGGCCTTGTTTCCCCCCTCCCCCCCTAGTTTTATGATTTATGATAGTGGTAGAGTGATACTTTCTGTTTAGAAGATGAATGTATTCAGGTGTAGTAATCAATACATAGGTGCAAAAGGATCCATTCTAGAGAGGGAATATTACGAGTAATTCTAGAATATTTTATTCTTCCAGACCATGCTGATCCAATTATTCTGGGAGTGGTCTGGCTGTTTTCCACAAGCAAGTGTTTTTGAAAAACTACCAGATCAGCCCCAGAATATCTGAATCCATCCAAACTAGAAATGTTGTCTAAAGTAAGCAGGATCCAATTACAAATATTAATGATATTGGCAACTCAGAGGCAACATGTACTTTAATTGCAGGTTTACATATTCCCACCTACTTTCCCCACCTACGTACATAGTTGATTTGAAAAGCCTACTGACCTATCTAAAAATTTGATTTGCAAATCATGCTAAATGGTTTAGCACAAGCTGTGAATAAAAAGAAACAAGCCTCAATACACCTTGAGCTGATGTTTGCCCTTCTATTTCTTCTGTGCACTTGGCAAGTCTTTTAATTTTAAGTAAAGGTATCATCTACCAGGTTGGCATGCTCAGTGGTAGTAACAATATCAAGAAATCCATGTGAAATCATGGATTTTGAAGTTTGCATAATTTCCAGAGCTGAGATTGTGGTTAATTAAAATCAGAAGTGACAATTTTTTATTTGCAAACTGCAAAATATTAATTTTAATTAATATTTAAATGCAAATAAACTTAGTTTTCACCCTGACCGCTTCTTGGATTGCCCCTCTCCCAAACCACTTTAAGATATGTGGGGTCGTCAGTATGAAAGCAGTGCACACCTTTATACAAAGCATAGTTTAACAGGAATTGCACAGCCAGTGTGGGAAATTTGACTCTGCTGGAAGGAAGATATTTTTGAAGAATAACAATTAAGTTTCAATCAGTAAAGAAGAGGGAAAGTGATATTAAATAATCTTCCGAATAAAGACCTATTATTTTTTGGTTTCTTTTTCTCATTAAGAAATTGTATACAAGAAAGCCAGTTTGTTTATATATTACATATAGAGGAAATGTTTGAAAGGAATTAATATATGTAGTTTGCCGCCATTGAATTGCAAGGAGAAAACTGGTTTAATTCTTTGGGCATCTACAGTATGTATCCACTGATCATCTTAATAGAAAGTATTTAAAGTAAAAATTAGTTAAAGCCACCATATTGTAATTGTTTAAATTTAAATACTGATGAAATTGGCATGCTTCAAAGCAACATGATAGCCTCTACTATTATCTTTACTTCCAAGAATGTCTCTAGATCCCACAGAGGCGCCATAGGAGTCTTAGGATGTATAAATGGCCATGGCTGCAGTCCAGACCTTTGTTTAGAAATGTCACCTCCCCAGAAAAACAAACAGGCTGAGATTAGCTGGTAGGGAGCATTCTGGGGCAATGGGAGTTTAAAAGCAGCAGCAGAAAAACATATTCAGTTTAGGAAAAAAAAAAGGCAGTACCCAGTAAACCTCATCTGGATTTGGAAATTAAACAGCATCAGTCCTTCTTAGTCCTTGAATGGATATACCCAGAAGAAATAGTGGCAACTTCTTATGGTTGTTGACAAGATGACTTATCTGGACATGTAGAGTCGTCAGTTCAATTTAAAGGACAAGCTACCTTTTAAAGTGTTCTGTTAATATTGTAGCCATTTTATACCTATCTCAGAATTACAGCCCCAAAAAGCTGTTTACCTTGTTTAAATGGGGGCTGAAGAGCTGGGGTCTTGGATAATATTTTCAGGCTGCTGGAGGATTATTATACCGTTGGTTGTTTAATAATTGTTCCAATGTGGTACTGTCAGTCAGGAGGAGATGCTTCATGTGTTACAGGATTAGGCTTGCTATATGTAGATTAGTAATACAGAACTACATCCAGATGGACTGGATTCCTTTACTGCTTTGAAAACAATCCATTTCAGGAAGGGAATTTGGCTTCTTTAACAAGATAGGAGGCATAACCAGTCAATCCAGTTTACTGTTGCATCTAGGCATCCTGCAGTGTTTCACTTCTGACTTAGGTTTCTATTTAAGCTATTACGTTAACTAAGGGGAAAAAATGGCTTAGCGTTGGGGAAAAACAGGGCAGAGGAAATAGTTTTGCAGTTAATTTCATCATCATCACCATCACCACCACCTAAATAAATAGGCTAGCAGTTTTGAAATGTATTAATCACAGAAGTGTGTTGTGGTATTCTTCCAAGCTGACTTAATTTATTCTTTATAGAATCCTAGGACATTTCTATGCCAAGAAACATATACAGGTAGTCTTCAATTTACGACCACAAATGAGCCCAGGATTTATGTTGCTAAGTGAGAAATTTGTTAAGTGAGTTTTGTCCCATTTTATGACTTTTCTTGCCACATTTGTTAAGTGAATCACTGCAGTTGTTAAATTAGTAACACGATTGTTAAGTGAATCTGGCTTCCCCATTGATTTTGCTTGTTAGAAAATCGTAAAAGATGACACCAGGACATTGACATGACTCCAGGACACTGCAACCGTCATAAATATGAACCAACTGTCAAGCATCCGAATGTAAATCACATGACCATGGGGATGCTACAACGGTCATAATGTGAAAAATGGTCATAAGTCACTTTTTTCAGTGCTGTTGTAATTTTGAACGGTCACTAAATGAACTGTTATAAGTCGAGGACTATCTGTAGTTATAATTTGGAGGGGAGTTATAATTTGCTGTAGTCAAACTGAAGATGCAAAGTCGGTGAGAAGACGTATCCATGTTGGAGTTGTTTTTCTTTTTCTTTTTTTCCTTTACCCAAATAAATTAAGTTTATTTTACAGTTTCCTACCTCATACAGGGGTGTCAAACTGGCAGCCCGCGAGCTGGATGCATCACATGCAGGCCACGCCCACCCCAGCTCCGCAGAGGGGGGGAAGTCACATGACGGCAACGTGACACGGTGAGTTTGACACCCATGCAGGGTAACAAACCATGCAGCTGCTAGTTCACAATTGCGGTCCAAACTGGTCAAAGAGAGCTCAGAGGATTCAAAGAATATATTCCTTTGCTTTCTAGGGACATTTAGCACTAGTTTTCAAGGGAGGAGAATGTTATTAAAATGATTTTTTCCATGAAGAAAGAGGTTTACTTTTCAAGTAGTTAAGATTTCCATTTACAAGTTACATTGTGAATGCTATTTACATGGCTCCCCCCCTATTTACATGGCTCCCTTCTGTTCAATTTTGTCAATTCTCAGAGACTGCCTGGATAAATCACAAACCTGGCATTTAATTCAGTTAGATTTCCTGAATAAATAGTCTTAATTTAATAATATATTCAATGAAAATCTACTGTTTGCAGAACCATAGAAGGTAATAATAATATTTCCAAATATTGTATCCCTTTTGGAAATGAAGTTATACAGTTATGTCTCAGAATCGTTTCCCTCCCCTCATGATCATCAGGAGAATCCCAATGAAGCCTCCTTTTCCTCCTTCTCCTCTTCCTCCTAGTGAACATCAGAGATGTACAAATTTTCTCTCATTAAAGATTTAATTAACGATTAGAAGAGTTTGGTAGATTTTGCCTTTCTATAAGAAATAAAGCTTCTATGTTCTTTTCAAGTGAGCAGCAACGATTGACAGTAAGGTTGGGAGTTATTGTGATATAAAAGGTAAAGGTTCCCCTCGCACATATGTGCTAGTCGTTCCCGACTCTAGGGGGCGGTGCTCATCTCCGTTACAAAGCCGAAGAGCCAGTACTGTCCGAAGACGTCTCCGTGGCCATGTGGCCGGCATGACTAAACGCCAAAGGCGCACGGAACGCTGTTACCTTCCCACCAAAGGTGGTCCCTATTTTTCTACTTGCATTTTTTACGTGCTTTCGAACTGCTAGGTTGGCAGAAGCTGGGACAAGTAACGGGAGCTCACTCCGTTACGCGGCGCTAGGGATTCGAACCGCCAAACCGCCGACCTTTCTGATCGACAAGCTCAGCGTCTTAGCCACTGAGCCACCGCGTCCCTTATATATTGTGATATATAACATAATATATTGTGCATAATATGGTGTCTACTAGCTGCAGGCAACACCCTTCTCTATAAATTGCTATTTTGTCCCCCTCTCCCTGCTCCCTCCAATTTTCTCCCAAATCCTGAAATTTTTTGGGGGGGTGAGGGGTGTCTATTTTTTTCTTAGCACAAGAGTCTAGTTCCCAAAATCAAAGAATTCAGTCAGTCAAAGGAAGGAAGAAATGGGTGTAGGGTGGAAACACAATTTTAAAGACAGTTTGGAAAAGAAAGTGAATTGGGAGAGTAGGACACATGAATTCCAGGCTTTTTGCCAGTCTTCAGGACTGGTATCTTGTGTGAATCATTTGGAACAGGTTAGGGATCGTTTGGACTAGGACTCACCACATTGCTAAACTGCCTCACTATTAGAATGGAGATTGAGTTGGGTTTGGTATGTGGGTTTCCCACTATGGTTTTAATACCAAAGTACTGTCAGAGTAGCTGCTGGTTTCATGGCCACCATCAGATTATGATACAGGAACATGTTTGCAGACTTAAATTACTTGGTTTAGTTCAGTTTGATGTGCTTATTAGTTTATTATTAGTTTACTTCAGTTTGATCCCACTTACTAGGCTTAAATCTAAGATGGACAGGACAGATACTGCTTTTTATCAACTACTGTTGCATATACATTTAAAAAAAATACTGAATTTTATGTTAGATGAATTTTATTCTAATTAATGTGCTGTAAGACTTATTGTGACAGCAAATGACTCATACATTAAAAAAAACTAAAGCAATGAAATAATAATAAGCAATACTTTTCTTTTATGCCCTTTAAATCCTTTTAGCTGCCTTCTGAATCCATTCCAGCTCCTTTTGAATTATCACAGCTAGATGTGAAAATATTCCAATGTGGTTGTGCCTGATAACTAAATGGATGTTGCAGCTGTATTCAGTCTTTTTATCTGAGCTTGTTCTGTTACAGTTGCAAACAAAGAGTTAGGTAACACAAAAACTTTGTTGGTTTAGATAATTTCCAAATCTGAATGGGGAGCATGGAATACAGTCAACCTTTATATTTCTTTGATAGCAATGAGCATGCAACTTCATTATTAAACTCAGAATTATATTTCCTTGATGTTCTTGAAATGACATCATATAGATGTAAGGGTCTGACTCACTCAGAGACTGATCTCTCAGTTTAGACTCTCTAGACTCTTTGATATGACATCATTTGACTTTGACCCCCAAGTTGTAATCTCCAAAATAGGAAATTTACATAGATATAGAAAAAATAGAAAGGGGAGTACATTTTGTAAGATTGTCAGTTTATTACTAAAGTGACATTCTTACCTAGTTAATTCTAACAATGTTTTCTGAATTGTATATTGTTTTCCAAGTTTAAGTCTTGGGTGCTAGTGAGCCATGATGACATTATATGTGTCATGATTCACGAGTACCTACCCAGCATAGCCATTATTGGGTTCTTTATTTCCTACTGTTTCTATGATTTAAGAGCAAAAACTCATCATATTATTATGAATTAATTAAGAGACCATCTTGCACACAGGCTCCCAAAAGCACTTTTCATTCCCAGTTATTTTTTATGAGGGCCCATAGGATATTGATTTCCTCACCATTAGTTCAATTATGCTCATGGTTGTAAACGTAAGAAGATTTATGACAGCACGGGTGTAGTTAAAAACAATGGTTTTTCTTAAGAGAATCACATAACAGTGATACTATTTTTTCCTTGTCTTAGTTTTGTAAGAGAAAAACACTGAAAAAACTTACGGTTCTCCACATGAATATTTTTTGTTTTAAATCTTCCAATACAATCTTTGCCTTTTTTTATTTATAATGTATAGTAATCATGAAATCATATCCGTCAATATCATTCTGTATTTTCCCAAGATGGGCAATTCTTCTTGAGAGAAGGATCATGCCCGGCCTAAGGTAGGTACAGTATTTATATACATTTATTTGGCATATTTATTTATCACATTTGTATAATATGAACATCTGCTCAGATTATCCTGCCAATTCTGATTAACCTTGAAGAAGCTCCTTACAATATCTGATAAAAGGGGACTTCTGGTGGCATCTGAAGAAATAATAAGGGATACCTTATTGATAATACATCTGTTTGATGTGTCCATGCTAGCTAGGTTTATACATACAGTATCCTTAACTATAGTTAGGTTTTTTTAGTTCAGGTTTGGTTGAATGAGCCTAACCACTATGTTTTGTACATGTGATTCAGTACATTGTATGACTCCATGCAAATGGCTTATTAAGCAAACCATGATTTGCTTAAGCTTAGCATGACGTGTTAACCCTAGTCTGATGTATTGTCACATCTTTAGTAATCAACTGTAATTTTTTGGTTAGTTTTCTTAAGAAATATTTGGGATGTCTTATTTTGCAGAGCAGAAAACCAGTCTTGACCAGCTGCTGGAAGCATGTAGTGTCTGTTTCCTGTTTTCTGTAGCAGTGAACTACTACCTTTTGATAGTTTTGTCTGTGTGTATTTTGTGAGTATGATGTATTAGTCACTCAGCATTAGCTACAAGCTATTAAAAACAGACACAGTCTCTCAATAAATGAGATTACTATATTGGGTATGAATAAACATGACCCACAACCTGGATATTTTATAAAAACACTCCCAAATATTTTGAGTCAATGTCAACATGTTTAGAACTTTTGCTAAAAGCTACAGATTAGAATTTCACTGATAAATAGTGGGTTGGGGTTTTTTTTGGTCAATCTCCTTAACATGTGTGCTGCATTTATATGACACTTTCATTCTATTTTGTATGCATTTATCCATTTTGATTGTTTAAAAATCCTAACCATCTAATTAAAAAAATTACAAAAAAGTCAGTTTATTACAAAAGCACAAAGTTCTTTCTACTGCTGAATAAGACTGATTGCAATATTCTGAGTCTCCAGTTTATATGAAAATGTGTGGCAATTAAGTAAGATTACATCTCAATCCCTAAACTTCAAAATGGTTTAATATGGAACCTATACATCTATAAAAGTAGTGGGAGAGAAGAAATAGTAACATATATATTTTAGAAAAGAGCCTGGGCAACCGTTTGGTTGTTGAACAAATATTTAACGTGTGGATGGTGAAGATTGCAGTGGGAATCATGATTGTGATGTAAAGTCAGAAGGGGATCATGTCATACAGTACATATGGGCAAGATTTTGTGTTTTTTTCCAGGGGTTGTTTTTGTTTGTGAGAATTAGGTTTAATTTTTGGGGGGGGGAATAGAAGAGATTATCTGTAGCTGAGTTGAACTGTAGAGGTCTTAGTGCTCTCTGAGCTTGGTTGTTTGTTTGCAGACATTTCAACTGGATAACATGATTACAGAGTACCAAGAACTGCACACTCAATTTTTCCTCCTGGAAAGATGGTGAACAGTGCATGCCCTCCCCTTATATTTTTCCCACAAAATCAAAATGTACACAATTTTGGGGTGTAAGAGAATGACTGGCTCAAAGGTAACCAGGAAGTTTCCATGGCTGAGGGTGACCTAGAACGTCAGTCTCACTCCTTCCTGGTCCAACAAATTAACCATTCCATTAAAGTGATGATGGGAAGGGTGACTGATTTTTTTAAGAAGAGCAAAGTGTATATTTAGCATATGTTAGGGCCAACTGTGGAATATGGAAATATATTTATATAAATATATGGTGAAGCTTCATTTAGGAAAATGTATATCTCTTCATATCACAGAGAAGATATTACAGAATGAGAAAATATGAAAAAGGAGTACGACCAAAATAGTTATAAGCAGCAATTCATTACCACATAAATTACAAAAAGGATTTGGGTAACAGGTGAATTGGATAAGGGATGATATGATAGAAGTATATAAAATTACCCAAGTACAGAAAATGTGGGTAGGATTAGAATTTGGATCATTCATTGAAATGAAATGTGTGGAGGTTAACATGTAGTTGGTGAAGGCTGCTGTGGGAATCATGGTAGTGATGTAAAGTCACAAGGGGGAATCATGTTATTCACATGGGCAAGACTGAGATTTTGTGTTTCTTCCAGGGATTGTTTGTAAAGGAAATATTTTTTTTACACAATAAATAGTTAGGAAATACTTTTTTACACAATGAATAGTTTAACTATAGGACTAACTGTCATCAGATGTGATGAAGATCACCAATTTAGTCAGCTGTAAAAGACTGGACAAATTCCTTCAAGATGAGGTAATTTATTAGTAGTTGTAGGAGCAGTAACATACCTCATATAACCCAGGCAGCATCATAAATAATAACTCCTAGGGAGAAATAATGGAAAAGTCTACTTCTCTTTTAATTGGTGTACCCTAGCAGTTGGTATTTGAAATGTGAATACAAGGTATTAAAGGTAGTCCTCACTTACCAACCTCAATTGGGACTGAAACTCTATCGCTAAATGATGTCATAAAGTGAAATATCGCAAGACGTACTAGCTTATAACATCAGTTCCAGCTGCAGTCATGAAGCAAATCATCTGCAGTTGTTAAGTGTAATGTCACATGATGGTGATTTGCAACTACTTTCTGGCTTCCCCATTAACTTCATTTGTCACAAGCCTGTTGTGAATGGTGAAGATGGTGATCATGTGATTGAAGGATACTGGAACCATCATAAATGCACAACAATTGTTAAATGCCCGAATTGTGATTGCATGACTGCAAGGACACTGCGATAGCATGACTGGTTGCAAATCTCTTTTTTTCAGCATTATTAAAACTTTAAACAGTCACTAAATGAGCAGTCAGTAAACGAGAAATATCTTTATACCTAAAGAATGGTGTACTGTATATGTCAATTTCAAGTTTCCTGAATTTCTCCTTCTACTGAAATTTATGTATACTTTGATGCCTAGTTCTCCAAATATACATACATATTGATTATGATTGTAACTATGACTATGACCTATGACTTGCTGTTTATATGTACACTGTGAGCTTATGCACTGGAGACACATTCCTTATGTGTCCAATCACACTTGGCTAATCAAGAATTCTATCCCCATTCCCATTCCCAT
>QLTV01000601.1:5467835-5496676 GCA_003457575.1 Thermophis baileyi | reverse complement strand
CACATACAGTATATATAGTAGATAATGTATATTTTTGTGTGCCTGTGTGTAATATGTATGTACACATATGGCATATATACATAGGATTAAATAGTATATTTTGGATGTTCAGTAGTAGTAAATAGATAGGGAAATTGTATCTCGTTGAGGCCTTTGAGGTGAGGAGAGGCCAGACACCCTAACCCTAACCCTAACATGAGTGACGTCAAGTTGGCCCTGCCCACCCAGTCACATGATCACCAAGTCACCCCCACCCAGTCACATGACCGTCAAGTCTCTCCCACCCGGTCACATGACCATCAAGCCACTCCCACAAAATTAAGCCATGCCCACAGAGTGGTAGTATAAAATTTTGGAACCCACCCCTGTTGTGTGCATATACATACCGTACACTATCAATATTTATTCAGCAGTAAGTCATGCTGCGTTCAATAGTGTACAATTTCAGGAAATTGTGATGACAGTTCCAGCTTTAATTAAATAAATCTCCTTTGAGTGAAATCCATTATGTGGCACTCATAAAAGAAAAAAAAGACTATGATCATTTTATAATTTATTTCTTACAAATTAGACAGCTCATGTTTTCCAAATGGTAAGAGAAAGGTTCTTTGTGTCTTGATGTCTCCAAATAAATAAAACAAGTTTTCTTACAGGTTTTTAAATACTCCAGCAGAAAGTATTTTTGCTGCCAGAAAATTAAATTATCCTCAGTAACTCTCATATAAAGGTTCCTTTAAATCTTTGTATTTTATTCAAAACCTGCATATTCTAGCTAAACATGATAACATTGGTGCTGTGTCCATCTAGAAAATGTTAGATCCTATCAGTAACAGCAACAAGAACAACGAAATGATAGCTTTATAAAGCTTCCTTATTCATGAGGAACGCTCTGTGACTTCTCTTAACCCTAAAAAAAATCTTATTTTTAAATTATGACAATTAATGTCTGACATTTATCAAGACAAGTTGCATGAAGTGTCATCATACTAAATTCTAATCCAAACACACTTAAAATAAACATCCAACTAAATTAAAATCTTCCAGACAATCCACAGTAAATATACAAGGGAAGAGTCAGAACTCTTTCCTCAAATCACGTTGTTTTAGAACTATTGTATTTTTAAAATATGCATAATATTTTTATTTAAAGTATTATGGTGTCCTCCTCTTCCACCCACACAGAATAACCATTTCTACTGTGAAGACTTCATAGTAGATGAATGCATTCAGTACGTGTAAATTAACAAATTAGTTAACAAATGAGCATCCATTTATAACTGCAATGACTTACAACTGAAATTCCAGGCTCCATTGTGGCTGTAAGTTGAAGACTATTTATACTCTTCTATTATATTAGAGAAAATAGAATAACAGAGTTGGAGGGGACCTTGGAGGTCTTCTAGTCCAACCACTGTCAAGCAAGAGATCCTATACCATTTCAGACAAATGGTTGTCCAGTTTCTTCTTAAAACCTTCAGTGATGGAGCACCTACTACTCCAGGAGACAAGCATATTGACATTCTGCATGTCCATTTATTGCTTTTAGATGCTGGCCTAGAAACTAGAAGACTGAGTTCTGGTCCCGCCTTAGGCATGAAAGCCAACTGGGTGACGTTGGCCAATCATACTCTCTCAGCCCAACCCACCTCACAGGATTGTTGTGGTGAAAATAGGAGGAAAAAGGTATATTATGTATGTTTGCTGCCTTGAGTTATTTATATAAAAAAAGTCAGGATAAAAATAAACAAACTTAAAATGTACAAAAGACTGAAGAATAAAATATAAATGGCAGAACAAAAAATATAAGAGATTTAAAATATTGTAAAGGAAAACTTGATGGCATATTTTTTCCTTACCTTCTATTACCTCCCAGCTACTAACCATTATTTAAGTATTTACACTATGCTTTTAATATTTAATATTAAACATTGGAAAATGTTGCTTATAATCTCTCATTAGGTCGCTTCATCTGTTGTTTTTAATTAGACTCTTGATTCTTTTCCTAGAAGCTGTATTCCAAATATTTAAATCTACCTTATTTATGCATTGTATATTTACAATATATTTGTATTTATATTAAATATATTAAAGTCCTGCTTAAATTTGCTTATATTTCTGTTATAAATATGTACGGTCAGGTGTACTATTGCTACATATTCAACTCTTTTGAACACCCTATCTTTGGCAGATTTTCACTTTTCCAATGTTGTTCCAGGTTTATTCTTACTCTGGTCAGCATATAACTTTTTAAGTTGGGATACTTTTCATTTATGCTTTCTGAAATTATTCCCAATAACATAGTGATGGTTTTAATTCAAATTTAATTTTTAAGATTTTTCAAATATTGCAATATATTTTCTTCTAATACTTTTGAGTTGTTGTTTGCATGAGTCCCACATATGATAAAATGCCATAGTAAATACCACCTACAGACCATTTTACAGATTTTTTTCTATAGCTCTTCCTATTGTTCCAGTGTAATTATGTCTTTGAAATTTTACTTCAACTTTTATCATGAAATGTTGAATTTGTTCTATCTCTTTATCAAATTGCAAATTCATCTCCAATAAAGATTCAGTTCTTCTGAATTCAGTTTATTGAGGGCTTCTAACAAAAAGTCCACTCTAAATTACCAAAGGCTTTTTCTGCATTCAACCTGCATCTCCATCCATACAACTATTGTCTTCTTTTTCTTGTTGTTAATATATTCTAGTGTATTTATTATTAATCTAATATCTGTCATCTTTTTGGGAGGAATATAATCTATTTTGCCTATATATATACTTTTGGAATTATATTATCTTGTATATTCAGTTAGTACATTTCTATCCAGGTTTGGATCAGTTTCATACTTGCTTCAGCCATTATATTCAGTGGAAAATTTATTCTTACAATACTGGATTTCTATAGTTCTGCTTTCTTTATTATTGCAATTTATGAATCACAATACATGCCTGACTATAAGTTCAATTTACTGAATTAATTACAACATTAGTTGCCTCCTCTTCCCTATCTAATACCAAGAAACTTACATAATCTGCAAAATTATTTATTTATTTTGACATAACCAGTCAATATGAACCTGTTTATTATTGACTTAGAAATTACAATTTATCTAATCTAATAGTAATTAGAACTTGATATCTGATCTTATTCACTAGAAGTTAAATGTAAGATCTGTATTCCACACTGAACTATAATTCTTCCCAGAGTTTCTAAAGAAAGCACTGTGATTGATTTGTTTAAATGCTAGTTCAAAAGTTTTACTTACAATACCTGTAAAATCTCCTAACTGGAATGTTTCTGTCCCAGTTACATTGTAGGTTTGCTATTTTATCTATTATATAGCTATACTAGAAATTGCATCACTGACAAAGCTAGTTGGATTACTATCCTATAAACAAAATCTGGATGTTTTATTTATTTCAACTGTAGAATTATCCTTAAATGTTGGATATGAAAGTTCCATTCCTCTCACAGTAACTATTATGATTCAGCTGCATCATTTTGATGTGAATATAGACATTTCATCATCTTTCTGGAGTGGTATTTAAGATTAGTTCTCCTAGAGACTTATTAATTCTTTGTGGTTTTTTAAAGCTTGTTTAATATAAAAGCTGTGCAATAGCTTACCTGGGGCAATAGTTTCAGGATTGGGTGGACCCCTTGGATCAGGTGTATTAGGAGGTGTCATTGGTGCATTTAGATGACTAGGTTCCATGCCATGAGCATCCAACTGGACACACTGTATGATTTCATTGCGCTATAATTGAATAGGAATAAGAATCACATCTATTAACTGCAAATGTCATTTAAGAGAGATGCCAGAGTGTATCTTGGCTATTCAGCTTTCCCTAACTGGAAAAGAGATAGTGTAGCTGGTCTTTTTAATTGCTTTCTAGCCATTTTTGCCTCTCTTTTTTTGTACCTGAGTGATTATGAAATAAGCTGCACAACCTCTGGATGAACTGGTTAATTACTACTCATGTTTAATGGATACTGGGGGGGAGGTGCAAGGGTTTTAATTGGCTTTCAAACCTACAATGAAAATTATCTGACATGCTGAGAATGATAGGCTTCTAGTGCTCTAAGCAAATAAGTTTATCAAGAATTTTCTGAATGAAATGTCTGTCATAAAAGCATAATCAATAGCTCTGTTTTAGGACCTTCTTCATAGAGAAACTACAAAACCACTAATAGGTGAAATGGGAGAACCACACAGTGGTTTCAGTGAGGTATTGGATTCTAGACCGTTCAAGCTAATCTAATCAGAAGTCTTTAGCTCTTTTATGCATAAGGGAGTTTACATTTTCCAACAATTGAAGTCCAGACTAAATATAATGCAAAGGATACATAGATTCTTAAAATATCATTCTGCTAAAAGCAGTCATAAGTGGTCTGATTTAATTTGGAGCCAGGTTATTGGGAATAGGTCTGTTTTCTGTGAAAATTGCTCTCTTGAAGTTAACATATATTAACATTAAAGGCAAAAAACATACATGAACTGCCCCTTTCACATTGTTATGTCCTGATCCAAAATTACTCCTCAGAGTTTGCTTTTGTCTAAGAAAAAGATACTGGGAAATTCAATTTGACATCTCACATATCCCATTTATGAGAAGTCATATAGAGATCTAAGCAAGGAAATGTCAACACCTATGGAAACTGAAAAGTTGTTACCATACCATTTACAGAATTATAGTTCCAATGCAGCTGGAGATTTACATTTGGTTTTAAAAATCAGGACATTTCTACTGATTTTATTCAACATCATATCCATAAAGAATTTTCCCAACATTGTCTCAATTGGCAATCATAATAATAACCTTAGTTCTGGCTACTGCATTAAAGGCAGGTTGGGATTATCCACACTTTCTACTGGCTCATTAGTTCCAATAGTGCATCAGAAGCCTTAATCATTGTTTTGTTAACATAGAATTAGAGCTCTCTAAAACGTCAGATGCTAATTTTAGCTATGACATTGAAATGAAAAGATTGTTACATACAAGACTGCGTTAAAGTACAATTTTCCATGGATAAAGGAAAAAACTGAAACATGAAGAAACAGAAGATTTAAAAAGTCTTCTATGGAAAGGCTGACACTGATTCAGCTATTTCATTTTTTAGAATTCCTAGACTAAGAGAAATTATTAAGATATGGGCATCAGAGTTTTAAAAAGTAAAGGAAATGCTTCTTCAATGGCGCCATTGCAGGTGTTGAAGTTCAATAGTTCATTGGGAAAGCACACACACACACACACACACACACACACACACACACACACACACCAGTCGCAATCATACCACCCCTACTGCATTAAGATTAGCATTGCTGCAATCATATCAGCGGTGGATTGCTCCTGGTTCGGCCCGGTTCTTAGAACCGCCAGCAGCGGGAGGCTCCGCCCACCCACTTGGGATGCTTCTGCGCAGAAGCGTCACACGTGCACGCAAACCGGTAGTAAAGGGTTTTAGAACCCACTACTGAATGATATGTCTCATTAGTTTGGAACAAGCATCATTAAACTCTCTGGAACTTACTTCTAAAAACTTACGGTACTTCTTTAAAACACACAGGGAGATAATTGGGATCAGCTGCAGAATGAACCCCTGCCATCTGAGGGCCAAAAAACTTTTCCAAAAGTTCAGAATTTTGGAAATACATGTTCTAGCCAATCCCTTGATTATGTATGATCTTTAGAAGTTTCCTTCTTCTTCTTAAGTTGTATCATAGCATACCTCAAATATACCCCCTTTATTTTGAATTTGGTTTTAGAATGTCTTGCTTTTGATATTCTGAAAATATTAAAGACACTGCAAAGTGAAGTAGAGTATAGAATTCTGCTATATGTATATGATATGTTTTACAGATGTCAGAAACTTTTTTTGCTGTTTGAATTTTATTAACATGAGAGTCCAGTATGCTTATTATTATTATAATTATTATTTATATATCATCTGACTCCCAGCATCTCCCAGATTATTCTTTGAAATGGTACAAAGCACACTGAATACCATTCCATTGAATGCAATGTCAGTAAAACACTTGAGATGTTTAGGAAATGGAATTTTAGATTCTATTCTGATTCCTTTGTTTATCTCAGTAAGAATAATAATAGCTACATATATTATAATAATAGGAATAGTACATTCCTACTTCAGGTCCGCTATTCCTCTCATAATGATATTGCCTTGATCAAATGAGTTTGAAGTATGTGAGTGCTTCTTAATTTATTCAATGAAGGCTTTTTTTTAAAAAAAAAATGGACTTTTTGCACCTGACACTTTACTGCTTGAAATTCCATAATTATTAATATTGAAAGAATCAGTTATGGTTCCTAGGCCATTAGTACATTTTTATTAGAAGTAATTTTATTAAAATGGTATTAATTATTTATCTGGATTTGCAATAATAAGGTTCAATTTCATATTTTTTAAATAAGTGAAAGTTTACTTAAAATAATATTTAATTTTATTTTGATCTTAAATAAAAATAATAATGCAACATAAAAATATTTTATATACAGTAGTCCTTGATTTATAGATAAAAGATTGAATATGAGAAGAAGAGATCATTGTATTTTAAAATAAGGCAATAAGTTACTAAAATTATTTATATTTGTTATGATGAAGGGGGAAATCATTTCTTTATATATTCTTATTTTTTTCTTTCTATTTTCCTATATTTTTCTTTTCTTTTTATTCTTTTAGTTTGTATTAGTTTTTATCTTTGTAATTGTAATTTTTAATAAAATTACTATTAAAAAAAGTAAATGCTGGATTCAAGGATTATCCCAGCAAAATATAGAATTCAATCCCAGAATATGCTTGTAAAGAAGCTCAGAGGTATGACTATCTACATTTTATTATGAAATTAAAGTGCATCTGTTTCTCATTTGTGGTCTCAGTCCTCACATTTTTGCTTCAGTGTTTGCTTCTGCTTAGTGAGATTGAATTTCTAAGTATGCAAAGAATAATATTTTGTAACAGGAAAGATAATGTTTCTTTTCTTCAAACAGAAAGATCAGCCATGCTGATCTTCCCTGAAATAATGAATGTAGACAGAAAGATGTGCTAGCATTTTTGTGATTCATCTATAGAGTTCCAACAGGGGTGGGTTCTAACTTACCTCGCCGCCGGTTTGCTTCCTCCCGTGCCACGTGGCTGTGCCGCACGGGTGCATGTGTGCTTTGTGCGCACGGGCGCACATGCAATAGCAATAGCAATAGCACTTAGACTTATATACCGCTTCATAGTGCTTTACAGCCCTCTCTAAGCGGTTCACAGAGTCAGCATATTGCCCCCAACAATCTCCTCATTTTACCCACCTCAGAAGGATGGAAGGCTGAGTCAACCTTGAGCCGGTGAGATTTGAACCGCCAAACTGCAGCTAGCAGTCAGCTGAAGTAGCCTGCAGTGCTGCACTCTAACCACTGTGCCACCTCGGCTCTTATAACTTGGCTTCTGCGCATGCGCAGAAGCAAAAACCAGCAAAAAATTCCCCCCCAAAAAAATTCCCCCCAAAAATGGTGGTATCCACAGACCGGCACTGACAGAACCGGCTCCATGATGTCACCACCAGTTTACTACCGGTTCTATAGAACCAGTGCAAACCGGGAGGAACCCACCTCTGAGTTCCAAGGATTCACTCTAGGATCAAAGGGTTAAACTAGATGTTTACTTGGCAAGTAACTACTTAATTTTGGTGATGGTGAATAGTCTTTTTTGCTGTTGACCATTATTTTGAATTAAATCTCCTAAAACTATAGGAAATCTTTTCAAAGTAAGTGATGCCTATAAGCCAATCTACTTTCTGACACTTGGAGCTAAGTCAAATTACTAAATCTGGAAACTCACCAGTTACTCAATAGTATTTCGACAAATTAAGTACATAATCAAACAGCTTTACTGAGTTTAGGAACTCATGAATTTTGCTAGGATTCTCATGCTGCCTTACAACTGAAAACTAAATAAAATACTCACATTTCTTGGTTTGCTAGATAAAAAATGAAGATTTTCATATGTGTACTTGTCAGATCTCCTTTGCCGCATTTTGAACAGCCTTGCTCCTCGATTACTGAGTAGTGATAGTTCTTCCAGCATGATATCCCTGGGGATGCTAACCTTTTTTCCAAGATCCATTTGAGGGGATTCTACAAATAAAACATATTTCTATGAGAATTCTTCTAAATCATTGGTATGATTAATATGGTAATAAGCCAATTTCAATGGTAGATTATTTTTCCCCCACTAATAAAGCTGACTGATCACTTTCAGATAAATCCCAATTCAAAAGACTACCTTTAAATAGATGAATAAAATAAGATATTGTCTTTGCAACAATATATCATGTTAAAGGTATAGAAGGCAATTATGGCAAGGCCAGAACCTGTAATTTGAGAAAGAAAATAGTAACAAGGCTGCTTCTTACATTCATGAAATCCGTTCTTTTAATGATATCAAATTATTGCTAATATACACTGAAATCATAATTACATATATCCATACCAGTAGGATTCGAGGTATAGGAGATGCGAGAATTTCATGGAGGGAAGGTCCATCACTGGCTATAGAAATTTATGTGCTATGGAATTTTACATTCAGAAGTATATAACCAGTTCTTGGGGCCAAACTGTCTAAGAGGATAGTTGTGTATTTCTAGAGACACCTGTTTCATCAGCAGGATAATGGACTGCTTGAACATCCACTGACTGCTGCAAGGGTATTTGTGGATATTGAAATGAATGAATTTTTAAAAGCATTCTCTTTATCATGTCTAATATTCTAAAGCAAAAATATGCAATTTCTATTACGGGTTGACCTATTGTCCAATGTAATGTACTTTATTGCACAATACAAACTCTTTAGGGATGTTTAGGATTTATAATATGAAAACATTATGAGCCCTAGTTTGCACAATATGCATTCAGACTTAACCATATTTTGCATTACAGACATAAGTGATATCACTATATCCTTCATTCTGGTTTCCCTCCTGAATCAAAATGTGGAAAATGGCAACATCTTGATTTTACTCTGGTAAACTGTTTTCCTGGGTCAAAATTGGCCCAAAATTTATTAAATGCCCATTATTGT
The DNA here is from genome assembly GCA_003457575.1 of Thermophis baileyi. NCBI lineage: Eukaryota > Metazoa > Chordata > Lepidosauria > Squamata > Dipsadidae > Thermophis > Thermophis baileyi. The sequence goes on along the minus strand of QLTV01000601.1, from coordinate 5,487,580 downwards.
TCTTACATTAGGCTTAAAAACAATTCCGCATCCAGAAAGCACTAGCAGAAAATATGTTAATTTGCCTTCTAGTTGTACTACTTCTGTTGTACCGGTAGTATGTCTGTTCTGTAATGAAAGGATTGGAAGGGTGAATTTGGCAAGTGGGCTTATTTATTAAAGTTCCACATTAGAATGTGGATGCTGTAAAGTATATTTTTTCTCATCAACTAAAAAACCTGCTAGTGAGATGAAATGAACAGGACAAGAGTGGTTTATAAAATTGAATTATAATATATCTGATGCTGTGGAAACTTTTATAATATATCCACCCACCAATCTAAACCTTACAAGTATAAATGGAATTCTTACATTAAAATACTGTCATGTAAAATGGTATGGAATTTGGGAAGATGGAAAATCACATTACAAGCATCATATTATCTTATCATTTGGAATCGAAAAATATTATTCCAGATCTTCTATATCACATCTAGCATGGACCCCAGATTTGTTTAAAAACTACCACTGATATAAAAAAAAACCTTGGGAGCTGAGGCACGAGCTGGTTGCCCTAGATAAAATTTTAACCTTGCAGACAACAAATTATTTCAATTTTTTTAGAGAAATATAATATTGATAATTATTTTTAGTTTATAAATTATAATATTTTAAGTTATAAGATTCAATTTCACTTGTAGTGCAGATGTAAGTTTTTTGTTTTGTGTCTAAAGATTAAATTCCAACAGTAACTTAGACAGTCTTGAAGAAAGGTAAGGAATTTTTGAAATTTGAATGGACAGGTATATTCATTTCTATTTGAACATGTGCACATATGTTTTAGGACAAGTTCCAAAATCAAACCTCAGTTCTGTTTTTTAACATCAGAAGGGAGAGTAATATTTATTTTGAGGTACATAAATCCTATAAAATAGCATTACATTCAGTTGAAGGTTGTGTCATTCTTTGCTTTGGGAGAAAAGAAGTCCAGTCATGATCAGCCAAAGACTTTTAGAATTCCATCCTAGTGATGGCAAAAAGAAGATTCTGTTGCAAAATATTTATTAAAATAAATTATCTGGGAAGTATGCCTTGTGTGGTTGGATATGAATACAAACTACCTTGAGTGGGAGAGGTGGAGACTGAAAGATAACATTGCATATAATTTGCTTTTTAATTTAAAATTGCATAAGTTTACACCCTTAAAGATACACCCTTAAAGTCAAAGATGGAAACATTTTTTTCCCCAGGAATTCTATAATACAGTGTCCAGACATTAGCCTCTCCTCAAAAAATATTCCAAAAGTCAATTCTAGGCAGAATATGCATCAGCTGTTGAGTTACTTCATTCCTCCACAACAGTTGTTCATCTGAAAATAGCTTTCAAATGAAAAGAAGCCATTACAAAAGGATTCGTTACCATAGGCAGCGCAATAGCTGCATGAGATTATTTATGGCAACATACACAGAGGGAAAGCTATAGGAGAAATATTGCTGTAAGACTAAAAAGAAAGATTAGATGTGACACTAGCATGATAGCAGGTATTTAACTATGTACCATTTAGCTGGATCTCCTTCATGATGGCTGATGCTTGCTGTTTTCTCTCTTTGATCATGTCAGAATGTGAGAGCATTGTTGTGATCAGCAAAAAAAATTCTTACTAGAAAAAGAGAAGATAGTTAAATGTTATACAAACAAGTGCATTTAGTTTGTATTTTAAACCACTACTCCAGAAGTTTACAAAGGCTATATTTTTAATCTCAGTTCTTGGCAAAGTATACAAAATATACTCTACCACACTACATATACACCTCAGAACATCAACAGTTTCTTTGTTTTGTTAAACTAATTATGTGACAGGGTGAGGATTGGCCTTCTTATTTTTTCTGTAGATGTTCATCTTTGCTGAAATATAGGTAATTCATTTTTTGTTACCAACAAAGTCAGTGTATTTGCTGCCTCAATGCTATAGATATATCCTCAATTAACTTCAGTGATTTTTTTTCCTGTTTTCAGCCTTTAAAAAATAAAGTCTTTTGCAATTTCTATTACGGGGCCCCTAAAAATCAGTGAAGGCATCAATCGCTGAATTAGCCTCTATTAATAAGCAACGATCTAGATAGAGAACCATCTTTGTAATGCTGCAATATCTCTCTACAGTAAATTGCCTGTTTGTTTCTGCAAGCTGAAGCATTGCACTCATAGGACAATCAATGTCATTTATTTCAGGAAACAATATGCTCACTTACCTTATTGTTCAAGAAAATACTGATCTTGATGCTTTGAGCAGGGTTTATGGAATTTGCTATGAATGGGGATGACCTATCCAGTCCTGAGAGGTTTCTATGCTTCTTCTAGGGTTTGCATGATGCCTAGTACCAAGACAAACTGGGGACTGACCCTCTTCAAAAAGATTGGCATCTAGCTGACATAAAGTAGCTATTTATAACAGCCAGCCACTCATATCTTCCTGGCGAAAGAAGAGAACAGAAATGATTCTGCTCCATGCATCACAAAAGAGTATGCATGACTTCCACAGGTTATTGAAATATTTGATAGAACAATTATACATGTGCAGCTCATCCTGTCATCACCTTTGAGAATACTATTTTCTATGTTGTAAGTAGGTGGAAAGACATGTAAAAATAAGGTCAACTAAATGTATAGCAAGAACTAAATGAATTGAAATGGAGTAATTCTTAGTTGATAGATATAGAATGTTCCTGTAGTAATAGCTAAAGTTAACGCTTGGACAAAAACCTTGTTAGATATTATTCAGTGTTGTCTGTACCGAAAAAGTATTCTCACGCCTAAAAGTAAGACCCCACATGTAATAGAGAAAACTGTAATGTTAGTAGCATTTGACAGAGCATCCTTTCCTTTCTTTAAGGCTAGCTGTGCCACAACTTCAACATTAATGAGCTGGCTTACTTTTGTAGGTTTGCTATTCAACAGGACAACCAGACATATGTTCATGTTCACTTCAGGTGGAAAAAGGGAGATACAGTAGTTACTCCCAGAAATGTAGTAGTGTCCCGATATTATGCAGTACTGGTTCTCAAAATTAACAGATCAGCTTCTGGTCTGTAAAAACTGAATTGGATCACCTCCAGGCGAGGAGGGTGGCATATAAGTTGAATAAATAAATAGATCCAGAACATCCAGATATGCTCATACCTGATATAATGTTATACTATAATGTTAACAATAGCTATACAATCATTGCTTAGAGCAGTGATGGCGAACCTTTATTTGCTAGGGTGCCAAAAGGGCGCGTGCCCGATAGCGTGCGTGCGTGTGCCCACACCCATAATGCAATGCCCTCCCCCTGCGCATGCATGCACAACCCCCCTGCGCTCCCCCCCACGCATGCGTGCAGGGCTCACTGAAGCCTCCAGACTTCCGGTAGGCCCGTTGGGTCCGTTTTTCGCCATCCACAGGCTCCGGAGGCTTTCCTGAAGCCTGGGGAAGGCGAAAACGACCTCCCCCCCTCTGGAAGGCCGAAAATCAGCTAGCCAGCGCCTCGGGTGCCCTCAGATTTGGCTCTGCGTGTTCGTCATCACAGGCCTAGAGAGAGGAAAGTATATAATTTAGTATATAAATAGGGTACAAATTGCTACACATCTAAAACAGCTTTACCAAACTCCATTCAATCATCTGTTGCATAATTGTTTTCTTCACCTTTCATAAAATTTGCCCAAGACGTTTAGGCTTAGTCTAACCACCATTCATTGTCTTCTCTACTATGGCACCATTATACAAATTCCTGATATTCTGTCCTGTAAACATAATTCCAAGTTGCTACATTATTTTATGAAGCCACATATAATTTAGAGATTGATTCTTGCCTTATGCTGTATAACTTTATTTGGGCTAGTTATATGTATTTCTACCAAGATCTTAGTAGTTCTAGAACAAACTGGATAAATTTCACATTTTATGTAAGATTATAAAAATTTGAAAAGCTATAGAAACCTAAAATAAATGTTTTGCATCTCTGCCTGTGTGATATGCCAGTCCCATTTTAAAAAGTAAGCTAATTATAGTTGACTGAACTCTCCAATATGCCACTTACATTTTTTCCCCTGAGTATGCTATAATCCTTTAACAATCAGAGGTGTTCAATGGTACAGTGAACATGATGTTACTGCTAAAGATAACAATGTGTTGGCTCAAGCTCATACAGAAACAGCACAGATCAGATGTTGTAATGGTATGTGGGAATGACCTTGGGAGAGTGAGGGGAAAGAGATGCTGAATGATCAGGTAAGGGCATAGCCTGCAGCTGCATAATGGGCAGAGAAAGAAAGGAACATCCTCAACTTCTTAGGTGGTGAAAGAGAAAGCTGTGAGACTTGCATGATTCTGTTAATGTAGTCTTACAATAAAATAAAATTAGCTGATCTAGCCACGTTTCTATCTGTTGTACCTAGGAAGGCTGGCAGATATAGCCTGTTGATTTAGGGTTTATGGGTAATGAAATATTAGGATCATCATGATATTTGCTATATAATTGCTTTTCCTGCCCTCTGGAATATCATTCCTTCTATTCCCCCAAGGTCCATTTACCCTGACCCATTTGTCCTTTAGGAAACTTTTTAAAAATGTCTTTTCAAACAGGTAAGTTCTTCTGACTGATGATGGGTGGTTGGAAATGTCTTGTTTGCATATTTCCCCAATGTGTTGTAATGTGCTATATTTGGCTATGTGTTGTTAAGATGTTTTGAATTTTTTTATGCCACATTGAGTCTGGTGATCTTATAAATGTAAAGGACTTATCCATTTTTACATTTTTATTGTAATTTAAAATATTTTTATGTATTTAAAATATTTATATTTATTTATTTATTAAATAAATAAATAAATATATTTATTTATATTTAAATATTTAAATATTTAAATATTTATATTTATATTTATTTATTTCAGTTAATTCAAACCAAGATAACTCTTGACCCAAAAAAAGAATACAAAATCACAATGCATACTCTGTACTTACAGACAATAATGGAACCATAAAACAGCAAAATGGCTCCCAAACTGTGATAATACCATCACTTGATTGTGGCTTCAGCTCAACATGACCAAAAGGCCCAGAGAAGGAGCCAGATTTTGATTGTCTTTCTAGAGGCCAACAGAGTCAGGGCCATCCTTACTTCAGGAGGAAGATGGTTTGGCAAGAAAAAGAGAAAAGTACATTGTTCAGCATTTTAATGGTTATATCATTTTTAAAACGAAGACCTATTATTATCCCTTTGAACAAAATAATTCATTTTTCTTCCCTCCCCCGCTTTTATCTCACACATCTGTCTTCCCCTTTTACGCTCCCCCAGTTTCCCACTCCATTTTCACTTGTATTTAATATTTTCATAAGTTTAATAAAAAATGTTAAAAAATAAAACAATAATGTGGCCAAACCTAGGGGACCAATTGTAATTTCTGGGTAGTCTTCAAAACAGCTCACACGTAGAACATATTATAATAATCCAAACAGGAAATGACCAAAGCATGAGTGACTGACAGCAGAACATCTGGGTCCAGGAATGGATGTAGTTGGTGGACAAAATGAATCTGCAAAGCCTCTAGCCCCAGTTGCCCACCTACTTGAGCCATGAGCTTAGGAAGACCCCCAAATTGCACACTAGCTCATCAAGGGGAGTGCTACCCCATCTTGATTCAAAGATATCATCCAGACTTGTAGGGCCAAAAACCCAAAGCCACTCCATCTTTCCTGAGTTGAATGAAAACCTGTTTTTCTCCATCCAGACCCTTAAAGTTTGCAGGCACTCTGTCAGCACCACAACAGCATCACCTGTCTGGCTAGAGATGGAGATGTCTAGCTAGGCATCATCATCATACTGTTGTTACTGTACTCTATGCTGTCAGATAACCTCACCCAGCAATTGCATGTGGATGTTAAAGAAAAAGAGTAAGGGACAAGCCCTGGAGCACTCCACATTGCAGGCGTAATGTGGAGGGCTTGACCTCTCTTGAAAATAGATTTCTTCTTCAAAATCTCAACCTATTCACCTTATTTTTTTTAATCTTTTCAATTTAATAGAATTCTGGAAATAAATTTTGTTCAGTCTCTTAGAATTCTTTCTATCCATTAGCTGGATAACACTCAGAAAACAGAAGAGAATGGGGCCAAGTTCGGTCTGACAGAAGAAACTGGAACACCAAGTTCAGAAATGGGATGGATGGGATTGAACTGTGCTGAGGGAAAATATCCAGAAAATTTCCCCCTTGTATGTGGGAACAGAATGCTGGACCCTGCTTTATTCTTATACCTTTCCCTCCAAAACAAAGAATTGGAAAGAATTTTAGAAGCCATGCCTTGCATCCCTTTCCTATCTTTTTACCTACTCTGGCATGCATTAATTCAAAAAAGAAAGGGATATCCATTAGGCACAGAGAACTTTTACCTATAGACTTAACAGTATAAATGTTAATCATTAAACAATCTTGTGAAATGCCTCTAGGAACCTTTTTTTTTTAACCTTGGGAACAAAATAAAACAAGATTAGTTCAGCCAGGTATTTTCTACCAAAGTGCTCATGAATCCAAAGAAACCTAATTAAATGTTTGATCAAGAGCTGAACTCTAAATTTGTTGCACTAGTCTTCAAAAGCCAGAGAAAGAATTATTATTCCAGTTCAGAATGAGCTCAGTGGTTGAGAGAGAGACAACCAGCCTAGAAAAGGAGCTTAAAACTTCCAGTTTGCAAGTTTTTATTAATTACGGTGTAGTGAAGATATACAGACACGTAATGCTAAGACTGAAAGCGTAGTCAGTGTAAACCAGCTATGGCAGATATTTTCTAATAGTATTATTTCCTAACATTAAAGTATTCAGAATCTGATAACCATGAATATGGTGATCTGATCCATTTTCTATCTGTCCTGGTATATTCTCCATACCATCTTACCTTCTGATCTTCTGAATAACCAAGCCTTTTTTTTTTTTTTTTTTTTTTTTTTTTTATTATTTTTTTTTTTTTTTATTTTTTTGTAATTTTTATTTTTTTTTTTTTTTTTGCATTACAGAGAAATGTGTTCAATATAAATTATTTGGCAATTAACATTTCTTTAATGAAACATATTTCACGTTTCTTTCGAAGAAAACACTCAAGGGGGCTTAAAGTAATCTATCAACAACAATTGCTGTAAACATTGTTGCTCTGATCACAATAGCAAATAGTTACTGGCTGGGTGCAGCAAAAATGACACATTAAATACTTAACCAATTTAATCAATTTCTAATTTTATTCTGACTTTTAAAAAGTTGCCAACTTGTTCCACTTGCTAACAAGACTTTGGATTGCATATTAACATGCTCTACAAAAGCTTTGTTTTTTTGGCACAGCAGGAAAAACCATAAATGAATTGGATTGCTGTGAAAGGAAATACTTTTCTAGATGGCAGACATCTGTCTATCTGGAGGCCAGGGCAATACTGACCTCAGTTCTTCCTCTGAAAAGTTATAGCCTAAATGAGCCAACAGTTTCCACATCTGCTCCTTATGGGAAGATCTTCATCACACAGTTTGCAGAATTAGTCAGAAAGGAAAAACAAGCTTGGTGAGACACAAACATAAGGACAATAATCAGCTGCTCTTCTTCTTCTTCTTCTTCTTCTTCTTCTTCTTCTTCTTCTTCTTCTTCTTCTTCTTCTTCTTCTTCTTCTTCTTCTTCTTCTTCTTCTTCTTCTTCTTCCTCCCTCCCTCCCCCGCCACAGCCTTGCCTTAGTAAAACATCAACATTCAGGGATAAAAATAAATACATAAGTACAATTTCATTTCAGCCTGAATCCCTACCCCACCACCCCAATATTTCATGAAACTGATTCATTTAATGAACTTATTCATTGGTATTCACTTAATACTAGGCATTATCTTAGTAAATGCAACGGTATCAGACTGATATTACAGACTTTGAATCAAGAAGATGAAGAGTTTCCTTTCAACATTTTTCAACTACATTCTTCTTTGCAAACATATATGGAACTTCCTAGAATTGCTTATTCCAATCTTGTGCTCTCCATATATTTTAAAGTACAACATTAATCCCGGCTGTCAGCCTGTAAATCAAATCTATTTGGCATTATTTGATTCTGTATTGCAAGGGTTATTGTGGCCCACACTGTGCAGATTTAGTGCTTATTTGATTCTTCAGGATTGTTGCTTATTGGTTGCAATTCAAGTAGATCACAGGATTGATTCTAGGAGAATGATGCATATACTGTCCAACTTTTAAGGCAACAAAGTGTCATATCTGATGGCCTTCAGAAAGCTACTGAAGATCAAGCTGCCTTGCAAGGCATTCTAGTTAAACTTGACCATCTTTTATTTTTATTTCTTATTTTTACTTGAATGGTGGGATGTTATTTCATTGTTTCTGATTTTTGTTTTAGTTTTTATCAACTCTACCTTTTGGCAGATTATAAGCACTCAAAACCTCCTGTCTTATCTACTATTAAATTCAAATAACTCTGAAAATTATTTTCAAAAATATCATGGTAATAATGGGCATCAGAAGGTATGGCAGGAGACAGGGAGAAAGCTGTGCTGGTGAATATGAACACAATGTCTTATAGCAATAGCACTTAGACTTATATACTGCTTCACTGTGCTTTACAGCCCTCTCTAAGTGGTTTATAGAATCATCATATTGCCCCCAACAATCTGGGTCCTCGTTTTACCGACCTTCAGAAGGATGGAAGGCTGAGTCAACCTTGAGACTGGTGAGATTCGAACTGCCAAATTGCAGGCAGTCGGCAGTCAGCAGAAGTAGTCTGCAGTACTGCATTCTAACCACTGCGCCACCGCAGCTCAGCTTATATTGGTTTTGCATTCTAGCTCCCTGATCTCAGCCCCTTACCCAGCCAGCAGACCTTCAAAGGCCCTGGCTTTCAGTTGCTGTTACTACCGTAACTGCCAGGTGGGCTTGTAATAAGGCCTCCCTCATCTGTGATTTAATCACTCATGAGAGGGCTGACCAGGCATGTATTACTGAGATTCATTAAGTTGGGCTCTAGGGATCAGTTGGGCTCTAGGGATCAGTTGGGCTCTAGGGATCAGTTGGATTGTTGCTACTGTACCTTCCTATTGAAGGAGTGACAATGTGATCTAGAAGTGGGGGAGTGTCAGTGTCCCTTTTGTAATAAATCAGATCATACCTTGATTACTATGGTACCACTATTCTCTAGCACCACTATCCATTGCAGGGAAGCTGAACCTCTTAGACTGAGCTGCCCTCAGTGACTAATGGACCCAGAGGAGTTTCAGAGGGACTTGGGGTTATTCTTGCTGGTTTGCTGCACAATCCATCTGAAGTTTTGGTTGCTGCTTGGAATAAGAGAGCAAATGAGGCTTTGGACTGGATCATGTTTATGCAACATCTCCTCTCTTGTGGATTGTGTCATTCCCAGAGGTGGGTTCCTCCCGGTTTGGACTGGTTCGCCCGAAATGGTAGCGACCCGCTGGTGATGTCACGATGAAGTCATGGATCCGGTTCAGTCGGTGCCGGTCCATGGGCGCCGCCATATTTTTTTAAATTTTTTTAAAAAAACATTTTTGGGAATATTTTTTTTCTTCTGCGCATGCGCAGAAGCCGAGTTTCCGGTACTGTGCATGCATTGTCATCTTGTTTTCGGCTTTAAAAAAAATTATTTTTTTGCACTGCGCATGTGCGCGCCCACGAGGTACGGCCACGCAGTGCGGGAGGAAGCGAACTGGCAGCGAGGTAAGTTAGAACCCACCCCTGGTCATTCCCCATGATTTACAGAGGTGTTGAGAGAGAATAGAATAGGAGAAGAGATATCTAGAGCTTTACTGGCAATCAACTGGGGATGAACTCAACCAGATATTGGTTAGAGCCACTATTAAGGCCTACCTTATTGTGGTAAGAGAGGCGAAGCAGCAATTCTTTTCTGCCTGTATGGCATCTGTGGACAGTTATTCTACAGCCCCATTTCAAGTAACACAATCCTCTTGGGTAGAGGGTTCCTGATCAGGATCCCCTTGAAGTATCACGCAAAAAGGTTTGCTCACCATCTGTTGGACAAAGTCATTCAGATTTGCTCACAGCATTGTTGCAGGTCCAAGAGAGATGCCTTGCCTTGGCATCTGGGAACAGTTTGAAACTGTTGGGCCTATAGAAGTGGGCAGGGTCTTTATGACTATGATTCAGTCTGTTTAGATGTATGACCCTACTGGCTTGTTAAAGCAGTCTAAGAATTGTCATGTGAATGGGTTCTAGTGGTGTTGAATTCTTTCTTGAGGGAGGAACTTATTCCTTTACCTCAAAGAAGCCTTGGTTCTCCACCTCCTCAAGGAGTCATCTGTGGACCCATATGCTGGACAATTTTAGTTCAGGACCTAACTTCCCATTTTTTGGAAAGGTGATTAAAAAGTTGTCATGCAGCAGCTTCAGAGGACTCTGGATGAAGCAGATTATCTAGACCTCAGCCATATATCCTTTTTAGTGTCTAAGATGTATAATGAGCCATTAATTTGAATTAATAAATACAATAAATATAACATTCAAAACCATTCTGGAAAATAAAGAAAATTTTAGGAGTCAGAGCCTTGCTTTGCATCACGTTTCCTTTTTAAATTTTGAATAAAATTAATATTTAAAATATTTGAAAATAAAGAGGAGAAGAGAGTTTGTCAGGCATACATACTGTATATATGTAGAAAATCTAGTGCCTGGCAGTTGTGGGGTTTACTGACTAGCAGATGTGATTATTAAAATGAGTCTTATAATTCTGGGTAGATTTTGGAGGCCCAGTTCCTAACTCTGTTACAAAAAGGAATATTATATAGGCACTTGTTTAGTGCAGATTATTATATTTCACACTCAATTCTCTATTAATAAAGTGCAGGTTACAGACATGGATCTTTAATCAACCATAGCGATGTGATAAGCCTTATGTAACACAGAGAACGCATGAAAAGTAATCCATAGCTTCTTTGTTTATGGAATTCCACTTGTAAAAACTCCAGGGAAACAGGTTTTCCTACTCTCCCAAGCACTATATCCTTTTGCATAGTGACTTTTGTAGTTAAGAAGATTTCCCATCTCAATCAGCAACAATGCAAATGGTGCCCTGGATACACCAGCCTTTCATATACACCATGTAATTCAGGGGTGGGTTCCACTTACCTTCCCTACCGGTTCGCATGCACAGGGTTCTTTGCCAGCCGCAGCGACCGGAGGACCAGTTCAGAGGCATGAACAGCCGGCCATTGCTGCTGGTTCGGCAAGCGGGTGCAAATTTCTGCCACTGGTATGGGCGAACCAGTCCGAACCGGCAGCAACCCACCACTGATGTAATTACTAGTTAGGTTTTTTGCTTTGTATCAGCAAAGTCTTGAAATGTTTGGTATTTGGTCATTGTTGTCATATTTGTTGTAGTTCAGTCGCTAAGTAGTGTCTGATTCTTCACAACCCCATGGACCATAGCACGCCAGGGCCCTTGTCTTCCACTGTCTCCCAGAGTTTACTGTTGACATATATTGATTTGTCATTAGGATATTTTTTGCCTTTTTAAAAAATCTTATCCAAACATTCTTATCTACCGTATGTCTTCAAAATGCAAGAAATTCCACTACTGCTCTCAAATTTCTTTTTTTCTGCATATTCGTTAATGGTAAATGTAGGTTGACTGGGTTTGCAACAGGCTCGCATTCCATTCATTTCCTTTAAAACAAACAAAAAAGCAAGCTCAATGGGGCAGGAAGCCTGGCAGGTGCCAAAGGAAACACCTGTAAGGCAATCCGTATCCATGAATGGCCTTTTGACTAGCCTTGTTTTAAAAGAGATGACCCTGTGCTGCAATATTTGGTACAACACACTATTCTACAAATTGTTCTGGTCAGTATCTGGATAAGAATTGCCTGGAAAGTATGTTTAATTTGCTTTGAAAGCTGGGGAATCAGTATCATCGGGGAAATAATGATATATTTTTTCTTTTCTTTTTTAAAATTTAGTAATTTGTTTAAAACATTTAAAGAACAGCATAAATATCCCCCCCATCTCTGTGTGTGTAGAAAAGAATTTTAAGACAGACTAGGAAACCAAAGTTATAAATGCTAATACTAAATTATTTATATATTTTAAAAAATTATATAGTCACCCATCTTTCAACCCTTCTTTGAACCAAGAATGAATTTGATCTAATGGTTAAGGTACCTGGCTAGAAACTAGGAGACCGTGAGTTCTAGTCCTGCCTTGGCCATGAAAATTGGCTGACTGACCTTGGGCCAGTTACTCTCTCTCAGTCCAATTTACTTTAAAGGGTTGTTGTTGTGGGGACAATGTTAGAATCATGATTATGTTTTAACAGTTGTGACATGAGAGGAAATTTTCATTTATTTGCTTTTTTACTGATCAAATAAAAAACGACATATAAATATTAACTTCACAATGATTATATTGCTCAGTAATAATATATGCAAGAGTATTCAATGTTAATAAAGAATCACCATGCCCTTTAAGAACAGTTGTGCACTTAAAAACAAACCTGCTATAATTGTAATAATTTGATATCACATATTGCTGATATTACTTGATCATCCCATATATATTAGCTTTTCTTGTTATATATGAATTTAAATTGGTTTTATTTTCAGTTGAGATTTTATGAACCATTTTAGGCCAGTATTGAGTTAAAACTGGCAATGTGGTTCTTATGAATACTTTGGCTAATATATACTAAAAATTTATAGTTGACAAAGGGAAACAGTTTTTGCTTCCAGAACTGTAACAAGTAGTGAGGAGAAATGAAAATCTGGTGTCTGGCTTGTGAAAAGAAAAATCATTTTCTGTTGAAATCCACCACTGTAAGAAATGTGTCATCTTAAAATGCCTCTTTTATTTTGCCTTTAATATTGACTCTTGCAAATCTGTTCCAAAGAAAAATAAAAGAATGCCGTTTTTGAAGGAATCAAATACCTGCTTAATATGCAACAGCTTTTGATATTCCATCTTTTTGTGGTATTTTTTTAAATGGTTTCCGTTTTATGTTAGTTTTTCTAAGCTCTCATTCCCCAAGGAAGTAGAAGTTCAAAGCAAAGTTTCTCAGAGTCAGCATGTTCTGCCAAGTATTCATACTTCTCTTTAGAAAGAAAAACCAAATAGCTCAACTTGGCAAAGCCTCTGCCTTTCAGTGGAGGTAAAATGTCACAGGAAGAGATCCTGTTTGAAATGTGCTTTTAAGGGCACTATAAACTGCAGGTTGTTTTGTGAACCTTGGAGTGGCTGGTTTGAAGAACATAGGATGGGTCATTTTTGTGAAGAATGCTACTGGAATGAAAAATAAACTTACTTTGTGCCCCCCCCGGCATTTACATTTTCTACAGAAATGTTTACATCATTATTGCTTTACCCATGCCGGCAGATATGGCTCTGCGTGCCACCTGTGGCACGCATGCCATAGGTTCGCCATCATGGTTCTATAGTGTATGTAGCACAGCTCTATCCCATTCCCATCATCAAATTTACGTAAGAAGAAGATATGGATCTATCTGCTTAGCATACCAGTAGCATGCCAGTAGGAAGCATGCCTTCCTACTTCCTTCAGAGTAGGAAGTCTCCAGCTTGCATTCTGTAGTGATTATTCTATCTTATTCTTCTGTCTGTCTGTCTGTCTTGTCTGTCTGTCTGTCTGTCTATCATCTATCTATCTATATAATTCTATCATCTTCTTCTTAGTGAAGAATTGCCTCAAGCAATATCAACCAAACTTGGTACACAGATGACTTACCCTCTGGAGACAAACACTGTGGAAGTAAGACACCCGTGGTGTGTGTGTGTGTGTGTGTGTCTCTGTGTGTGTGTATGTGTCTGCGTCTGTGTCTGTGTTCCAGCATAACTCTGGAAAGCCTGGGCTTTTAAGGAGAGCAATTGCAGCGTCCTAGAGTGGCAATTGTTTGTGATGTCATGAGAGGGGGAAGGGAGCCGGATTAGGCCAGTACAGAGGCCTTTGATTGAGCACGCCACAGCCTAACCGGATTGTCCCCCCCCCACCTCATAGCTTGGGCCCGTTTTCCCAGGATCGTCCTTTGCCCCAACTCATCGCGCAAAGGATGGGACCAGACCAACCGAGGTGAAACAGGTATGGAGGCCACAGAGGAGACCCACCTTATTTCAGCAGGGGTGTAGGAGGTGCAGCATGGCCCAGCTCAGGGATTTATGTTCCAGTCCCAGGCCCAGTTTGAGGAAATGGTAAAACGGGTGGTGGCACAGGTAGGGGGGTGGGAGGGGGAAGGGAGAGGGCAGGGATGATGGGCATGGGAGTAGGGGGAAGAAAGGCCCCTCTCCCCCGCCCCCATTTGGGGAAAAGGAAAAAGGGGGTGGGGCCACGGGGGGGGGGGGGGGAGGGGGAGGGGAGAGGGCAGGGATGATGGGCATGGGAAGAAAGGCCCCTCTCAATGGCTCCCTGTCAGACAAACGCTTCGACGTCTATAAATACCCGGGCAGCACCGGGTTATCAGTTAGTAGAGAATAAATTAACAAACTATTACATAATTTATTCTCCAGATTTATTTCCCATAATTTCTGAATTGGCTATAAATGGATTTTCAGAAGTTTAAAAATACCTTGAAATAAACATAGCATTTGAATGGCCATCACCCCAGAGAACAACAATATTATCCCACAGATGAGGTACTAATTTTTGAGAGCAAAGGAGGATGAAAGAAGTGCAATTCTTAAATAGTCAAGGTGAGATATTGATTATATTCCTGGTAATCCAGCAGATGCAGATCCTAATGATAGATATAAATTATTTCTTATGTTACAATCTTTTGCTTAATATTTAAAAATTCTCCAAGGATTCTATTTATGGCTTGCAACTCAGTTTCATATTTTGCTGGGCTGCCAAAGCATGGGGTGCGGCTTCTGGTGAATGTGGGGTGTGTTATTGAGTTCAGAAAATCAAGGGTGTGTCATGTTTTTTAAAAAACCAAAATAAGATAGTTTGGCCTTAGAGAAAACCATTTGGACTTTTGTTTTTCATAACTAGATGATTTTTCACTGCATCCTGAATTACTTTTTATATCTATCATATTGCATTATTGACATGTTTAGCATTTGGGCTACATATGCTGACTTCTTGTACTTCAGTCCTGGGGACAATGCCCAGGAGTTCCCATATTAAACCTTTACTTATCTTTATTTAAAAATAATGTAAATAGTAATACTACTAGGGTTAGGATAAAATGGGAAAACTACCACATCTATTGCTATGAATTTCTTGAAGGAAAACCTGGATGTATATGGAATATTTTTTTTGAGAATGCAATAAAATATTTCAATAATTTTTTTTCATAAACTACTTCTATGTGCCATGTGTTTGTTATTATTCACATATATAAATGACTAAATACTAATAATTCCTCAATAAGTGAGTTCATTATTGATGAAACAGCATAGGTGTGGTTTTCCTGTATTCATCCCAACTTGGAACAAGCCCTTATCAGAGATATCTTTGCTTGTAGAACCGAATGAGAAATCACTGGGGATCAACTTCAGTCCTTTCTATGCTGGGCTGTGACCTCAGTGAATTGCAGAATGCTGTTTGCTGCTTTGGCAAAACTATTTGGACAAGGTTACATTGGAAGGAATGAGCTGGCTGAAACAAATCTTATTTTTAAAACACATACAGTATATTGTTAATTATATATTTCTTTTAAGTTGACAAAGAAGGGTCTTATGTTATATGTGTCAATTTCCCCACTGTGTGAAGGGTGTACACATTGTACCACCAAGATGTGAACAAGAAATGCCATCTCCTTTTGAACTGTCACATTGTTTCTGGATATGAATGGTTTTTAGAAATACATATTCATCATGCTGATCTTTCTCTCTCTATCTTCGGTGAACAATTTATAATACTTTCCAAGTGGGATTTAAAATAAATAAATATTATGGTTGAGACAGGAAAGGAAAAGTTGAAGAACAAGAGTAGAATGGACCAACAGGGTTTATGTGGGATATGAAGCTATGTTGAATTGCAGTGCTGTCAGCAGGAGTAATTTACCAAAATACTGTATGTATTCACTTCTCAGTAGCTCTGTGTAGG
Source organism: Thermophis baileyi (assembly GCA_003457575.1). Classification (NCBI taxonomy): domain Eukaryota; kingdom Metazoa; phylum Chordata; class Lepidosauria; order Squamata; family Dipsadidae; genus Thermophis; species Thermophis baileyi. The sequence continues at coordinate 5,471,512 of QLTV01000601.1, read as the reverse complement.
GTCTGGAGATGAAATTTGACTGGAAGTGTGTGTGTGTGTGTGTGTGTGTGTGTGTGTGTGTGTGTGTACACATATACACAAACACACATATTTAGCAACAATGTAGAGCCAATTCATACCTCACTGAAAAGTCGACATTCTATCCCTCTCTACTAATCTTTGGGGAAGGTGTAATGAATACAAACCAAACTAAGAAGTAGACCACAACAAATAAAGCTGCAGTTTACCTTCACAAATAAATATCTACCAAATCATTTTTTGAAATGCATCCTTGTGTGTTTTGGTGTCTCTCCTTCAGTTCATGTTAGAAATATCCTCGGACATAAAATGCAATAAGCAACATTTTTTGGCTTTGAAATTGATAGATATTAAAATACTTAACTCTCATTTTTGAGCCAAAAGTATATGATCCCGCTGATTATTCCGTTTTAATATTATAAACAGTGTTCCATACATACATTTTCATGCAATGTCCAGTCACACAAGTCACATAGATGAATTATTCTATGTCTTCTAACAATAGAACATTCTATTTTTTCAGATGTAAAAAAAAAGGAACATGTGGTTAGTTTTATTGTTTACAACTACGTGACATTTCCTAATTTCTTGTGAAAAGAAAAGTAGATATAAGATTCTTAGGAATAGCTGTTTCAGTAAACATTTTTTTTTATGTTTTAGTTTCAGTAAACATTTTTTTTAAAAAAAAGCTTTTACAGTTTTGGGAGGCAATGGTGGTCACAACCGATAAAATTATTTCAGTAACAGATTCTTTTGGATATCATGTCTTCCCTATAGATAGACTGAAGAGGTCTATCCTATTAAGTGCTTAATTTGTAAGCTTCAAAAGAGAAATGAAATATCACATCTCTTCCAGTGCTTCCATCTCTGTGGAAAAATAGATTCAGCAGCTATCCTTTACTCCTGAATTACTTCTGACTAGCTAAGCCTCATTTTTAGATGGTATTTTTGGTGATATGAAACTTAGCATGTTCCTGTACTTTACCTACATCTTCCAAGAGCCGAGGTGGCGCAGTGGTTAGAGTGCAGCACTGCAGGCTACTTCAGCTGACTGCTAGCTGCAGTTCAGCGGTTCAAATCTCACCGGCTCAAGGTTGACTCAGCCTTCCATCCTTCTGAGGTGGGTAAAATGAGGACCCAGATTGTTGGGGGCAATATGCTAACTCTGTAAACCGCTTAGAGAGGGCTGTAAAGCACTATGAAGCGGTATATAAGTCTAACTGCTATTGCTATTGCTACTTCATTTTATTAGCCTTTTTTTCAATTCTGTTTTATCCTCCCTCAGAAACAAAAAGGATAAACATCAGGGGTGGGTTCTAACTTACCTCGCCGCCGGTTCGCTTCCTCCCACGCCACGTGGCCGCGCCACGCGCGCGCGCATGCGCAGTGATGAAAAATCACAAAAAAAATAATAATCCAATGTACAGTGGCCGGGGACTCGGCTTCTGTGCATGCGCAGAAGAAAAAAAAAACAACAAATTCCAAAAAAAAATTAATAATAATTAAAAAAAAAATCCAAAGAAAAGATGGTGGCGTCCACGGACCGGCACCGACAGAACCGGCTCCGTGACGTCACCAGCAGTTTGCTACCGGTTCTATAGAACCGGTGCGAACCAGGAGGAACCCACCTCTGATAAACATGTTACATTAGTTAAGTATTTCACCATCTGAAGCCATGTTCTTTTCAAATGATTAACAGAAAACAATGATTTCATTAGCACATTCTTTCCCATTTACAACAGTCTGATCATGCCAGAAGTGCATTCCATTCTTAGGTCCTATCCCCAACAATTGCATAATTAAACTTGCCTTAAAACCTTGAAGTTTATGCTAGTTACTTTTTGTGCTGAATTAAGTAATAAAATAAACTAACTTTTGCAGTTGTTGAAGTAGGATAGTATTGCCTGAATTGTTGTGTCCTTAGGCTGCTCTTTGCCAGTGTGACCACTCAGCACAATGAAGGTGCCTAAGGATTTAAGAAAAGCATCTTCAGATGGGTCAAAGACAAACTGAGTTTTGTGTGACATGTGAAAGTCCTTGTTTCAAAAGTGAATAGGTCAAGAAACCATTTAGAGATGGGAGGCTAGAAGATTGAAGAAAATATGACTTCAGCAACAGAGTGGTCAATGCCTGGAATACACTACATGACTCTGTGGTCTCTTCCCCAAACCCCCACAACTTCAACCTTAGACTGTCTACTGTTGACCTCACCCCATTCCTAAGAGGTCTGTAAGGGGCATGCATAAGTGCACCATCGTGCCTACCATCCCTGTCCTAATGTCCCCATTTATTTGTATCCATTTCATGTATTCATAAACATGTTTATACTTACATCTATTATCTTATACATGCTTGATAAAAATAAATAAATATAAATAAATAAAATAAAATAGGAGATGAATGCATGATATAAACATTTGTAAGGCTTGAGAAATTTTTGTAATCCATAAAACCACAAAAGTGCAAAAAATAGGCCAAAGGCTTGTTTCTCCAACTCTAGGAAGGTACAGGGGTCCTCAAGACAGATTTTGCTGGGCTGCGTAAAGGTTCCAAACTCTACTTTTTGCCCTGCTGGCTTAAGAAGTTGATTTATAATATCATAATAGTACCAATACATGTTCGTTAAAAGGACATTTTACACAAAAATCTCTCAAGAATCTGACATGACATTTGATGTCAACGATGATTACATGTCATCAAGTGGTTGTTGACTCAATGACAACATAGATTTTTTTCCATGATGACCCCATCACGTCTGTAGCTGAATCCATCCACCTTACTACTTGTTTTTTTTCTTCCATATTTACTAGCATCAAAGCCTTCTCCAGAGAGCTAAGTTTTCAGATAATGTGTCCAAAGCAGGGGTGAAAGCATGTGCAGAGGGTAAAAGAACCCAAATGGTGGCGTCCGGGCGGGTGGGCGAAGTCTCCCACTTCTGTCGCTACCGGCTGTCCGGCGACCCGCAGGCACGCCCAAACCGGGAGCATTTCACCCCTGGTCCAACGTGAATAATTTGAGCCATTTTTTTCTGAGCACTTTTCAGAGCTAGATGTGATCAACACAATCAAAGGCCTTTCTATCAATCAAGCACATAGTGATTCTGTCTCTCTCTCTGTCACTGTCTCTCTGTCTCTGTCTCTCCCTCTCTCTCTGTCTCTCCCTCCCTCTCTCTCTCTGTCTCTCCCTGTCTCTCTCTCTCCCTGTCTCTCTGTCTCTGTCTCTGTCTCTCCCTCTCTCCCTGTCTCTCTCACTCCCTGTCTCTCTGTCTCTGTCTCTGTCTCTGTCTCTCTTGTCACTACGTTCATTTTAATTTGTCAGCAGGACTCTTATTCTGAAATGACAATGCATACTGATATGAAGTTCTCATGTGATACCTGTACTGCGCATGTGTTAATCTTCCCTTTGTTCTCTTTGTTCTTCACCATGTAGACACAGACTTATGTGTTCTTATTTTTGTTATGAAAAAAGATACTTTTATTCTTTCCTGGACTCCGGTCTTATTATTGGGAATTGAGAGCAGGGAAACAAGATTCATTTCACCTCTAATTGTTTTTCTCCGCAACATCGTAGCAGAGGATGGTTTATCTGCTCTGATGTTTCCACGCTCGTCATTCTTAGATGTACCAGCTAGGTTTGTTAGCTAGAGTTCTAAGCGACTG
>QLTV01000601.1:5419987-5448669 GCA_003457575.1 Thermophis baileyi | reverse complement strand
AGCAATACCAATAGCTTCTGAATAGCCACACAGATTGGAGCTATGCAGTTAATCATTGTATGTGCAGTCAGTGGCTCTATACCAATGATGGTGAATCTTTTTTTCCTCGGGTGCCAAAAGCACGCACGCACACGATAGTGCACGCGCGTGTGCTCACACCCATAATTCAATGTCCCCCCATGTGCCCCGCCCCCTGCACATGTGTGTTTTGCCCTCCCCAGGCTCCAGGGGCTTTCTTGGAGCCTGGGGAGGGCAAAAGTGCCCCCCCTGCCCCCCGGAGGCCCTCCGGAGGCCCTCCGGCGGCCGGAAATGGCCCATTTCCCGACTTCTGGTGGGCCCGGTAGACCCGTTTTTTGCACTCCCCAGGCTCCAGAGGCTTTCTTGGAGCCTGGGGAGGGCGAAAATGGCCTCCCCAACCCCCAGAAGCCCTCTGGAGGCCGAAAATGCCCTCCCAGAGCCTCCACATGAGCCCTGTACTTACCTGGCATCCAAAACGGGCCGCGTGAAGACTCCTGGGAGGGGAGGGGTGGCATGGTCGGGGCCAGCTGAAAATCAGCTGGCCGGCACGCGCATGCGCACTGGATCTGAGTTAGGGCAACGGCTCGTGTGCCCGCAGATATGGTTCAGCGTGCCTCCTGTGGCATGCGTGCCATAGGTTCGCCATCACGGCTCTATACCATACACAATAAATATACAGTTTCATTGATTCAAACTATACGCCACTAAAATTCACACCTGTTTACTCTTTAAGTGAGAATGGCTCTTCTCAAGTAAGGACTGCTCTAATCTGTGATTTGTGCCCTTCTTTCCATAACATTGGAATTTCTAAGGCTTGCAAACCCTGGCTCCTGTTTCAGAAGAAATGTTGTAAGTACAGCAGATCCTCTGGAATAGCAGTGCAAGGCTTTTAAATTAGTAGGAACTTCAACCTTCTTTACTCTCCCAGGATTTCCCCCCCTTCCCCTAGCTGGAAAGCACCAACGCACCCTATTATTACCCTCTTGTCTTCCAAAGTTGCATCAATAACAGATTTGCCACTTCTATAACACAGCGGTTGGTAGGATATTTCATTTTTCCCACTTAAAGAATCTTCAGCATGGAAAAAATGAGTGCTGTGGGTGTGGGAACAGCTGGCTTCTGATTCTTGTACCCTCCCACTGACCATGGAAGGAACATGACGATGGGGACACTTGCCGGTTTTTGGAAGATAAGAGAGGTGAAATCAATATGCTCTCAAGATAAACATCTGTTTTCTGTTTTAAGCTGGCTTTCTGTTACCTTCCAGGTCTGGGAATTTAGGGAATATCATTTCAACTCATCTGTAGGGCATCAGATTGAGAAAGTCTGTTCTGATTAGATCTTACATATTTTGCTTTTGCCTAACCTTTTTAGAAAATGCTAGCAAGGTATGTTTTTCTTCAGCTAAGTACTAAATTTAAGGGGATGTAAATTTATCAGATCAGATCTAGGGCTCCTAGTTCCGTACTGTGAAATTCTAGGCAACTATACCATAATTCCAAATAAACTCCATTTTTGCCATCAAATGGTAGCTTAACTTTTTGCAGTCCAGTCTGCTATTCCTAATCAGAGAAAAATATGCAGTAAATCTCAGCAAGCAAGTTAAACTTTTACTAATGTGATTTCTTAGATGGGAATTCCTTCTGAATCACAATAGGAATCTTACAAGATGCATTTTTATATATTTGTCAGTAGATGGATGAGATCTAGGTAAGATCTTTTACTACAGTAGAATATTTAAATCAGTTTATTTTTCAGATATAAAGCACAAGAGTAGAACGTGCCTCCATATTTTTGTTTGAATGCTATACAAATGTATTACCACACATTTTAGGAATAAACTTTAAATCAATGCAAATCTCAAAATACTACTTTTTTCGGATTGGCACAGATGATATTCAATCTGTACAAAAATATAATGGATAGAGGGTAAACAACTGGTTTTTACATCTCATTTATTTGTATTTTCAGAAGCAGGGCAAATTTACCTTTTGCTTATATGAAGAAAAATAGACATTGTTTCCTGTTTCTGACAGAAATACTTAGTAAGAAACTAAGAAATATTTTTCTAAAGCTAATTGAACTGTATTAACACTCAAACCAGCATTGGAATAGTGGTAAGAATCTATCAATATGAAAACTAGGAATTTTTATACGAAATATATATATTCATATCCTCATGGAATTAAATTACACTGAGAATTGCAATCTTAGAGAGTTCTATTTAGCAATAGCACTAGACTTATATACCGCTTCACAGTGCTTTACAGCCCTCTCTAAGCGGTTTACAGAGTCAGCATATTGCCCCCAACAATCTGGGTCCTCATTTTGGTGACCTTGGAAGCATGAAGGCTGAGTTAACCTTGAGCCAGTGAGAATTGAACTGCCAAACTGCTGGCAGCCAGCGATCAGCAGAAGTAGCCTGCAGTACTGCATTCTAACCATTGCTCCACCACAGCTCTTTACTTTATTTAGTTCTATATATGAGCTCTTAGTACAATTATGTACATTTCTACATATTTCTACATATTGTTTTAGTACTGTCATCTTCTTTGGATCTTCATTTTTATTCTTTTAAATTTAAACAAAACTGCCATGAAAAAATGCATGTCTGCAGCCAGAAATTTAATTTTTTTTTAACTTTTAAATTTGTTTTAGTTTGTCTTAATAAGGGTTATTCCTGTCTCAAGCTTTTCTGTCACAGCATAGTGACAATAGTCGGACTAACTTCTTAGAATACAGCTAGTTCTCTCTTAGAGCAGGGGTCTCCAACTTGACAACTGTTAAGGCTTGTGGACTTCATGGCTGTCTGGGGAATTCTGGGAGTTGAAGTCCACAAGTCTTAAAATTGTCACGTTTGGAGACAGCTGTCTTAGAGAAAGAGAAGAACAATTTCAATCAAACCACAGAATAATCAGAGTAGTTTCATTAGAATAAATGAAGCAAAACCTCAGTCTCATCCTGTCACATGATACTTAGAAACACTCAATCCTCTACTTATCTCATGACATTCTTTGGCCTGTTATAGTCATGGTAGGCTTAAAATTTCAACACCCACAATTATTGTTCTGATGATGGATCTAATAATCAAATGCATATGCAAACAAATATAAAACCACCATTGTGTTCCTTTAAGGCACAACAGGAAACTCATTCAGGAACCAAAGGCTACATTGATCCTTTAATTCCTAGCAAGAATAAGAAATTGAGAGTTTAGGAAACGTAAACCGCATCACCTGTTGTTCTTTGGCAGTTCTCCTGCCTTTCAGATGAAGAAAGAAAATAATTATCTTCTTTCTTCAAACCAGAAAGCATAGTAATCTATGTTGAGGATCAGATATTATTTTGTGCTTTGAACCATCAAAGCTAAATTTAGAAACATGTTTATTTTCAGAAAATGATTAATCACAGCCAAGAGAAAAGCAAAACATTGCAATCAGACCTGATGACATTTCAGTGAGGTCAATAAAAAAGTAACACATCACTTATATGGTAAAAGTAGAATTACAGATTGAAACAAATTAAAATTTCTGGAAACTCTAGGATATACATATCCCACAAATTCTATGTTAACTTCTGATTATGAAAAATTATCAGAATTCTAGGAATTGCACTGTCACTTAAAAAATGATTGCCTTGATATCAAAGAGACTCAGATGGCTAAAACCAAATCTTTTGCTTAAACTAATCCATAAATTATATATGCTTTTCTAATGAGTTTCTTTAAGCTACCCTCAAACCACAGAACACTTACTTTTATCCAAAAGCACATTTCCTATAAGCTAAATCGTTCTTGCTCTATAGCCTCTGCTCATCAAACAAAACAAAACAAAAATCAGGCATATGACAAACACTGATCTACAGTACTAGGGACCCAGGAGAATGTGATTCACTGCATTACAACATAAGTATTTCACAAAAAGCCTGCAACTTCCCTAGTCACCAAAGGGCTTGCATATTTCATAAGTATTGCAACATATGTCTCCTACTCATTTTACTGAAATCCATACCATTGCTTTCCGCTTACATTACCTACTAGGACATCCTCAAGTCATTCCCTCCATATGACTACACATAATTTCTTCGTATACCAAATCTTCCATACCATTCTTAAAACAGGTGGTATTCTGAAAATAGCCTACCATGTTTACACTTGAAATTAACATTTCTCTTTTTCTGCTATTAAAATGAAACTGTAAGTCACAATAGTTTAGCCCTAAAAGCATTGCAAAATGTTTTTAAACTCAGTTGATTTCATGAAAAAGAACATTTTTATTTACCTTTCTGAATATTGTGAGGTCTTGTTTATTTATTTATTAAATTTATATAGCTGTCCATCTCATTGCCGTATCTTTGGGTGGCTTACAAAGTTACAATGGTATATCTTACCATAATAAAGGAAATTGCTGTATTCTGAACTGCATATTTTTCTTCAAACAAAATCCCTCTTCGTGTATTCAGTTATGAATATGTAAAGAGATTCCAGGGAAGGATTTGGAGAGTTCCATACATCCTGGATGACATTCTGTCACATTCTATATTGTATACCTAAGGTAACCCAAGATTGCCTTGAGGCCAAAAGCAGTTGCTCTCAGGATTGATATGGTGACAGAATTTTGATTAGTCAGGATAAAGAGCCCATTTCATATATTCGTCAAACTGTGGCTTGCAACCCATTTAACTGGGGTTCTTCATGCAGAAGCTGGTGGGAAACACTTAGCTAGGAAAAATTCTGTTTTGTTTTCCTACGTAGGAGCTTTACTTTACTTATACACTGAGGCATGTAACTTGTTTATATCTACATCCTGAATGGCTTTTTCCCTCATGCTTCATCTTTCTTTGTGCTGGTTATGAGAATAATGTTTTTCAGGTGCCCGGCATGTTTGTCTAGCCAATTCAATGTCTTAAAATTTAAAAAGTCAATATCTTTTAAACTTTACTTTTAAAGTTTAAAAAGCCAATATTTTTACTGAAACAGTATTTCAGATACTGAGCTAGAAAAAAAGAGTGATGTTGGCACCAAAACATAAGCTGCATAACCAATTTACAATAATGTAAGTTTCCTTCTTTTAGAAAAGTTGTATTGCTCTTTAGAAAGGAATGAATTATACCAGACAGTATGAAGATACTGTAATCTTAATCCTTATAGAAAGTACCATTGAATTTAATGGTATTTGCTCCTGAGTTAACATTCATGAGATTCTAGCAGCAGAAATGAAGTCCCAATACAGGTAGTCCTCACACTTATGACCACAACTGAGCCCAAAATTATGTTGTTAAGTGATAAATTTGTTAAGTGAGTTTTGACCCATTTTATGACTTCCTTTATCACAATTGGTAAGTGAATTGCTGCAGTTGTTAAGTGAATCTGGTTTCCCATTGACTTTGCTTGTCAGAAAGTCGCAAAAGGGGTTTACATGACCCCAGGACAGTGCAACCATCATAAATATGAGTCAGTTGTCAAGCAACTGAATGTAAATCATGTGATCATGGGAATGCTACAATGGTCGTAAGTGTGAAAAATGGTCAGTGCAGTTGTATTGAATGGTCACTAAATGATCTGTTGTAAGTCGAGGACTTTTTTAAAAAGTAATTTCTCCCTCTCTTATTTAGGAAACAGTGAACATACTAGAATCTGCTTTGTTAACCTTTGAATATATGTAAAAAGAGGTATCTTCATATTTTATTTGCTCTTGGAATGTCTAATTAGATTTTTTAGAAAGAAATTAAAAACAACATAGCTAAAGTCTAAAACAAAGAAGCAAATGAAATGAATTTAAATTTCCAGGATTGTAGTATATTGTACTGCAGACAGAGTGCAATCAGTAATAATATATTCCAAGGCAGGGATAAAATAACTGTGATCCTACAGAAGTTAATGATTTATAATTCACAGTAGCTAGCGTGACCAGTGTGAGAGAAGCTGGGGTTGCAGCGTATCACTCTCTGGAAGATGCAAGTTGTCCACTTATATTTATATAATACACTTGTGTCGGACTAGGAGGGACATGATAGCAGTATTCCAGTATTTTAGAGGCTGCCACAAAAAGGAGGGGGTCAATTTATTTTCCAAAGCCCCAGAGGGCAAGTCAAGAAATAATGGATAGAAACTAATCAAGGAGAGAAGCAACGTGGAATTAAGGAGAAACTTCATAACAGTGAGGACAATTAACCAGACAGTTTGCCTTCAGAAGCTGTAGGTGCTTCATCACTGGAGGTTTTTAAGAAAAGACCGGACAACCACCTTTCTGAAATGGTATAGGATCTCCTGCTTGATAAGGGGGCTGGACTAGAAGACCTCCAAAGTCCCTTCCCGCTCTATTCTGATTCTGATTCACTCATGCTCCGAAGACTGATTTACATCACAAACTGAGTTGGGGAAATATAATGTCTTTCCATCTCTTGTCATCTGCTATATGTTATTCATTTCTAATTGCACTTTTGTTGTTATACCTCTAGTCATAAAAATGATTTTCTGACACTGAGGACATTTGTGCTGATGTGTTTCCCCAAGCTGGTAATATAAGCAAAAACAACTTGGAATGAATGAGTTTGTAGACGCCTTCAAGAAGGTAAGATGGTCTATTCAGATGACAGCTTCTTTCCAGAATCTCAGCAAGGAGACTTTCCCTTCAACTGCTATCTAAAGTTTTTAACCAGAAATGCTAAAAATTCATCTAGGACCTTCTGAAAGCAAAATCTGTGTTCATCCACTGAAGTGTGTTTCTCGAGCTAGAAAACTTCAAAGTATCAGCCTAATGAAACTTTAGGCCCTATTACAGTATCTTTTCCTAACCAGTTAAGAAAAAAAATTCTATTTGAGTCTCGGAAAGATAAAAATAATGCAACTGAACTCTTTAGGTTAGGAATAATATTTGCATAGCCAGTAACAAAGACCAAAACACAACATATCACAACATAGCCGGTGGTACAAATAGACACTTAGTTAACCATAAGTAGGCTTGTATAAGAAACAAAAGGAAATAACTGTTTTCATGTCCCCTAAGATTACATTTTAATAATGATTAATTGGATAACTCACAGGTGTTGTTATTGCACAATTATAACCTTCCCAGTTTAAAATTTCACATATGGAAGCACATCAAAACGCCATGTTGTGATTTGCTTTTATATAAACTTGATTTCATCCTATGTCTGTTATGTATGTTTCTCTCAAGGACATACACACAAACACATACAAGGCAAAGAAAATCTGGGATCAATGTCTTTTATAATACTGACAAATCATGAGCACTTGGTCCCATTCTAGATAAATTTTGATTTTACCAGGCCAGAAAACATCTATTCACACTTCTCATTCTCATTCTAGATCTTCAAGGAAGGAAACTACAGCAGACTCATTTGCTTCTCATGTTTGACGCCTCCATCCCTTTGGATGTGGATTATAATTGGAGTCAGACATTGATAGACAGTAATCAGACCTGGATTCCATGGAAATCATACCAGCATCAGTTTGGGCACGTTGGCTACAATATGCAGGCTGCAGACGGGAACCATAATGGCCAATGGAGCTAGGAGCAGACATTGAGATCTTGGCAGGTAATGTGGCCACTGAATAGCTCCTTCCAAGTGAAGCTAATTTAGCATGGACACTTGGAGCTGGATGCTCATAAGCCACCTTTCTCTTCCAGTCATCAGGTGGTGTAGATAATGTTTTCCTACGAGCCGCTGACATGACATTTGCAACAATAGATTCTTGAATGGTTTGGGGACCAAAAGCATCATCCACAAATCCAAGGGGAGACTTAGCTGCTGCTTCCCAAGGGGTCAGCCTCTTCCCAGGCTTGTCAACTGCTGCTGGTGCTTTGGTAATATAATCAGGAGTGGATTGCAACATCACAGGAGAAACTGGGGACATGGATCTGGAAGAAGTGGAAGGTAGCCATCCAGGAACTGATAAAGATCGTTCACTGCCCTTTTCCTAGAAACAGTAAAGTCTTAGAGTTATTACATTCTTGAATATCAGTGACAAAGATGTAGTAAGATTGCTTTTTAAAATACCTAAGTAGCTTTTCACTGTTATAAAAATTAAGCATTCTGAAAAACATTTTTAAAAGCTGGTGCATTTTTGTTGAAAAATATATTCAAAGGAAAATATAATTTCATAATTTTTTCTTTTTTAATGAAACTGTCTCCAGAACCTGTGATCAGCTATTATTAACAAATTCAAGAAAGCATTAAAATAAGAAATCCAAATATCAGTGTCAACAACTAGTGCATTTTGGGAGATAGCCTAAGGTTTTATACTATCTGGTCCATGGCAGTGTCATATTCAGTCAGGAAACAAATGAAGAGCAGAGTTGCACTGACAGTAGTATATTCTAACATTAGAATGGCATATTCTACTATGATATACCCATATATGCAAACAAATCAATATTGATGTTTTTTGTTGTTTGATTTTTGTTTTGTTTCTTATGCTAGTCTTTGTAATAAAGATGAATGAATGAATTAGTGCCATGATGGTGAACCTATGGCACACGGAGCCATATCTGCCGGCATGTGAGCCGTTGCCCTAGCTCAGCTCCAGCGCGCTGGCCAGCTGATTTTCGGCTTGCGCGGAGGCTCTGGGAGGGCGTTTTTGGCCTCCGGAGGGCCTCTGGGGGCCAGGGAGGCCGTTTTCACCCTCCCCAGGCTCCAGGGAAGCCTCTGGAGCCTGGGGAGGGTGAAAAGCGGGCCTACCGGGCCCACCGGAAGTCAGGAAATGGGCCGTTTCCAGCCTCTGGAGGGCCTCTGGGGGGGCGGGGGAGGCCGTTTTCGCCCTCCCTAGGCTCCAAGAAAGCCTCTGGAGCCTGGGGAGGGCGAACAACGGACCTACCGGGCCCACCGGAAGTCGGGAAATGGGAGAGCGGGGGGTCGTGCGCACATGCGCAGGGGGTGGGGCAGCACAGGGGGGTCGTGCACACATGTGCAGGGGGCTGGGCACATGGGGGCATTGAATTATGGGCGTGGGCACGCGCGTGCGCACACGCTTTTGGCACCTGAGGAAAAAAAGGTTCGCCATAACTGAATTAGTGTAACAAACTACAAAGTTGTCACTGTCTGGTTCTGTGACCTTTTTTTGCTACTATGGAAGCAAAGAAAATACTGGAAGGAAAAAATCATTGCTTGAAATATCAAGCTATGAAAACCTAAAAATAAATTGTAGACACTATCTGCAATCTAACATTCTATCTTAACATTGCACAAGCATTACTGTTCTGGTGCAACATTGCCAACAGATCATAACCCAAGGTCATCATGTCAAGAGATGATGATATCATGTTATATTTTTGTTGTGCTGTTGCATCAGCTTAAAGCCACAATTGTTAACCAGACTGCTTTAAATTAATTGTTTAGTAATGCCCACATTTACTTGGGTAGCTTTACAATTGCTTGGTATAAAGGTAATATTAAGAAAATGGCAGATTTTGTGCTGTAATGGTCAATAAAGTCTACAGTATTATGCCAGTTACAGTTTATGAGATCTTAAAACAAAATGTGTAACTTGTTAACCCAGTTTGTAATCGGAAGCACCAAGAATCCTAACTAGAGCAGTGGGAGGTTAAAAAAGAATATCAAGATTTTCCTAGGTATTTTTCTGCTGATGATGATCATTTTCTAATATATTATTTGTAAATAAAAATTTGCATCCAACTTGCCTTTTGTGCTTGTCTCAGTGCCTTGAAAAATCTGCTCTAATGTTCTTTACTTCTACACTGTTATATAAGCAGCCCTGAAATGGAAGCACTTGCTCCCGGCTTATTAATGTTCCCCGGCTTCAGAAAACCTGCAAGCAATTCTCATTCTGGTCTGATGTCCCATACCAAGATTTGCATCTTCATTGCTGATCTAGTTTTTAATAACTGTAGAAAATTCTCTTGGCAGGGAATGCATACTTGAAAGAAAGAATTGTCTTATGAATAATGGCAACAATCCTTGTAAATCAGGTTATTGGAATGAGATCTCAGCAAAGGATCAAAAGGCTAAACAAAGGCCTAGCACCAGAATGGTCACATTTTCATGGTGGTATCTACCTGAACCAAAAATAGTAGCATGTTTTGCAAAAATTAGCTGCATGGCTTTCTTCATCCTGTTCAAACTGATTATAAAAGGCAAAATTGGCAAAAATTGGCAACCTTATGAATTCTTAGAAATATTAAAATAAATAAGGCAGCAGATGCTAATACATTACAATTAAAATAGCTTGCGCGTTCACAGCTTTGTTTAGTCCATAGTCGTAAAATAGAATAGTGGCCATACTTTAGTAGTTTTCTATGAGAGAATCTTGGGCTTTTCAATGCTTCTTCCTCCATGGCTGAAAAATGGTTCTCTTAAAATAATAATGCTATTATCAAGTCCAAACCCAATAGCTGTTCTTAAATAAAATGAAAAAGAATTATCTATTTCAATCCATGGTTTATTATTCAGAATTTTCTCTATAATCCATAGTTAAGATTAACCACAGCCTTGGGTTTGATAGAATAAAAAAAAATATGTCTAATTAATGGGAGTAAACATTTAGACATAGTGAAAGGAGGAGATAAAAAATGGAAACGCAAAACCTGAAGCTTATAATATGTAAACCCAACATGGATTAACACTAGAATTACATCGAATTATGCCATTACTAATTTAAAAGACCACAAGCTTCCTGCTTGTAATAAATGCATTTCATAATAGTTCAGTATTACTCACTTGAATTATGTTGTTTAAAAATAAGTAACAGTCTAGGTTGTATAATAAAAAGACATTCAGCATTGCCACCCTCTGGAAACCAGGAATAATATCCCACAAGAGTGAATTTCTTAGGACAAGATGCTAAAGAATTTTTTTGCAAATGGGTGCAGTTATTGAGACTATTATTTTTGGTCAGAAATTAATTGGCAGTTTATGTCAATTAATATATACATTAAGGCTGGCATAATTTTTTCGCTATTATTTTTAAAAAGAATCTTCTGCAATGATGACTTACAAGACACACAGCCATACACTGAAAGAGTAGAGTCAGTCTCATATTTCTTAGAATTGCATGATTTTTAATGACTGCATAAAACAGTCTTGAAATATTTCATAGAAAAATGATCTTGCAGTATTCTTGCCAGCACCAGCACCATTGTCTGATATCCTGGCATTCTAACGTTTTTAGAATATACTGGGAGATTCTTCTTTGAAAGGCCCGAACAGCTGAGCATCTCTGTAATTCAGAGAGCTCATTAGGGTAAGGGAATGGATACTGTATGGAAGAAATTCTCTCTGAGGGCCACCTTTCTCTATCAAAGTTGTGCTCTTCCCTGTGCCTGCAAAGAGACTCCTTTGTCTGCAAAGAGAACTTGCAAGCAACCACTATTGTATTTGCAAGACCTGATGGAGAAATGTCCACACAGTATGCACATATAGCTTACCAGGTAGAAAGAGCTACATTTCTCCTAGATTTTATTGTGCCCCCTAGGAATTATGGTGATTTAAATCTAAAACACCTGGAGAAATGCTACTATTATAGGGAATAAAATAAATACTGCTGTGCAAAAATATTTGGAATTTCTAACATTTTGCACATCTCAATCTGTGACTAATTTATTCAGAACAATGGAATTTCTTTTTTAAATGTTTGCCTATACCATTTAAAACCAGAATGTGTTGTGAAGGTAAACTAATTTGAATTCCCCTAACCCAAACCACAAAAAAATTATCGTTAAAATATATACTGTATTTATTACATAACTTAATATTTAGTAAGTAATAGTAGGCTTCTTTGGTAACATAGCTGAATGTATCTGATTGTTCCATTTAACAAATTAATGTTTACCTTTGCTTTATTTCAATTTTTCTTCCCACTGATTATCTATCTTCAAAGGTCTCTTCTAAAAATCATGAAACTAGATGGATGACTGATAGAAATTTTATTTATTTTAAATAACTAATATAGCTGCTTCTATCCATCCTCCTTCCCGTTCTTCCTATTTCAATTAGACTCCTAATATAGCAATAGCACTTAGACTTATATACCGCTTCACTGTGCTTTTACAGCCCTCTATAAGTGGTTTACAGAGTCAGCATATTGCCCCCAACAATCTGGGTCCTCATTTTACCGACCTCAGAAGGATGGAAGGCTGAGTCAACCTTGAGCCTGGTGAGATTCGAACTGCCAAATTGCAGTCAGCTGGCAGTCAGCAGAAGTAGCCTGCAGTACTGCATTCTAACCAGTGCGCCACCGCTAATATGACACATTAGATCATTTTAACCTTTTTTTCCCTGCTGCAACTCTAATCTAGATTAGCATTCTCTATATCTTCACATTAACACATAACTTTTCATGATATAAATAAAATAAATATGTCACTTCAATCTACTTTTGCTTCACTTTACTTTATAAATCACATCTATATCTCCTTTCAAAGAATGTCCTTGAACAAACAAATCTATCCACACATTTACCTTTGTAATTTCAATTAGAATGCTTTTCTCTTTTGCTTCTTTCATCTCCAGATGTTTTAGTCAACATCACCATAAATTATTGCTCTTGGTTGGGATTAATGAGAACTGAAGTCTTAAATATCTATGCCTGCTTCTAGCCAACTATTTTGGATACAGCAATCTTTTTCTTATTACCACTACTACTTGTGGTAATAGTAGCCTTGAATTTACTTACAAGTATTAGGGAATTTGGTGACATTGTTCCGAATTATGGGTATAGATATCTCATGACTGTTTATACCTTCACAACAGAAAAGTATATTAGGATTTCTGTAGTTTAGGTCATCCTAAAGGGATTGGAAAAGTATGAAAGACTATGAGGGCACCCAAAAAATACCCACTGAATTCTATTGCTCTAATTTCTCTGTTAATTACCATTGTCCTTTTACAATGAGAGGATTATTTTGGAAAAGTGCAACATGAATATATTCTAATTGTATTATCCAAATAAATATGTTATAGAACAGGGGTCCCCAACTCTTGGTCCGTGGACCGGTTGGGAACTGGGCCGCATAAGCAGCAGGTGAGCATGTGAAGCATCATTTGCACACACGCAGGATCTAGGTTGCACATACATTACCATCCCCTCTACTGCTGCCACCTGTCCATGGAGTCAGAAAGGTTTGGGACTACTGCTATAGAAGGTAAAGGTAAATGTTTCCCCTATCCAGTCGTTTCTGGCTCTAGGGGGCAGTGCTCACCTGTTTCTTAGCCGAGGGAGCCAGAATTGTCCAAAGACATTTCCATGGTCATGTGGTCAGCATGACTATACACCAAGGTGCATGGAACGCTGTTACCTTCCCACCAAAGTGATACCTATTTATGTACTCTCATTTGCATGCTTTCAAATTGCTAGGTGGAAGTAATGGGAGCTCACCCCGTTGCATGGCACTCAGGTCTCGAACCGGGCTGTCAACTTTCCAGCTGACAAGCTCAACGGTTAGCCATTACTCCCCCTCCTATGCTATATGCTATAGAATGGTAGAGTAGTTTGAAAAAAGACGATTATATGTTTCTAACACATAAAGGCACTTTCTGAGTTCAGTGTCACTGAATTCAGTAGCATTTTCTTACTTTTTGTGTTGTCAAGAAAAAAATCTTGTTCTAAACCCAAAAGTGTTTTTTCAAAAGGCAACTAGACTTTCTTGGTTTTTTCCTTGAAAATGTTTCACTTCTTGTACAAGAAGCTTCTTCAGTTCAGTTCTTTCCTCCTTCCTCAGTGAGAACCTATACAAAGCACTTATTTCACAAGTTCATATTTGTCAGAGACTGCAACATGAATGTTGGGTCTGCAAGAATTTGATGAGGGTGGCTATCTGGTATGTACGTATGCATGCTTAAATGTTAATTATTAATTTCCTCCACAATCACTTTCCATAGGCCATTCTGCCAATTGGGTCTTTTTGTGTAATAAAATTGGGAAATAGGAAAGAGAGGCACCTGAAGGAGCTCTGGTAGGAAAACACCCACTGCTTTGTGACTATAAATGTCCTTTCACAACATTCATTCTTATCATTCAGAATAATATCCAACTCCGATTTCACACATTGTCCTTATGTCATACCAGTTTTTGAAAGAGTAGGATAAAAATATATTTTTCTGCATTTAACATTTGAAGCTTAATCATGATTTGGATCATGAAAATTATGTAGAGAATACTTTTGACAGAGCAACAGTGGCAAAATTCCACGAAGTTTAATAATTTCCACAACTCTCCAAAGTTTTGTGTTCCTTATCTTATTTGCTGGTTTTTCAATCTGTTTCTTTTCTAGTGAAATTATTACAAAATTGCCCCAAAATGTGAAAACGTGGGTACTTCAAAAATAAAACAAAGCATGGCAATTCCTTGACAATTCAGACTGGTTTGAGAATATTCTACAAAACCTTAAGTCATGATTTCTATTTTTTCTTGATACTTCTGTGCCTTTCAATAAGAATGCCAGTTAGTGGTTATTGGAGTTGTGGTTAGGAGTGATAGTAATTGGTTTATTTAAACAGTAGGAACAGATACCATTCATTTAAGTCACTCACACTACTCAGCAGCTGGCCATGGCTTTCAGTCATTCCTATCCCTAGGCCATATTTGACCAAGAGGCGAGAAGCACTGTATTCTATTACCAATCCCCTTTGGGAACCATTCCCTGTGAAGTAAAATATGAAAAGCATTCTAAAGCTCTCTCTAACTCAGGAAGAGAACATGCCTTCCCAGGGCCATAGCAATATATAGGGGGCCATAGTAGTGTTTCCAGGAAATGCTCTTTAAAAGTAAACATTGAAGTGACACATTATACAAATGCACAATGTCTTCTTAAATAAATATTGTGGGTGGTTATTTTGAAAAGAGCATTTAATAATTGTAAGTGTAATATTCTTTTTTTAGGAAAAACATGGAGAGAGGTTACTATAAAAGACACCTTTGTATAGAAGCAATCTTTGATTCGAACAATTATGTTCAACAAGTTAAAACAAAATGTATTTTGCAGACTTCTTTTGTGGACAAATCATGCTATGTTATGAATGCTATGAATGAAGTCATGTCAGAATTGTAATTCTCAATAACTTGGTCAGTCAATGGGCAGTGGTGGATGGGAGCCAGGATAAAAAAAAAATCAAGACAGTGGTCATAATCCTTTTGTATATTTCTTCATATCACACACAAGAAAGGAGTGGAGCTTTGGTTATAAGATCATGACTGCTCTTTTCACTTTTTTGATTCAGTCACATTTTCAGGCCTCAAAGCATTCATTAATCTACTTCAGAAAGCATAGATTTCAATAAAAAGCAATTCATGCTAACACATTACACCTTTTTAAAATAAATAAGATCAGACCCATGTGTCTGCATTAAATTTCCATGTGCATATTCACAGAATCTCACCCTATTAGTTTCAATTCATAATCTAATTCTGACAGATATGATAAGAGCCATTCACCATACTCAAAGCTGAGGAATTCTCTAGGGAAGAGCTTGAGAAGAACAACAGAAATATGAAATTATAGAATAATAAAAAATACATAGAAGCAGAATAACAACCCTTGGGAGGATAAGCCACTGAAACAGAATGACATTATGGGTCAGCAGAACTGGGAAATTATTCTGATTAATTCCTTGGTCCAGCATTTGGTAGAAAGACACAAGATTATAATGTTACTCCAAGAGCCAGTTTGCTAGTGGTAATATAGTTAAGGGGCAGTTTATTCAGATTCAAGAATATGAATTCAGTGGAGTTATTGATCTACTTTAATGCAGTATTCTGAGTTATTTTAGGGAAGGAAGCAAATAAGGAAGAAAGGAAAGCTAATATTTTAAAATTGCAGATGAATATTTGGGAAATGAAAGAAAAATAAAAACAAAGAAGAAAGGAACAATTTTAATGTTAGAGAAAAATACAGCAAGTTGCAATTGGAAAATGACAGAAAGATCTCAAGAGGATTAAAATATTGGTACCTTATAATCTTAGTTTGTGTTGAAAAGAATACTCTGTATACATTTCTGTGCAGAATATGTTGATTCATTAAAAAAAATAAACAATCACCCTTGACTTCCAATATTGGCTAATTCAGATAAAATAATTTATCTAAAGCCAACTAGCACTTGGAACACCAGACATAGGTCCTGTGGTAATTAAGATAAATACTTGATCAATATATTTATCAATATATATATATCAATAAAAACCCCAGTTGCTGTGGCCTAGAGGTGGAGCTCTTGCCTCACAATCAGGAGGTTGTGAGTTCGATCCTAGGTAGAGGCAGATGTAGGGTCTCCTGCTTGGCAGGGGGTTGGACTAGATGACCTGCAAGGTCCCTTCCAACTCTGTTAATCTGTTAAATATTTAAGACCAAGGTGCTAGTCCAGCAGTTTGTTTATGCAATATAGATAAAGATATGTATTGTCAAGGAATGCTTGATCTGCATATATAAAATCTTAAATCTCTTCAAAACGCATAACACTATAAGGCACATTTCACAACTTTTTCCTTTTTAAATTTGATCTTCAACCTCACAAAGACAAAAAAAACCCCATCTATACTATAGAGGAAATATTGTTCTCACTTGTCTTGTGTCCATAATTTCACAGTCTCCAACAATCTGTTCATGTAACATATTCTATGGCTTCCCTTACATTTTTCTTTTTAACCATGATGTCATGCCACAATGGTGGAAATGGAAACCAGGAAATTATACTTTGGTTTATGTTTCTGTGTGTCAGGGCATACATTGTCTATAAAGACATTTTAATTATGATTATTGGTAAAGGTGAGTAGGTGCATGTATATGATTCACAACCATTTATATTTTAGTAATATTGAATCAGAAGTTTCTGAAATTAATTTCATATCATTCTTTTAATGGCTGGACAAATTACTATAATATGTCTCTTTCTTGGGTTGCCCTAGCCAAGTGATTACTGTGAACAAAGTAATAGGCAGAGCACAAGTTCATTTCATTTTCAAAGAAATCCAAGGAGTCAAGAATTTTCAGTAGATGATTGACAGCAGAGCTCCTTGGCATCTCCAATTAACAGGACAAAGTAGCATTGTTGACAAAGATCTCACCCTGAGCTTCAGAGTCAAAATAGACAATACTAATCTTGATGGGTACTGTGCATCAAGTGGGTAATGGGTAAGAACCGAGGTGGCGCAGTGGTTAGAGTGCAGTACTGCAGGCTACTTCAGCTGACTGTTCAGCAGTTCAGCGGTTCAAATCTCACCGGCTCAAGGTTGACTCAGCCTTCCATCCTTCCGAGGTGGGTAAAATGAGGACCCAGATTGTTGGGGGCAATATGCTGACTCTGTGAACCGCTTAGAGAGTGCTGTAAAGCACTGTAAAGCGGTATATAAGTCTAAGTGCTATTGCTATTGCTATTGCTATTGCAGTTCCCAAAGCAGATCTTAATACGTTTTGCCTGTCAGTAGTAAGTGCCTTTACAGAAAATGTTATTATTCAACTATTTCACCATCTTTGTGGCTTATCTTAAACTAAGAATAGAATTTTTGTAGTTTTAAATTAATTCATACTATTTAGGTACAATCCTATGGACAATATTCTGAGGGTAAATTCCTCAGGCAATAGTAGGAATTACCTTGTAAAAGACATAGGATTATGCTATTGGTTTGTTGTACTAGTTTAAGTAATTATTAGCAAACAAATTCAGGGAAAGAAGGGGAAAAGTCCATCAATTAGTTACTTCTTGTGAAAATAGGTTAAACTCATCTGAGTGCATTGATCTATAAATATCCACCGACAGATCGAAACATTACTGGACATAAAAATATTGTCTGTTTGTATCCACAGACTGAAATAAGCAGGTATAATCTTAGCAGAAGATGGCATGGTAACAGTGTCTTGAGCCTCCTGGTCCACCACATATTAATTAAAAACAGAGTGAAAACAAGAATATAGTGAAAAGAAATACAAGTGAAAGAAACAAGATTAGAAAGTCCCAAATGAAAACAAGAATGTGCCCCAGAGATCAGCAATGAGGTCAGGAGTCAAGCCATATCATATTTCAATCAGGTTTTAGGCACATCACTGGTTGCAAAACTGATATGTCCTTTCAGATTTTAGTCTCTCTGCTTTCACAAAGACATATTGCACCATTTCCAAAGCTGTAGAAGCCAGCTTATCTTCTTGGCTCTTCAAGAGTTCTAATTGGTTTTTTTTTCTAATGATACGTAATATGACAGTCAAAGAACTATGCTAATGTCGAAGAGATCAACATTATTTAAAAAGGGAAACAGCCTAAGCTTCCTTCCCTAATGTCTTTCTTTTTCCAAAACTTGCTATAATCTTCCTTAAAAGATACTTATAGTTGCAAGAAGTGGGAGATCAGAGGTAATTCATGACAGTGTGTCATATTTAAGCTACCCTGAAGGCCCCATTTTGTGGAAGTATCACAACTGAACAAAAAAAAAAGCAACCTATCTGTGCTTAACATACATAAATTATCCTCTTATGGGGATAGGAATTATATGAAACATAGCCTTATTATCTGAGTGTCTACATCAGGCTTAATGTTTGCATAGAACTATTCTCAAAATCATGTACTTCTGCTGGCATGTTTGTAATCTTAGCTGAGAATCAAGGAATTGCCGCTTTGATTTTACAATTTTGCACATTCAACTTTTGATTGTGGGAACATAAAAAGAAAGTTATACATTCCCACTCTCATAGATGCAGTACAAAAAGTTAACAGTAGGACTCACCCCATTATAATGAGGAGGCTTAACATAATTTTTATAAGGATTCAGTTTCAGAATTGGGTCAAATCTGTGTTGTATCCAAGCTGTATTCATGAGTGATAATATTGCCATTTTCCAGAAATAATTGGGTGGCTATACTCAGGCTGTTAGATTAGCATATTTTCCTTCCCTAACAGTAAAACCTGGTGAAAACTATGTTCTAATTGATAAAATGCAGGAACAGAATCCACTGAGTATGTGTGTATCAAAGCACTAACGGCTAATATACTACTCACTTAATACTAGTACATGACTGTTATAGAGTATCCTATGTGCCTGCTTTGATAATAGTAATAAAATTATTGTATACATAAATGCATACAATTTTTGCAAATTAATATTCATTTTAATTCATGTAAAATAATTAACGCATGCACAGTTACCTGAAGTAATTATCACTGAATTTATTACATCATGGTAAATGTGCATAAATTTTCAGGCTTAAGCCTTTTTTGGACCCCGATTTTATATGATATATTTGAAAATTATTAAGTAAGCTGAGGATCGTTTTGGGTGTCAGGTTATGATTACAAAGAATTCATGGCAAGTGAACAATGAGTTGTATCTATGTTTTACTCTTCAATGGCTGTCGGTTTCCACACCTGTGCTGTGACACCAACTTTCTTGGCTGAGAATTTTGGCTTGGGAACAGAAAACCCAGGAGATGCTGCTGGTTCTTGCTTCAAAAATGTAGGGCAGCCCGTTGATGTATAGGACTCAATTACAGGACTAGAAGCATTCGATGGGAAGAATGGTTGTGAGCTGTAGGCTGGTACAGAATATACTGAAGAAGCTTGAACATTAGAGGGAGAACCAGCATTGAGTACTCTTGATGGTACAGCTTGTTTCAAGGCAGACACTGAATCAATCTTTGAAGGATGTTTGGGAAGGAGATTTTCCTTAGTATCAGACGGAGGTTGAAAAGTAAATAAAGATGCATTAAGCTGGTATGGCTGATGCTTCATCACTTCCAAGGAGCTTAATTGTTTCTTAGATTTTTTCTTAGTAGTTTTGGTAGTTCCAGGATGCTGTGACTGAGATTTGGTAGCAGCAAGAGGATAAGATGGAGACTGGATGGGATTATAAGCCACAGGGGGTGGTGCTCGAACATTTGATGAGTATTTCCAAGATGCTGGTAATGATGGAGTTGGGGATGAAGCCTGGGGCCGATTGGCCTGTACGGTTTCTGAGTCTACTACATACTTTTCCATCCGTGATTGCCTTTTAGCAAAGAGCTGAGCCCCCTTACCACTCAGTGCTGGGGGCATCTCAAAAGCTGGCCCCATTCCACCAGCAAAAACAGCATTTCCTAATGGAGTGATGGGTGTTGTTTTGGGGGTATAATTTTGGTGGGGTGATGAAACTTGAGCACCCTTAAAGGAAGACTCCAGGTTAAGAGTACTAGGAGGCTGTGGAGGTTGTGGAGGCTGTGGAGGGGGATAAGCTGGTTGTGCTACTTTGATGGCTGCTGGGCTTGCTACTTCTGGAGATTTTGGAACTGGAAAGATGGGAGCTTGAGTAACAGCCACAACTGGAGGTGACCAGACTGGTGAAATAGGTGTTGTGGCAGTCGGAGAAACCTTTACTGAGGGTTTGGGAGCAACTGGGGGTGGGATCTTTTGTTTGGCAGCCTGGATATGCATGAAATTGCAGGCCTCTGCTCCCAAACTGAGGTAGTCTTCTTCAGGACCTGATTCAAAGCCACCAGTGGCAGTTTTTTTGCCTTCTGTATTCTGTACGAGGGACAAAAGAGCAGGATTTGGACTCATTTTGGGAGCTTCTTTAAATGTAAACATAGGCTTTGCAGTGCTTCTTCTCTTGGCCTCCTGTAATATTCCAGTTCTTATTGCAGGCACAGCAATCCGTTCATCCCTGGATGCAATCTGCTCTGTTGATTCTGTTGGAGACCACAATGTTGACTGATTCATGCTTGTGGCCACTGGAGTCAAAACAGTTCTATATAATGTTTCAGGTGGTGGACTAACTGAAGTATAAGGAGGTGGGGCAGGTAGCTCGGAGGGAAGAGAAACCATGCTTCTTGGGGGTGAAAATGGAACTGCTGCTCTGTTCTGAACACCAGGGAAAGGCTTGGCTGTTCTGTTTGAAGTAGGTGAGCTAACAGTTTCTGGAGGTGGATGTATCATATTTATCTCTGGGACAACCCTGATGCCATTTTGCTGAACTATTGTCCTAGGACTATGGTTCATTTCTATGTAGCTTTTGCTTATGTGGCTCTTCTGCATTCTGGCAGATTCTTCTTGTTTTGCTTGATAAAAGGAAGAACTCATATTTTGGATAGTCTCTGTTGAAGTGGCCTCTCGGTGTGCCTCAATTCTATGCATACCCTGCATCTTCATTGCTTCTTGTTCAGCAGTGACCTGGTCTACCCTTTGACGTCTTTTGGCAAACATGAGTGCCCCTTTGCCCTTGGTCTCTGGAAGCAGCTGTGACATCTCGTCCCCACGTTTGGGTTTTTTTTCAATCTCAAGTAGTCCAGTATCCCAATCAAATGTCACAATCCGTTCTTCTTTATCCAGGTCAGAGAAGAAATCTTCATCAATTTCTGACTCACTTGTACCAAATAAAGTTACTTCAAAAGTGTTCTCCTTCTCACCTTCTTCACCCTCGTCTTCTTCACCTTCGTCTTCGTAACGTTCTAGTTCCCCAGTGCCGTAGCTAACTAAAGTATATTTTCTGGCCCTTTGGCGACGCTTCTTAAACATCAACACTCCTTTGGAATTGGGATTTGGAGCTGCTGTCAGTAAGAGAGCAATACTTTTACATTTAGACTTAGCTTCCTTCACCTGCTTCTCTGATAGGCTCTCACTCCTTCTCAGCCCTATAGGAAAAAGAATAAAGAACATATTTTAGTGGATAACATGACAACAATTTTAACAATAGCTATTTGGGTTATAAGACTGTAATACAAATCTTTCTTTCTTTAGAGTCTGATTCCTCTCCCCTACAAAGGAAGTATGGGCAGGGCATTAAGATTAATCTTTTCCCACAGTTGCAACCATGACCATTCCATAGCAAGCATTCCTTCATTAGTGACATTCTTTGATTCATCTTTTCTTCTCACAGATTTGCTATCTCAACTTACACAAACTTTTGATGTTCTAATATCTACCCAGAAAGAAGCAGATATATGGACAAAGTAAGGTAGAAGATAAATAACTGGGGCGTATTTTTTATGATGGATATTAACTTGGACCTGCAGCGCTTTGAGAGGTTTTAGGATTTAGATATACTAATTCAAACAAGACTAATTTCTGTAATAATAAATAATTCATACAGGAAATTTTCTTGTTGAAACATTATCTGAATGGAAATATATGCAATGTAATTTATGTAATGGACTATTTTTTGGAATATAATAATCACATTTAAGTAATTTATTACTAAATTTTAATCTAGTACAAGTTCTCCTTCCCTCCAACTTTGGGCCAGTAGGCTCTAGGATGAATGAGTTTTTTCTTGTTCTGTGCTGTATTAGAATTTTATTTTTAATTTTTTTTATTTTTAACTTAAAAATGTAAGTTATTTTTTTATTTATTTATTTTGTGCCTTTGACTTGGTTTTTGACTCCTAGAAACTGCCTGGACAAGCCCCTGCAGTTTTATGGTAAGATTTTAGACGTGGTTTGCCATTTCCTGCTTCCTAGGGCTGAGAGAGAGGGACTGGACCAAGGTCACCCACCCAGAAGTGTTTTATTGGAGTCCTTTTTTAAGGAGAAGAATCCTACAGTACTCTCCATGAAATTACACTGTTTAACTATTGTCTATTACTGAGTAAAAGGGAGCAGAATATAATAAATCTCTTCTAGCTCAGTATTTGAGATAATGCACATCCAGGCAGAGACTTCAGAGTTAATAACATCAATATACTATGAGATCAGACCACAATATCTAGATTTTAAGTCAGAGGTCTTCAAACTTGGCAACTTTAAGACTTATGGACTTCAACTCCCAGAATTCTCCAGCCATTCTGGGAGTTGAAGTCCACAAGTCTTAAAGTTGCCAAGTTTGGGGACCCCTGTTCTAAGTGGTAACAGTGAAACTTAAAGTGTGTGTGTGTGTGTGTGTGTGTGTGTGTGTGTGTGTGAATGCCCAAAATAAAGTAGGAATATTTTATGCCATTCCTAACCAATAAATATAAAAATAAACCTTGATTATTTGGAATTTTGAGAACATATGTGCAGGATTTGGAGAGGCAGTAGGTGTGTGTGTATGTATGTATATGTATGTTTGTTCATTCATAAAAATTCAGTCATGTGAGAATAATCAGCCTCAAGGCACCAGTTTATCAAAATGCTACCTGTCACCTCCTCTCTGCTTACTTGTCCCCATTTTCTGGATGGTGTCCTTGTCACTACGTTCATATTTATTTGTCAGCTGGACTCTTATTCTGAAACGACAATGTACACTGATATGCAGTCATGTGATACCTGTACTGCGCATATGTTAATCTTTCCTTTGTTTCTTTGTTCCTTCACCATGTAGACACAGACGTAGATGTTCTTATTTTTGTTTTGCAAATATATTACTTTTATTCTTTCCTGGACTCCGGTCTTATTCTTGAGAATTGAGAGCATGGAAACAAGATTCATTTCGCCTCTAATTATTTTTCTCTGCAACAGTCCTACTTTTTTTTTTTTAATGAAGGAGTGGACTGTGGCCACCCACAATATAAATATTGTTACAGGCCTGATGTATATCATAGAAGCATTCTTCAAATGATCCTGAAACTGGCATATTTGCATACTCCCCTTCTTTTAATTTTTAAATAGTATGAAATATCTAAAAGGCCAGGAGGGAAAAGGAAGCTTGCTAACACCAAAGATTACATACTAGATCTCTAGGTGACATGTTGAGATCTCCAGACCTAGAGCAGGGAAATGACAGCACGCAATGGATCCTTCGCCATTTAGTCTGGCATTTTCTTTAGACTCTAGAGAGAATATTTTTGCCAACATGTATTCTTAGAATGAACAGTATGTCCCTGTCAGGAATATATTCTGGAATACCAGATGGTTGACAATGGTGAATTGGAAGACATGTAAACTAATAGATGATTTATTTTCATAAAATTTATTTATTTTTATTTATTTTCATAAGCAATACGTTTTATTCCCCCCCCCCCTCTTTTTTATTTAATAATTGCTATCTGGTTTGAAATGCATTGTCCATATTGAGCATTCAGGACAAGCAGGTCACAAATTTATATAGATAGCTGGATAAAGTCTCATGGATGCAGGCTATAGACTATATAGGCTACAAACTATATATATTATGGCCAAATTGTGATATGATGTTCATTAAAATGGAAAGATCAGATTCAAAGGGAAGAAGCAGATCTGGCTTATATAATGTATTACTGATGATGTGCACATCCTACAAGAAACCATTGGCTATTTTACTATCAAACTGTCTGAAAGTAATCATGAAAGTAATTTAAATTAAACCCAGGGCGAAAAATAAGTTGATGTATTATTGGAGCCCAAGTAGGAATGAACATCCAATGTCTGTGTAGCTTTTCATAACATGTAACAAATTGTATTTGCAATTGGTTTTAAAAGCAGTTCATTATAAAGCAGAGTAACCTACTGAGTTCATAGTCCAGTTTCAGATAAAATCCTAAAATATTATGAAAACCTATTTTTGATTCCCTTTGCTCCCTAAAAGTAAGACTTGTGCAAATATTTAGCATGTTTTCTAACACATTTATTTTTAAACGAGAACACAAATCTGGCCATATGCTTTATGAATGCAATCCGATTGTTGATTGGGAATATACCTGACTTAGAAAGTTTAAAGCTAAACTAATATGGGACAAAAATACTAAACGATAGTGTGAGTTTATAATCTAAAATGAACATAAATTTTATATATAATCAGGCTGCTAATAACATTTTTTAAAGAACTGAAGAGGATAGAAACTTGGGTTTATCTTGAAACAACTGCTAGACGTTGTTAATGTTATGTTTATCATAAGATAAATTACCCTTTTTAAATCTACGTTGCCTGTTACACAGTATTACATTTTCACATTTTAGTGCAAGTATCACTCATTCTGCAATGCAAAGATATTTGTCCAAATATTAGGAAATAGAAACTAAGCTGCAATTTTATGTGCACTACCTGGGAATCAGTCCTATGGATAGGAACATACTTTTCAGAACACATACATAGGATTGGCTCATAGAATTCCCATATATTTGGCAAAAAATAAAGGAAGCAGATAATTGTTAATGAAATTCTTATATTAGAGACATTAGAGAACTATAAATATTTATATTTTACTTGAGAAATATTAATCTAACTGCACACATTTTTGTCATAAGTAGCTTTGTCAGAATGATAAAGTGTAGGGTAGTTATTTATTTGATTTTATACAACAAAACAAGTAGATGCTCTGTTGCTTTATTCAACTGTAAGCTGCTCGAGAGTTAGACTAAGGTTAGAAGTATAAAATGGCACTAGCTCTACCCCAACCAGTTAGGCTATTTTGGAATTTGAGATCTCTTCCATGGTAGTAAAAATGTAATAATAATACATTATAGGTAACAATTTGCTGTTGCTTCATAAAAATAAAAACCAGTTATCCTAGATATCCTAACCGTTGGCTCAGTTTGCTATTTTACCTTTTAGGCTCCATAAACCATCTCTATTGTTACCTTGCTATGTTGTAGGTATAGCCACATAAGTGTACTCTCATAACTGCTTGCAAGGTGTCCTTGAAACTGTGAGTGCTTCCTAAATTAATTTGTGACATGGAATCCTAAGTGCATTCAAACTGAAGTATCTCCACGTATCAGATGAAAAATATTAGTATGATTGCTTTGTTCTACTCATTTCTCTTTAAAGTAATGATGTAATCTGTCAGGCATAAGTGGGCCAAAATGCCAAGGATGCGTGCTCTTCCTTTATACATCATTTAATATGATATAAATATGTGGCTCACATATGGACACTTTATATCTAAGCAACAGTTTAATCCACAGGTTACTGACAAATGGCTGTTGTCCTAAAAATACGCATATGGAGGAATTTGCAATGGGTGAACATGCCTAACCTGGCAGGCTCTGTTAAGATAGCTCAGGGCTAGAGTATGTCATCATGCCTTGGCCATTTTGCAATGAAATCCCTTGATGGAATTCTTGAAATAGTCAGAAATGATTGCCCAAATGCCAACAATAGAATTGAATAAACAAGCAGATGCTTTGACAAAATATTTTTCAAGTTAGTCTTTTCAAATTTTATTACTGTTTGGTCCTTAGGTTACTTCCAATTGCAGTCTTTGCCTAGATTTTGTACTCATTTCCAGGTATAGGAAGCAGAGTAAGTGTAAGTTCACTTTACAAACTAGGGAAGCCTTGCAAAACTGAAAGGATCATATAACTAGCCAAAAATACACATGCTGGTGTCTGTCAAAGTAACTTTCAGCAAGCATCATCAAACCTCACTACTTGCTCCTCCTTTCCTTTCCTTTCCTTTCCTTTCCTTTCCTTTCCTTTCCTTTCCTTTCCTTTCCTTTCCTTGCCTTGTTTTTCCTTTCCTTTCCTTTCCTTTCCTTTTCTTTCTTTTTTTCTTTTCTTTTCTTTTTTTCTTTTCTTTTTTTTTCTTTTTTTTTTTTCCTAAAATTGATGAGCAGAAAGCTTCTTTCTTTCTTTCTTTCTTTCTTTCTTTCTTTCTTTCTTTCCTTCTTTCCTTCTTTCCTTCTTTCCTTCTTTCCTTCTTTCCTTCTTTCCTTCTTTCCTTTCCTTCTTTCCTTTCCTTCTTTCCTCTTTCTTTTCTTCTGGGATTTTTTAAAAGTTAACTTTTAAGCCCTTCTTAAATTATCTAATAGGCTTTTTATACAAACATACCTAGAAGAAAAAAGTTAGTAATTAATATCTCAGACACCAACAGGTTTGTATTACAAAATGTGCTCTGCAGTTAGAGTTACAAAGCATATGGCCTGCTTGTCATAATTCATTTTAACGGAATTTGCAAAAACAGTTTCAAAGCATAAATAAAGAAATGGCAGTTGTTTAAAGAAGAGCGAAAAAAGAAGAAAAGGAAGACATATTTAGGTAATTCCTCTTTGAAATATTTACTGCTACTAAGCAGATGGCTGCAACTGTTCTCTGCCAGATTGCCTTTCACAAAGTATAACCCTCATGCTCTGCCACCCAGTTTAGCTACGCTGTACTTACTGGCGTGCCTTGCCCGGTGTTTGTGAGGTCTGCTGGGTTCCTTTTCAGAGGGCTGTTCGTCTTCCCCCTGCTCTGTGCCTTCTGATGAGATTCCAAAGGAGACTACAGAAGGAGGTGCTTCTGACTGCCCTCCTTCCACTTCAGACTCTACACACCCCTTTTCGGCCAGAAACCTGGATGCTTCTTTTGCCTGGTCAGAACAGTCCAGAATCACTTCAACCTTAGTTAGAGAGGGTTCCTTTCTCTCACCTTCATGAGTCGCTTGGATCTCTTTGCCACCAACAATCTGGACTATCTTGCCTGTCCACTGGGCAGAAGGCTCTTTTACCCAGCTAATCGCTTCTTGTGTTAGGACCGATCCTGTCTCCAGGGGCTTGCTCTCTTGGACCTCCACAACAGTCAGACCAGACCCAGTGCTGCTGCTTTTATTCCTGTCAGGTGGAAAGGACAACTGTAACTCAACTGTAGAGCCAGGCTTGCCTCCAGTGAAGGCAGACGCCTCCGTGCAGTGTACTTTAGGGGCTTCGATCACTTTGGGAGGGATTTTGTAGCAGGGGATTATTTCTTGCTTTGCTCCAGAAAAATCCACAATAGTTTGCTCTGCATTTGTTGAGAGTGTTTCCTCAGTTGGCACTATGATCTGCAATTCCTGATGGGGACTTGGCATTGCTGTTCTGATTTGTAGGGTTGTGCTTTCTTTATATTCCTTATTTTTAATGTCAGTGAGGTTTTCATTTTCTAGTTCAGGACTTAAAGTTTCATTTGCCCCATTGGAGAATCTGCAGATATACAAATAATACAACAAAGTGTATAAAGTGTGCATAATTTGATATTCATGACCTTGCAAACCATTTTACATATTAGTATTATATATAGAAAATCGCCAGTTTGGTGTAGTGGTTAAAGCGTCAGGCTAACCTGGGAGGCCGCACTGCAATGGCTAATATAAATATGATCTGGAAAAACAGATATATAAATATAAAAAGCAGGCTAGTTAGAGCAATAGTCTTCCCTATAATGAGGTATGGGAATGAGCACTGGACACTAAGAATGGCTGATCAAAGAAGTGTCATTGCAAATCCTATTACAGGCTATGCTATTTTTACTATACATCTAAGGCTACATTTCTGGATGATAATGTGCACATTTTCTACCTGTCTGTATAGTTTTTTTTGCCAAAGGTGAATTTAAAATAAAATTAAAAGTGGGCTATAAATCTGGAGAGTCTAAACCTATTATATTACATGGCACAGTCATTTGAAAAGTTATATATGATAAATGAAAACCACATTGCTCAGTATTGCTGAGTGATACTTCACAACTAGTTTGTACCAGTTGCTGGAAATACAATTTGGCTTAGGACCAATCCATAACATTTATTCAAACATGATGGAACTAGCATGAAAGACAAACATATTAATTTATGAAGTCCTGTGATTGTAGCTGGTTTTCATCACATTGTGTTACTTGGACAATCAATGCTTGTGCTTCATACATATACACAATAAATTCATAAACATTTCCTTGTAAGAAGGAAGACTGGGGATAAGCCAGATAATATTTAATATTTATTGGTAGCTTAGGTTCTTGGGTTGTATATGTGCAGGGAAATGTCAAGAGAGAGTGAAAAAAAAAAGAAAGAAAGAGAGGGAGAGAGAGACAGAGAGACAGACAGAGACTGGATTTTGAAAAACTTTGTGTGTGTGTGTGTGTGTGTATACACACTGTAGAGAAAATAAGTCTATA
>QLTV01000601.1:5382675-5419764 GCA_003457575.1 Thermophis baileyi | reverse complement strand
TATATATATACTTATTTTCTCTACAGTCTCACACTAAGGCTGAAATATTTGGTACTTATTGGTAAGAATCATGTACTTTCTTCAAATAGTTACTTATCCTGTAAGGAATTTGTTCAGAAAACTCAACTTGCTCAATTCTCCACAAATTCAAATTCATTATATATTTGCTAATTGGGAAAGATGATCCAGGAGATCATTTCAAGTTCTTTTACACTCATTATTCTCTCTGTGTCAAAGTGTCTGGAGCCTTCTATAGCACTTAGACTTATATAGCAATAGCACTTAGACTTATATACCGCTTCATAGTGCTTTACAGCCCTCTCTAAGTGGTTTACAGAGTTAGCATATTGCCCCCAACAATCTGGGTCCTCATTTTACCCACCTCAGAAGGATGGAAGGCTGAGTCAACCTTGAGCCGGTGAGATTTGAACCGCCGAACTGCAGCTAGCAGTCAGCTGAAGTAGCCTGCAGTGCTGCACTCTAACCACTGCACCACCTCGGCTCTCTAATATATGAACTTCTATATATGTACTTCTATATATGAAGGCTGCACCAATTCAAAACTAGTATCACCTGTGAGTGTCTCCGTGAGGCCCTGGGCATTTATTAAGCCAGTTAAATTCAGAAATCTACCAGTTCAGCTCCTGCTGCAGAGAATAGAATAGAATAGAATAGAATAGAATAGAATAGAATAGAATAGAATAGAATAGAATAGAATAGAATAGAATAGAATAGAATAGAATAGAATAGAATAGAATAGAATAGAATAGAATTATTTATTGGCCAAGTGTGATTGGACACACAAGGAATTTGTCTTTGGTGCATATGCTCTCAGAAAATGCTGAAAACAGTTTTGCAATATCTCCTTTGCAGCTCTGGGGCAGTTTCCCCCCATTCTCATTACCTTCTGGCTCCCCTGAAAATCATTGTTGTGATGTCCCCACAGAGAAGCCCACACAGAAGCCCATTTTTAATTTGTTTGGATACTCTAAGACAAGGAGAAATGTGCAATAGCACAAAACTCTGCTTAGAATTGGGAAAAGACTATGTAAAGCCAGTGGTTCTGTGGGACTTTAGTGTAGATACCCTAAGCACCTTTTCTCTGTCCTGACAATATAGGTACTAATATTTTGCTAATATTACTTTGATTGTGCAATGCAGTAGGAATTAAATTGGCCAAGAAGACATGGGTGATTTTTCTTATTTCTCCTTCCCTGTTATATAAGTTACAGTATCTGCACAGTACTTAAGATGGGTGCAATTGAGATGCAATTATTGAACTGACTTAGTCAATACTTCAATGGGAGGGAGGGAGGGAGGGAGGGAGGGAGGGAGGAAGGAAGGAAGGAATCCAAGAATTGTAATTTAGAAGAGAAAATCAGGAAGACTTCATATCGTGATACATTACCTTATGATTAGCGGATATATTTGCATTAATAAATGTTGCATTACAGAAATACCGTCTATCTCTACAAACTTGATTTTAAGGAATTTAAATTCTATAAACTGTAGCTCTGAAATATCATTACATAGAATAAAGTTGCATACAGTAATAACATGTGGAAAAACATTAATCTTATTAATCTTTGCTCAAGTTGCAATGACACATAACCTGACATTTGTTTGTTTGTTTGTTTGTTTGTGGATTCAATTCAAAATGATTGTGACCAGCTACTTAGGAATCTGCTTACAAATACCTAAACTTTCCTGGGCATTAAAGATCTGTTACGTTCACAATCTAAAAATCACTTCTAGGCTAGATGGAATGCATATAAGTTTCATAATAAATAAAATTAAATAATTAATTAAAAGAATGTGATTCATAGGCTAATGGTTGAGGCCGTACTCTATCAGGATAAGAAATAAATCTGAATTCCTTTTACCTTTTGATAAGCATTTGAAGAGTGTCAGTCAGGCCTTCCATCAGAAGAAGAACTTCAGAATAGGTCAACTCAGCACAAGGGTTGCCGTTGATAGATATCACTTCATCTCCTTCACATAACCCAGCCTTGGATGCTTTGCTCTTATTTCGAATCTAAAAGAGATTTGAAATAAAAAAAAAATGAAATCATTATTCATCAACCAGTGTGTTTGGCTTATTTAGGGAAAATAGACTTGTCAAAACATCTGAGTTGATGTTTTTCTTTATAGTGAGGAAATAGATTCCTTATATATTTTTAAGCCATCAAAATACTTTTGTAACAGTTATCAGTTTCAGATGTAGATTTTAGCAATACATAATTGCACTGGATTTTTTTTTTAACAAACCAAGAATCTCAGAAACTATTTCAGCACTGGACTATGCTTTGTCCTGCATTCAAAATGCTAATGAGAGATTTGTCATATGAATGAACAGATGATTCAATTAGTTCATCAGTATAATAGTACTTCAATATATATTTAAATTCAGCTACATATAAGAAGGCTGGGAGGATGGACTATGAAGCTAACTGGTCATTCACATAGCATATAAATCTCACCATTGCAAGTTAAAGAGAAATGTAAATGTTAATTTAAAGAAATAACTGAATATTTGACTATCACTTTAACAGTACAATAGGAATATCTGCAACCAGCTTTTTTTCCTATCTCTAAATGCAGCTCATTAAATCAACAGTAATTGTACTTGAGTGTTGATAAAACTGCATTAACCTGTAGAGCAGAATATATATAAATATTTTCCTTCGTAAGGGAATACTTTCTTTTTTTTCTGTAATCATATAACATGTCTCAGTGTGTTCTGAAATTCCAATCTAAAATGATAAAATGCAATATTCTACTTTAATCTTTTATTTTATCCTGTTGCATATGTAGGCCTGATTTGGTATCAATGGAATTAATGTGAACTTAAGAGCCTTAGAGGAGGGGGGGGGAGCTTTCTTCCAAATGTGACATCTCCTGCCCTACCAATATTCAACATTCCTGCAAGATTCGCTAAGCATGAGTCATACTGAGCTGCATTAAAAATAACTTTAAAACTCAAACTCTTGGCTTATTGGAAACCCAGCTGCTATACAGACTGGGTTAGACATAGATTGGAATTTTAGTACAATTAAAAAGATACAAGTCTTCATCAAAGCGTTTCCATCTTTAAATGACACCTAAAATGTTTTATGGGTTCCAAGACCAACATTAAAATCTGCATTCTTGTATGTTTGCATAATAAAATAGTATAAAATGTTGATATGAGCTGCAACACTAGCTGGACTGTTGCATAAGCACTAGATATATTATCAAATCTGGGCATGTATCATTGGAAAGACTTGGAAAATAGTTTGAAGAGGACCCAGCAGTGCAGTAACCCAGGCATAATAAAAATAATAGTTTCAATAATTAAAGAACCCTGAATTGCTATGCCCTCTTAATACCCTATACGTGATGCTGCTTTACTCAGTAAGTCATACTTTAGGCATTAACATGAATAGGGAAGGAACTTTTGTGCATACAGTTCCACGAATACAGGCAGCCCTGAAAATTTGGAAAATGATATTTGGTGATAAATGTATAGGCAAGCGAGAACAACATTGAGGAATGGAGGTAAGATCGAAATGTTTGCACAATTTATGGCATTGCACGTTGCACTTAATGGCATATCTGAAACTATGTGTGGTGGAGCTGGGGTGCATGAATATGCATAATTGATTACACTATCATTACTTAATAAAAAATAAAGCATATAATAATTGCATTCTGCAGAGTGAGACCATTGGTTCATCCTGTCCATTATTGTCAAAACTCACTGGATTTCACACAAGAGATTCATCAGGAAGGTTATGCAATGCTTCAGAATTCTATGAAAGAGGTGCTTTTGAATGTGCAGAAGTGTAAATACAGCACCTATCTGTGACATAATAAAACTATGTCTGTTTCCAGGAAGCAACCACATGAACTTTTTTTTATCAGCCAGGGTTGCTTTAATAAACTGCTGTTGCTAAGTGGTGTGGTCATGTGACACAGTGCTTTATGACTATATTGCTTAGTGACTGCAATTCCAGTCCCAGCTGTGTATTTGTGTGTGTGTATACACACACACATACATACATACACATACATGAACACAGATACACATACATACATACACAGAGAAAGTTAAATGAAGTGATAATAGAAAAAGAAACATCAATACTTGGCATAGATTCAGTCTTAATTCATAAATAAAGTGTTGCTTTCTCCAATGGAATTGGTATTTCAACAAGAGCTTTATACTAGTATTTTCTTCTTTTCCTTGCAGTCTGTAAACATCTGTAAACATCATCCACAACAGCAAAAACTGACACCAATATTTAGTTAAATAAAAACTTGATGTTGAAGAACATAAAAAAGCTGAAAAGTCATAAGTCAGTTCAAGGATGAAGTTATCACAGAGTTCATTGTATCACTCATTTTTTGATATCAGGTATACATTCCAGAACATTGAATTCTGTTAGATTTTTGTTTCCACCGTGCAACTTTCCTGTGGTGACAATTGTGGCAGCTGAGTCTCATCAATACTTAATCCATTTAATCCAACTTGGTTAAAAACTACAATTCACCTTAATACCATTTTACCGCCTTCTCACTGCTTTGCCGCCAAACCTTGGCTGAGCATGCTTTAAGCTCCTATGAATCCTTCCTTCAAAGAAACTGCAAATCATAAGTCTCTTGAGAACAATTTCAAGTTAGTAATCCTTGGCATTATTGTGGGCCATTTATCTTAGTTGTATAAAATACCAGGCGTTCATTGGGACAATAACAAAGCACTCTCTGTAGCTGTTTGCTCCTTCCATAAAAGATAAACATTTACAAATATGGTGTGGTATGCTGTGAATGCGTTTCCTTGAGGAAATACATAAACATTCATGCTGCCTTGGAAAAAGCAAACTTTGGAACTGTTTGATACCAGTTGCTATTAAATAGAATGGTTGTTGCTTGGAACATCAATACAATTTGTTCCCATTTTGCACCCTTCAGTAGTATTGCATTGTATTTGCCATAATTTCTAGCCAGCATGGCATTTGAACGCAAATCCACTATAGTCGGAGACCCTGTATACAATTCCAGTATGATTTAAAATAGCCTTATATGTGGTAATGTGATAATAGATATGTGGTAACGTACTAGTATTTGTTCTCTTACAACAGAGAAGTATGTATACTTTACAAAATAATGAATATTAAAGGAATATTTCCCTCTATAACATGATATAAGGAAGGAACAAATGATGTAGAACCAGTTTGGTCTAGTGGTTAAGACACCAGGCTATAAACCAGGAAACAGTGATTTCTAGTCCTGCCTTAGGCATGAAAGCCAGCTAGGTGACCTTGGGCCAGTCACTCTCTCTTAGCCCAACCCACAGAATTGTTGTGGGGAAAATAGGAGGAAGGTATGTTGGATATGTTTTTGAATATTAGTAGCTTGGGTTGGTAGTAATGTTGTTGGTTTGAGCTCCGAGCTTGGCGATTTGGTTGCAAATGTTTCGTCCCCATTCGAGGAGACATCTTCAGTGCACTTTGAATTGTGCTTGTCTGAAGGAGCACTGGTCTTTAAATACCTTTCTGAGTCCTGGTCTGATTTCTGGTTGTGTGATTGGCTGGATGTAATTGCTAAGTCATAGTGCTTGGACACAGTTGTA
Organism: Thermophis baileyi; assembly: GCA_003457575.1. NCBI lineage: Eukaryota > Metazoa > Chordata > Lepidosauria > Squamata > Dipsadidae > Thermophis > Thermophis baileyi. The sequence continues at coordinate 5,414,153 of QLTV01000601.1, read as the reverse complement.
ACTATGATGACCCGGGGCATGGCACAGAGGCAATACAGGCAGCTGGCAGTTCAAACCACCCCTTTATTGCTCCAAATTTCCCAAAATGCTCCCATGTTTCTGGCAAGTCCCAGAGCAAAGTGATCACACACACACACACACACACACACACACACATGTCCAGCAGCCTCTGGCTGCAAGTAATCCAGCCCAACGCTGTGAGCACAATGGCTGCAAAGCAAGAAATCCAACAGGGCAAGTCAATGAGTCCAGGCAATTAATCCAGGAAGCCAGGAAGAAAGCAGCAAATCCAGGAAACTTCAAATGTCGGCAACGGCACTCAACACTCTAGGAATTCAGCATTTGTTCCTGACAAATGCCCCTCCCCACAGTGTCTCCTTAAGTCTCAGGTATGTGCCTTGTGGAGAGGGGCGGGGTGCTCTCCTACCGAGTAGTCGGGTCAGCTGTGCTGTTCCCGCCTTCTCTCCACTCTCCTTGCTCAAGGATCAGGAGGGGTGGTCCTTGTTCATCGCCTGAGCTCTGTCTCTCATGTTCACTGCTTATCCTCTTTTGGTCATCCTGCCTCCGTTCCTCCCTACCTACAAGCTGTCCCAATCCTGAAAGGCCCTGGCCTGACTCAGCCTGCTCCTCCCCATTTTCCTCCAAAGCCAACGAAGCTGCCCCCTCAATCTCCATCGGCTCCAGTTCTGGCTTGTCTTCCTCCGCAGAATCAGGCTCTGACGGGTGCATGACAGTAACCTAGGCAAAGTCTAGGAGGGAAAGGGAATTCCTGGAAGCCTGGTTTTCCACCAATAAATCAATAAACAGACACATTGACATTGACCCAATCTACCAACCACTTAGAACGAAAGAACATCAACCACCATCCTGAAGACAGCATTTAAAGACCAACAAACAGTCACGCTGCAAACAAAGTTATAACTTGACAGATTATAAGAAATCAGACCACATCACACGCAGCCGATCAAATCAACCCGAAACCAGACCATGACATCATCAGAAGACATCCAAAGAGCACCACCACCACTAATTTACATCACACAGACGGTACTTAAAACCAAGGACTATGACTCGGCAACTACAGCCAGCCAATCACACAACCCAAAATTAAACCAGGACTCAGAAAGGTGTCAGTGTTCCAGGAAACACCCCCAATGAAATAAAACTCCGAGGCTAGAAGTTCCTCAAAGTTCCAATTTATTAGAGATGTCATGTTGGCACATCTGGGGAAACCCGAATCTGAAAGCTTCCAGGGTTTCCCCACCCAGTTGAAAGTTCACAACCCTGCCCCACACCCACAAGCTCATCACATGGTCCAATCAAATATTCACGCTCAACTGGATACAGTCTCCACACAGGTGGTGCAGGCATTTGACCTTGAGTAAAGAATTTTGTTATGACTAAATTTCTACAAAAATTTCCAACAAAAACACTCCTCCCAATTTCCCAGGCTAAAATATGTGGCAGTTGAAGCAAACAGAAATAATGGCTTCCAGAACTGACAGGCTTCCCCCCCTCAGGAAAGGAACGAATTCTGGAATGAAATAAAAGTGAGGGGTTAATACAAGTATCACATTAACCACCTCTCTCCCCCCCCAGGAGGACCCTTAGGCTTATCAGGGAATTTATCATGAAACTGCTTGACTAAGGCATCTGCATGAATATCCCAGCTTTTCACCCAAGTAGCGTCAGACAAGGGGTATCCCTTCCAATGCACTAAATATTGCAAACACCCTCTTTGCAGTCTGGAGTCCAATTTTTTTTTTACCTAATACTGAATCTCACCCTGCACCACAATCGGCTTTGGGGGAGCAGCAGGTTGAGGTCTCAATCTAGATCCCACAGCAGGCTTTAACAGGCTGCAATGGAAAACAGGATGAATTCTTCCCAGTATACGGGGAAGATTTAACTGTACGGTTACTGGGTTAATCACTTGCAGTATGGGGAAGGGACCGAAGTATTTTGGCCCTAACTTTTTACTCTTCAACCTCAAGTGTATGTATTTGGTGGAAAGGTACACGCGATCTCCCACCCGGAAGGGGGGTTGGAGAGATCGGTGCTTGTCATCTTGTTTTTTGTAGGGTTTGGCCGCTTCAGTCAGGGGTTTTTTGGCATTCTCCTATTGCCAGGTCTTTTTTTTTTGCATTCTCCCAGCCTTTCTTCAATGACTCCCTCCACTCATTTAGAGTCATGGAAGAAGACTCTTCTCTTGGTAGTTCTGGCATAGGAACAATTTCCATGCCGCTCATAATATGAAAAGGTGTCAGTCCCATACTGCTGTGCACTGCATTATTGTAAGCCACTTCAGTGAAAGAAAGCAAGTCAGCCCAATTATCTTGTTGGTAATCACATAACAGCTGATATATTGTTCCACCATAGCATTGGTCCGTTCCGCGGCCCCGTTTGTACTCGGATGGAAAGCCGAGCTAAGTCCCTGTGATGACCCAATGGATCTTAGGAACTCTCTCCAGAACTTAGCGGTGAACTGAACTCCTCGGTTGGAGATCACCCACCGCGGAACTCCATGCAGTCGGTAGATTTGTTTGACGAACATCTTGGCCAATTTCTTAGCCGAGGGAAGCCCAGCACAAGGGACAAAATGGGCCTGTTTGGAAAACAGGTCTATCACAGTCCAGATCACAGTGTTGCCACCACTTTCAGGGAGTTCTACTATAAAGTCCATAGCTATTTCTTCCCACGGGCGGCTGGGCTCAGCTACCTTTTGAAGCAAACTGGGAGGCTTCCCCGGTCTTGCCTTATTTGTAGCACACATGGCACAACTTTTTACATAGTCCTCCACATCAGCTTTCATTTTTGGCCACCAAAACTGTCAGATGAAGAGTCTTTAGAAATCCAAAGTGGCCAGCCAATCGAGAATCATGGCTACGCTTGAGCACCAGAAGTCTCCTGCTGTTGGGGACATAAATCTTCGAACCTTTCCAGGCTAGTCTGTCCCGTGTCGTCAACGTATCTCTATTGTCAGCTAGCCGTGGATACAGTCTCCACGCAGGTGGTGCAGGCATTTGACCTTGAGTAAAGAATTTTGTTATGACTAAGTTTCTACCGCTCCAACAAAAAACCCCTCCCAATTTCCCAGGCTAAAATATGTGGCAGTTGAAGCAAACAGAAATAATGGCTTCCAGAACTGACAAAAGGTATTTAAAGGCCAGTGCTCCCCAGATAAGCACAATCCAAAGCGCACTGAAGATGTCTCTTCCAATGGGGATGAAACGTTTGCAACCAAATCGCCAAGCTCGCAGCTCAAACCAACACCATATGTTGGATATGTTTGCTGCCTTGTCTTATTTGTAAAAATAATAAAAGTGGGATAAAAATAAATAAAGTAAGGAGAATATGCAAGTTTCCATATCCCATATAATTAAAGACTATGATGGAAGGCTGGTTTTAAGCAATGTCCCCATCCGTGTGTTCTCTGGTGGATTATAGCTCCCAATGATGTTCAGCAAAAAGGACACTGGAAACAAAAATTCTACCGTGATTGAAAAGGTAAACCCACAGCCCTAAATTCTCTATTTCCCACTTAATCCCTTCTTTCTTTCTCTCCAGAGAAAGCAAAGGCTCAGGAGGAAGTATTTGGATAATTTCATATGGCTCAATAAGGCTTTTATACTTGAAGGCCCTAAACCTTGATCCAATAGCTTGTATTTGATAGCACCACTTAAAGAGAGTTGTCTGAAAACACCAAGTTATGAAAAGATGCTTTAAAAGGACATCCTCAAACTGACTTCCTTCCAGTTTTATGAACTTTGATTCTCAGAATTTCCCACCCATCATAACCATCACTGAGATTTCTGGGAGTCACACTCACATACATCTGGAAGGCCACCAGGTTTGAGAAGGCTTTTTTAAAGCATATTTTTATTTATTTATTTATTTATTAAAAATATCATATCTTATCCACAGTGACTCTGGATCTAGATGAAACAAAATTTTTCATAATAATGATGAGGATCTTTAATTCATCAGAGTAGCTGTGCCAGGAATACAGTTTTGTGCAGTATATCAACATTTTGTTTTGGCCTCTTTTTTAAACAGACTTCTAGAAGACAAATTCCCTTCATTTAAGATACCGTTATCTTTCTATGCTAGATCCCTTCTGACAAGCAGGGTACTTTTTTGTATATCTTAAAATATCCTGATGCTAGACAACAGCTGCCTACCAGAACTTTCAAAGGTTTCCTCTTCTTTTCCTCTGTTGCAGAGAATGTTGTTCCCCATGAAAGGTGAGTACCAGAAGATAAAGTTTTCTTTTAAGCATCTTTGGTCAGTCACAGAGTATTGCACAGGAATATGTTCCATTAACCCAAGACCAAATTATCTGGAACATAATGTCTATCTTTCTTGAGATTACCTTTCTATCTTTTTGTAGTCCATCCTATAATCAGAGCCTGACCTATGAATAGGCATAACACTATATTGTGTTTGGCTAAATACAGACTAATAACTGCAAACTAACAAAATATACAGTATAGCAGCAGACTTTATAAATCATGTGAGTAATGGACTACGTTCTTGTGATACCTTTACTAGTGTTGGTTCCCAGTTCACTTTCGGTTCCAATTTAGGTGGGTGTCTCTTATTTATAAAACTGAACTGAAACACTGACTCATAGGCATTCCAACAAGGCTTTCCAAACCAACAGTTGTCATCTCACCTTACCAACCATTCTATCAAAGAATCTGAATTTTACCATGATGGAAACAAAATTCCCACTTTTATCAAGAATTTCTAACTTAATTAGCATTCATCAAAACAGTTATTTATTCTTTTCCATCTCTCAACACACATTCTCTCAAGTTTTAAGGGTTTCGAAAATAAATACTGCCCAAATGCAAAAAAACATGCAAAAAATGCTCCATGCCTTTCTTCCATTCCACATGTTGCTGACTGTAATCACCCCCGTATTCCCACATTTCCAAGAAGGGAATCCAGAAAGTTGCTACTGAATGCACATATGTTCCCTGATTGACAACTAGCAAGTGGAACACAGGCTTCCCCTTTCCCCTGCCTACCCAGTTTTGTTCTTCCCATCATGCCTTGCAGTTCATCCCTTAGCCCATTCCCAAGTACTTAGCCAGCTGGAGATTGCTTTCTGTCTTATTGCAACAAAGGAGTCATTCTCTCAAATGGCTCTGTCACTAAAACCCAGAAATTCTAGGGCAGGTAGCAGGTGTACCACTTTGACCTTGTCTGCATCCTACACATGGTACACCAGCTATCAGTTGAGAACCAGTATTCTATATTACACTCACTTGCAATATTTTCAAAGGACTAATAAATATTTTAAAATAAAAATTTCTTAACCAAAAACCTTGAAATTGAGTAGAAAGGTCTAAGTTGTATTTAAGATAAAATTTCACCTATTGCTTAAAATGAAGCAACAGAGCAGTAAGTCTTGAGTATTTAAGAATTCATTGGGTTAGGGTGACAGTGAAAATCTAGCACTGCTAACAGATGTTTGAAAAAAATGATGAGTTGCTTTGGTTTTTCTGTATATTTTCATTAGTAACTTCATATGCTGAGACCATGTAGAATGTTTATTTTAGAAAATAATTCTACTTCTTACTTTCAGATAAATGCTTAGAAATGAGTTCATATTGAACAATTAAATTGTTCTGCCTACATGTTTCAATGCTCATCCATTTCCTTTAAAAAATAAAATTAAGGATAAATAAACCTAGGCAGTTTGTGCTAGAATTTAATTGTATAAATATTTTCTTTAGCACAAACTATCAATTTTTCACCTATGTTGGAAAACTGCAGAAGTCATCCTAGATAACCTGTCAAGTCTGTTACAACAATAACATACTGAATGATAACAGAAATTGCTTGCAGTATTGAATAATGCATACCGTGACTCAGGAAATACTGCACCTAAATCTGATCAGCGGCAGATTCAAAGTCACTTATGTTCTAATCTGAAAATAAGAACTTTGGTAATGAAATAGGAAGGCATCACTTGAGATTAAACTCACATCATAATATACCAGATTACAGTTTGCGTGAAAACTTCCATCTATATATTTGTAAATGGGGTCACTTTTCATATGTTACCTGAATAGACAAGAGTTGCTTATGGCTAAAACAGATCTTTGCTTTAATACATAACAGTACAGTGCAGAAGTGACATAGCAAATGTATCATAAAGGAGGAAATTTGAATATACATGTCTACAATTATCATAGTACATTAATATGTGCTATTTTTGACACCTATTCTAGCTGCCTCTCCATATTTAATTAAAATGTTTGTGACTTGATGACTCAGTTACTTTGGGTTCTAAATGGGGCTACTAAAATACAAAACATGCTATTCCCAACAAATAAACCATATAATGGCTTAACACAATGGCCTAGTTCACACAATATGCTCAGGCAATGGTTGGCTTCTCACAAATTGCTAAACCTCAAACTATGCAATCACTCTAGAATGCTAGTGAATGTAAAATCACCTTGCGAGTTTTGTCTCACAGATATCTCCCTAATGCCCCAGGTGAAAAGTGATGGAAGCTCTTAACAAACATGTAATTCAATTTTACAGCTGAAACGATATGCAAAATAATATATCAGGGCTCAAATATAAGAAAGAAATTTGAATTGAACTTCTGATTATTTTTCACTACTATGAATGGGTTTGCAATTCTGGCAGACAAAAATCCACTCATAGTTACAGCAGCAACATCCATCCCATAAGCCCAATTTACAGTATGGGACTAACTAATTCAAAAGAGGTTTTTTTCAAGTACTGAGTTCAGTTCCCTGTTTTGTAGAAGGAAGTTAAAACATTTCAGACAGATATAGGTCCAACTCTTCATAAGCTGGTCCTGTGAAATATACTCCACCATCTCTCTGGGTAACTGATCAATGATCAATATGACATGACTTCAGGTACATGAGTTTTTTCCCTAAGTGTTCTTTGATCTATCTATATGCTACTAAAACTCTTATGTTGGGCAAAACGGTGCATCATAGCGCACAACTTTTTCAACCAAGTGGCCTAACTTACAGATTGTGTCCCAAAGCTTGGATCTATAACTCCTGTGGAATTAAAATTTGGCAAATTTTATAAAACATTTTATGACATAAAACGTCATAAAACGTTACCTTTGGTCAACTGCTAATGTTTGACTGTGCTGTACCGTTCAACATGGGCTACGTTGAGGGCAGATAAATATCTGAATATCTTCCTGAATTTTTAAGAATTTCTCCAGTACATTAGAAGCTCTCCCATTGTTGAAGGCCATAGTTACGGAATTTGGTAAGAAAATATCTCTGAAGCAAAGACCAATGGGTCATAAGTTGTCTACTCAAATCTAAACATGCCCAGATCCTTTGCTCTCTCTTCATAAATTTAGTCTGAATTGTAATTGAGGTACCCAGAATCTGAAAAGGACTGAATGAGTCAAAATAAAAAAACTATTTCCTATTATTTGGTAACTATCCTTCCATTAATGTGCTTACAATGTGTAGAGCACAGTGCAGTAATCCAAACAGCAGGTGACTATGAGCAAGGCTTTCCAGTCCAGGACTTGTTCTTCTTTCATCTCCAATTTCAGAATTTCATTAGTATTTTGAACAGCCATGTTTTTTCTTTAACTAGCTTTTTCTTTATCTGGGTTTTAATTGTATTGCTGCCATATAACTATTGCAGGATGAATTACTGTCTGATGGCTGAATATCACACCTAAATATATGGCAGTGAAATGGGGTAAGACATAGTTATGGATCCCGCAGAAACATTACCTAGGATGAATGCATTCTTAGGCCTTTTGAGCAACCTTGTTTTCCATTATTCTATGTACTGTATATAGTATTACCTTTCCTGGTCCCCTTCTCTATGATTCTAAACATATGGATCATTATTCAAGCATAGGCCAAAAGGGGTCTTTTTGACAAAGGCAAAGAAATAACCACTTGCTTGAAGATTTGCTTGAGTTTCAAAAGTTATATCTAAATGGGTACTCATTATCATCATGTTAATGAATGCTCTTTGGCAGGAGTCCAGGGTGAGCAACTGAGGAGGGATGAAGTAATGATCCTCAAAATATTATCTGGCAAACTGACGATACAGCACATTTCCGAACAGTAAGCACCATGCATCATACTGGAGCTCCATGTTTTAAGAGAGGATATTGTGCCAGTCTCTATTTCTATTTAAATGGCGTTTGTTCTTGTTTTCTCTACTCTCAAATATCTTCTATAGAAATAACAATTACATCACCTCTCCTGCTAATGCTTTCAGAGTGTATGACTGGGAAAAGAATAAGAGATAGTACTACTCTTAAGATACCACTATCAACATACCTATACAGTCTTTATTAGTGCTGTATCTATGCACTAAGATATGCTTCTTAATAAACCTTTTAGAAAAACATTATTTTGGAGTACTAATGGAAAGGAATGATTTTCTTCCTGCTTTTTCACACAGGTTTTAAAGAGGGAAATAATGAAAACAAAATATCATGAAAACCTGTCCTTGGATTCTCCTCTAACTGTAGGACTGGGACCAAGGAGATCATTAAAGAACTTTCTTTGTACAAAAAAGTATACTTTTGTACACTCCTTCCACACAAAGAAGGTTCCTGTAATAAGGAAGTGCTGGAAACCCTGTGCAACTCAAACAAACGTGCTTGTTTTCACTTAAATGCATTTTTGCTTTCTATGCAGCATCAGTTCCAAAATTGTTGGAATCGTGTTCACTATCCATTATGCTTGATCACAATTACAGCAGAAATAAGCTTCAGAGCAGCTACTCATTATATCTTCAGTCCCCTGGGCCTGTTTCTTCCAATGGGTCTAGTTTATTGCTTTCCTGTCCATGGTGACACAAATAAACCAGGAAGACATACTTCCTTTTGCCCAGAGGGAATACTGGAAGCAGCACAAAGTGAAGTAAATATATTTTATAAGGATCTTTTTCACTCAGTATGCAATTATCGCTCACGGTGATGTCACTTGTTAATGCTGAAACGAGCACTCAAAGTGGTATTTTTTGCTACTTGCCTCATTGCTCGAGTAGCCTTCCAGTTAGCACCAGGAGCTACAAAGCAGACAGAAATCCAGTTTGTGCCTAGCTTGTAAGTAAGGCAGTTATAGCAGGAATTAACACAGTGCTCAGATTTCTGGGGAATGGCTTAGTCTCTGTCTGCTGTTTCTTGCAACACTTCGTATAGTTGCTGTTCTTAAAGGCAAGTTTTTAACAAAGAATAAAATATACAGAGTAGGGGGTAGGGTATTTTCTCACCATATACTATTAGTATCAGATTGGAAATATTTTTACTCTAAACATGCTACTAAATTCCCTGGGTCTACCAAGAAAAAAGAGACCCACTATTTTTCAAAAGAATAGCTCTCACTTTAAATGCATGATAAACACATTCGTTTAAGGTCAAGACATTAGAGCCCCAAGTTCCATCCCAACCTGACACATGTTTCTCCTAAGTTACACTTGTTTAGTGGAACATAAAAAATGCCCATTAGTTCACAATAATTTTGTCTCTTTGTGTTCTTTGTTTTTGGACATTCGACCTGACAAATGCTGGTTTGGTGCATTAAGGAATCAATATTCACTTTCTAGGACTAGATTAAAGTTGGCAGAAAGCCCAGAACAGGATTCACTTAGAAAATTCTTCAACATATTAAGCACTTATTCCTCTGTTCATGACTCAACATTGTTTGTCAGTTTTTAGCAGTTTAGATCCATGTGTAGGATTCAGCTTTCCCAGACATTTGACCTTGCCCCTGCTTTGAACTGGAAACTCAGCTGAAATTTCCTGTATTTATTCATTTAGTATATTTCCAGGCAGCCTTTATTTAAAAAAAGGAACAAGTACTGGAATATTGCTCAATAGTTCAATCTAGAATTCCTAGATTGTATTTCTAATCTATTTCTTTTGGTTGCCTTTGCCCTGCCCTGCCCTGTCTCTCCTTGTAATTTACCTGAACTGCTTACATTATCCATTTTCTGCCTACTTTATCCATACAAAGCCTGTTTTGACTTGGAAACCAAACTTTAGAAATGTTGAGGCAATTTTCTCATAGCTAATACGATTCTCCCCTTTTATTTCTCTTCTGCAGAATGAAGTAGCTGTTAAATCCATCGTGGCAAACTTCAGGAATAAGTTGTTTTGCCTGGTCAGGTCTGGCTTCGCCTGGTCTTTTTTCTTAAATTACCCTGCATGAATAAAATCAGACCAGTGCCCTGTCTGGGTTAAAAGTTGCATCTATAACCAATGCAATCCATTTCAGTGCCTCCACTGATGTGGCTTCTGGGGATTATAAATTGTACCCAAGAAAAGATTTAACCTCCAAAATTGTAACTTGAGCAGTCTCAAATCAAAGTCATTCTCTGTTGAATCACACCAAATAAGAATGTTTCCACTTGTGGTTACCTATTTTCATAAGGCTTCGTTGGTCAGCTCGTTTATTTTATTCTGTTGCCAGACAATTAAAATAATCCCGGGAACATGTTCCAAATGTCAGCATGAAATATAGCAGTTTTCATGTTGCCTGTCAACTCAAAGCCAAAGAGGACGCTATTTTTAGACGGGCATCCCATTCACCCACCTATATAAGGCTGTGCTAGAGTGGTTGGTGCTTTTGTATAATACATGCAAGTGACAGCTATTTGAAAGAGAAAAGAACTGGTTTTCTTCCCAGGAACAAGAACATAATTAGAGGAGAGGTTACTGATATTAATATCAAATCAGTCAATATAAATTAGCATTTAATCTTACTTGAATATTTGTTTCTTTTAGACTGTATGTATCCTTTCTATGCCTAGTGCCACATATTTTTTCTCATGCATTAATTTAATTGTTTTAAAATCTAGGAACAGGCAAAGGATTTTAATATAAGCGTGTCTTCCTTTTTTCTTCTTTTTTTAACTCTGCAATATCTGAAACTAAGAATTTTTAGAAAACAGGTAATACTCACTTGGGGCCTTTCTCTGCTGCTCACTTGAGCCAACAGAAAACTAAACCAGCATAAAAGCTGCTGCCCTCACTCCTGATCCCTATCCGGTCTTTATAACTTCCATTCCAGCTTACATGGGTTGCTGGTGTCCTCATTTCTGCCATGAAGACATGCTAAGCAAAGCCAATGATTAAAATATTTGCTGTATTGAATACCATGATGAAAACTTATGTGGCAGTTGATTGCAGTTGTCTGCCCAAATGAAATGAAGCCACTTCCTTTACCTGCAGTGATTTAGTTATTACATTTCTTTTTCCTGCCTGTCCTACTGCTTAATTGAACCCCTTGTGCAGCCTCAGAACTAAGTAGCTGTTGGTTATTGACATAACCAACATTTTAGCCCTGAGAATCGCTAGCTCCTGGCCTAACTCCCGGCATAGCTCCTACAAATTTCCCCCTTTCAGACTATCCAAACCATCCTGTATCTCAAATCTTCAGCAGACTAGAAAGCCATTTCTCCAGCTTCATGGTACAATTCTCCCAGCTATTGATCAACTATTTGGGTACCATCTTTTTCCACCTGGAAGGAAAAAAAAAATAGAAGAGACTCTCCAGGATTCAAGAGGACAGGATATGACTGCATCATCCTGAAATGACCAATTTGCACAGCACAACTATGACAGAATAGCCAGATTTCATAAATACCCAAACTATCTCAGGTTGCTGAGGGCTTCTTTGGGAAAACACTGCTTTAAAACCAGAACAGCTAAGGACAATTTAGCCTGCCTCATTCATATGCTAAGAATGAACTGAAAGCAACATTATGGACACATGATGAAATAAAGATGTTGACAGGCAAATTTTGTATCATGCAAATCGGCCTGGACTTTTTGCTATTATTCACGCATTTTATTTAGCTTTATAAAAAGTTACTGAAAATGTGTTTTAGAGGCTATAATTCTATATTCTTGTAATCCAGAAACATGATCTATGAAACTGAATTAGAATTATGACTTGTTTTCAGTAGAAAATCCTATCAAGTTATGAAGCAGAAATGTCATCCCAATGTTGTCCCAATTGGACAATAGCATGGTTAAGTGTAATGACCATTTGAAAGATGGCAAGCTGTGGAGATCAATGCACTTGGAAGGCACTGTGCTGGGGACAGCTTTTTCAATTCAACTTACAGAAAGAACTATTAGGACAATGGAGTTTAAAGTGGTTTAGAAATCTTGACTAATCTCTCAAAAGCTAAGCAAGACTAGATATGGTTAGTATTGGGAATAGAAAACAATTTAAAAATACCAAGGTTGTATCTAGAAAGTCAAACAAAAAGATGGCATTGGCAAACCAATTCAAATTGTTACCAAAAGAAGTACATGGACATGAAAATGTAATCACCAAGAACCAAGCTTCATATTTACCAAAATAAAGTACTTCTCAGTGGACTGAATGATATAAGCCCTAGCAAAAGATATAACCCCCCCTCCCCCCAAATACAGTACATTGACACTGAAAAAGATAAATATATCTGGACTGGAGCTTGGTTCAGATGCTTTGTCTGCCTTAATCTTTAAGGAATAGGATTGCTTTTGAATCACTGCACATAGGTAGAGAACAGCTCCAAACCTTTGCAGCAGCAATAGGAGCAACAGTTCACACAGCAGACTTCAGAAAGCCTCTGGCCTTCAACACTCAGGGTTAGAAAGAATAAGAAGGCTAAATTAAGGACAGGAATTCCATGCTTTCCATGAATGTTATATCAGAAGGTGATTCAGAGAAATCAGGTAAAAGAAGAATAATTTTAAGCCTAGTGGCAGTTACTGGGCTGTATAAAATTTCAAACCCCTAGAAGTCAAAATTTGGCTCCAAAATCATGACATTGAATATTGTAGAATGGGGTTGAATTAAACCACATGCATAGCATTTTTATTCCTTATCTTCATAGCACCAGAACAAGCATGTATAATTTGATCTGAAACGTGCACACATACAAATTGATATATATTGATGCTATTTGGTTTAGTTTAGTTTGGTCCATTGTATCTTTAGAGGTAAATGTTTCCCTGTCCAGTCATGTCTGACTCTAGGGAGCGGTGCTTATCTCTGTTTCTTGGCCGAGAGAGCCAGCATTGTCTGAAGGCAATTTCCGTGGTCATGTGCCCAGCATGGCTATATGCCAAAGGCGCACGGATGCTGTTACCTTCCCACCAAAGTGGTGCCTCTTAATGTACTCGCATTTGCATACTTTCAAACTGCTAAGTGGGCAGCAGCTGGGCAAGTAATGGGAGCTCACCCCATTGCGCGGTACTCTGGTCTCAAACCCAGGCTGTCAGCTTTCCAGCTGACAAGTGCAGCGTCTTTAACTGCTGAGTCATCGCACTCCCCTGTATCTTCTTTACTCTGCAGCTAATATCTTAAAATTCTTTGTCTGGATTTAACAATTATTCTAAGCACAACAATAAAAAAGAGATTCGTGCACTGCTCTTCTGTAAGCATGAGCTGGACTGAATAGTCTTTCCCTTGAGGTTATATTTAAGTTATACTCCACCATACTTGTAGAAAGTCACCCAACTATTTGCCTTAACTAGTCCCCCTGTGTAAATTGGGACTAATGTGCTGTACGAACACGAATAATAAAAGCCAAAAATGACTTAAGAAATTGAAGAACTGAATAAATGGTAGTAACAAATTAAAGCATGAATTCTCAGTATTTTTCCTAATAAAAGCTGGATTTTACTTGTTCTCCTTATTTTAGTGAGTACCAGTGCAACTGTGACTGTAGGGAAGAAATTTTATGGAACTGAGATTACGGCAGTAAACAGAAAATCTCATAGATTTCCCCCCATGCAGGCTGTTGTAATTTCTTTCACCTTGATGGAAATAATCATGTTTGGCCTTCAATCAATCTGAACTCTCAATAAGTTTTCATTAAGCTAGGGCTACTAAACCTGAGCTGCAAAAATCCAGATGGCCACTACATTGCAGCAAAGAGATACATAAAATTTGGATATTTTGTTTCCATCTCATTCTCACCCAGATCTTACCAAATTGAGCAGCTCTTCCTTTCTTCAAAGAAAACATTTGGAAGGGGGAAAAAACCTGAAATCCATTAATATGATTTGAAGATTACAACCACCACTCCCAAAGTTTTGTTATTTCCAGTTCATGTTTTCTGAGTGGGGAGGGGTCTGAATCAGTGATGGGTTCTAAATCCCATCGCTACCGGTTCGCATGCGCAGAAGTGTCCGGGGCGGGTGGGCGGAGCCTCCTGCCACTGCTACCGGTTCATAGAACCGGACTGGATCGGTAGCAACCCACCGCTGGTCTGAATATTATAACACAAGGGACCATCAGTCTTCAGTAACATGTGCAAGACATCAAGTAAGAAAATGAAGGATAAAATAGAGAACTATAATTTAGGCCAAAGCATCTTAAAATAAGACAATACTGCCACCCTGTGGCAATGTTATTCAATTCAAACTTTCTCCGGGGTGGAAAGGGAGAAGGAATATTCTTAATGTCTTGAACTTAAATCAATCAAGAGTCAAGTAACGTAAACACCAAATAATGTATTATTTCAACAACTTTCAAGGATGATAATCCTCTTGATCAAATACATGGAGCATATTCCTGAGAAAACAGTATGATATCTATGATACTCATTAAAAATGGGACTTTTAAAATAATGTTAGGCTAGAAAGAATTTAGAGGCTGCATATTCAAAATTAGTTGACAGACAAGTGTTCTAAGTCACACTTCTTTACTAAATGTGATTGCTCTCTGTCAATTCCTTTAGCTCCATAAAATGCATCCCACCTAATGGATGAGGGATGGCGCTAGAGTAGCATGCATTACTAAGAAGTTGGTGTGAGTAGGACAGTATAGTTCTGGCAGAGATCTGTTCCCCTGGGACTTGTGTCTTACACCAACTTTTACATTAAGGAAGATTATGTGTGTGAGAAGGAGTAAGAAAGAAAGAGTTAAAGAAAGAAAAAGAGAAACAGATGGTCTTCCAAGACAACCTATTAGTGATCTGAGATTTTTTTTGTACTTTCTTAGTTTTGTTTTCATCGATCCATTCATATTATCAGCAGAATAATTTTTACTAGACTGAATTCATTCAGAATGGCAGAGATTTTCCAAACGATGAGATCTTCTATTATCACTATTCATTAGAGTGTAAATATACAACTATCACCCTCAGATGGATTCTTAATTTGCACCCACAACAACATAGATACCAATTGGTACAGTCTAAAATATTTTTGATCTTTTCTTTACAGATAGTCCTCAACTTACAATTCCAATTGAGCCCAAAATTTATGTTGCTAAGTGAAACAGCTGTTAAGCGAATTTTGCCCCATTTTACAACCTTTTTTTGGTCACAGTTGTTAAATGAATCCCTGCAATTGTTAAGTTAGTAACATGATTTTTAAGTGAATCTGGCTTCCCATTGACTTTGCTTGTCACAAAGTCACAAGATGTGATCACATAAACCCGGGACACTGCAACCATCATAAATATGAGTCAGTTGCCAGGCATCTGAATTTTGATCATGTGAGCATAGGATGTTGCAACAGTCTTAAGTGTGAAAAATGGTCATAAATCACTTTTTTCAGTGCCGTTGTAACTTTGAACAGTCAATAAATGAACTGTTATAAGTCAAGGACTACCTGTAATTATTAAATATAGACTTTCATTTCCTACAAGCATTTATTACCACCCATCCTCAGGATCAGATTATTTTTATACCAGTCTATTACAAATCTTCTCCTTTCTTTTAGTTTCACACACACACACTTCATCTCTTCTTCATTTATTTTTATTCCATGTTTATTCAGTAATGCTCCTTACCATTTGTTATTTGATTCATATAAATTAATCTAAGGATTCTAAACCATGAATAGAGTAACAGTGTTGGAAATCAATAAAAAAGTTATTTTTCAATCATCTTGAGTTCTGATTATCGCCTCATGGACACAAAAATCCCTGCAGACCTCTCTCTCAATGAATGCTAAGTTTTCTATTCGAAGTTCTCTTTGAATGTTATGTTTGTATAGATTCCTTTCATGAAAAACCATCCTGAATGCCTGAATATACTTCCTAGCGAATGAGATACAGACATGTTCTCGATTAGAAATATTCACTTGCATAGAATGGCAAGTCAGCTGGAGATAAAACTGGACTTTGTGCTTATGGGATACCGCATTGGCTTTGTTGTTAGCAGCAAATTCTGCATGTAGCAATTGAAATATCCAGGAAAAGAATTGGGTTACATAGATTACATGTTATCTAGTTACTGACATAAACAAGGTATTACATTTTAGTAAATCATCTGGATCTATTTATTTACTAATTCACTTATTTCATTTGCCTGCTGCTCAATCCTAAATGATCCAGGAGGCTAACGATCTCAAAATAAAATGTAGAAGAAAATATAACCCAACACTTATATGAAAAAAAAAATCAAAATAAAAAAGTAAAATACAAAAATACAGAAAATACAAAAATCATGTCATTGTGAATGTTACAGACAATCATAGCATAGCATAGGGGGCTGGAGGCTAAAAAATATCAAGAACGGTTGCAGGAACTGGGTATGTCTAGTTTAATGAAAAGGAGGACTAGAGGAGACATGATAGCAGTGTTCCAATATCTGAGGGGTTTCCACAAAGAAGAAGGGGTCAACCTATTTTTCAAAGCACCAAAACGCAAGTCAAGAAACAATGGATGGAAACTAATCAGGGAAAGAAGCAACCTAGAACTAAGGATAAATTTCTTAAAAGTGAGAACAATTAACTAGTTCTTGCCTCCAGAAGTTGTGTGCTCCAACACTGGAAGTTTTTAAGAAGAGATTGGAGAACCATTTGTCTGAAGTGGTGTAGGGTTTCCTGCCTAAGCAGGGGGTTGGACTAGAAGACCTCCAAGGTCCCTTCCAACTCTGATATTCTATTCTATTCTATTCTATTCTATTCTATTCTATTCTATTCTATTCCTCCTATGCTAGATATCATGGATAAATCTTGACAGCATTCTGAAAATCCAGTACAGACAGAGATGACAAAATTTCTATATACAAATTTGGTTTAGTGGTTAGATCACCAGGTTAGGAAGCAGGAGACCATGAGTTCAGTCCTTCCTTAGCCATGAAAGCCAGCTGGGTAACCTTGGGCTGGTCACTTTCTCTCTCAGCCCAACCTACCTCAGAAATTTGTTGTTATGGGGAAAATAGGAGGAAGGTGTATCTATATATATGTTGGCCACTTTGAGTTGTTTGTAAAAATAATAAAGGTGGGATACAAACAAACAAACAAACAAATAAATAAATAAATAAAAACAAAATATAAAGAGGGTTCCAAAGGTGGGGGAGGCCCAATGTAAACATGAGACCTGAAAAACAATAAGCCTATTTGATTTGGTTAGACAGAGGCACTGAAAAAAGTGACTTATGACCATTTTTCACACTTATGACTGTTGCAGCACCTCCATTCAGACACTTGGCAACTGACTCATATTTATGACAGTTTCAGTGTCCCAGGGTCATGTGTTCACATTTTGCGACCTTCTGAAAAGCAAAGTCAATGGGAAAGCTTGATTCACTTAACAACTGTGTTACTAACTTAACGACTGCAATGATTCACTTAACAACTGTGGCAAGAAATGTCGTAAAATGGGGCAAAATTCACTTAACAAATATCTTACTTAGCAACAGAAATTTTAGGCTCAAATGTGGTCATAAGTCATGAACTACCTATATACAGAAATTTTATGGGGGGGGAGAAGCACATCCGAGCTATAATTTTATGGGGGGGGGAAGCACATCCAAACTATAATTATTTTCTCATTTAGAGAAAATAAATTTATGAATTAAGAGCAATTTAATTTATAAATACATAGGCTCTTATTTTCAATTGATGAGTAGCCATTTGACGCTGTTCTTATTTATTTGTAAAGAAATCTGTTTCTGGATTTGCTTTTATTAAATTGCAGGCAACCATCCTGTTTTATATAGATAATGTTTTGGAACAGCATTTTAGTGTATATGTTATCTTGATTCTACATTCTCTCTGTGATAATATGAGCTACTCCAGCATTGGATTGAATATGGTCTTCTCAGTTTAAATTTAAGTAATTCATATGGTTCTGATTCTTGTTAAAACTAATTGGGTAATCTGATATGAAAACTGATTTTTAGATAAGAGAATCCTGTTTAAAATGAGTTACAAAGAAATCTCTTAAGCTGCTATTTTCTATAAGTATATGGGCAACATAATGTTAGTGGGTTAATATAATGTAATATAATATAATGTAATATAATCTGCACATGACTGTTTAGATGTATACATGTGTCAATGCTATTAGTAGAACTGTTGTCACTATCATTTTGCTTATAGGTCCTTTAAAAAATGTGTCGAATATATCAGTGATAAATTAGCCTTCCCATTCTTGTATCTGGTCATGAATTCTAACAGTTGAAACTCCTGGCACAGGAGTGTCAAACTCAGTTTCATTGAAGGCCGCATCAGGGTTGTGTTTGACCTTGGAGGGCCGGGGTGGGCATGGCCAGGGTGGGTGTGGCCAGCTCAATGTCACTTGTGTTGGGGGTGCCTGTGGTGACCAGAGTGCTCTGCCAGTGAAAACGGGTTCCTGAGCTCCATTTTCAGCTGCGAAGGCCTCCTGCAACCCTCTGCCAGCGAAAATGGAGCTCGGGAGGACCGCATGCGGCCCTCCCGAGCTCCGTTTTCACCTGCAGAGGCACTGCGGCAGGGGTGGGTTCCTCCCACGTTGGACCGGTTCTCCCAAACCGTTAGCGGCCCACTGGTGATGTCACAATGACATCACTGAACCAGATCGGTTGGTGCCAGTCCATGGGGGCCGCCATCTTTTTTTTGAATTTTTTTGAATTTTTTTGAATTTTTAAAAAAAATTTTTTTAATTTTTTTTAATTTTTTTAATTTTGTTTTGCTTCTGAGCATGCGCAGAAGCCGACTTCTGGCACTGTGCATGTGGTCGCAATCTGTTTTTCAGCTTTGTTTTTTTTTCCAGATTTTTTGTTACTGCACATGCGCGTGCACGCGAGGTGCGCCCACACGGCGCGGGAGGGAGCGAACCAGCAGTGAGGTAAGTTGGAACCCACCCCTGCACTGCGGGCCAGTCCTTCGCTGTTTCCAGGGCGGCCCCGTGGGCCAGATCTAAGCACCCCGCGGGCCGCATCCGGCCTCCGGGCCTTGAGTTTCACACCCCTGTCCTAGCAGTACTAAACTGAATAAGTTTGTATTACATACCTGTAGATATATTAGGATAATACTGTTGATCTGAAGAAATGAAAGCAACACTGATATTATTTCAGCTAAATTTCTATTGCACCTGTAATTTTGGTTCTTTTGTACTTTCTGCTAAGGCATTAAATGGTCAATTTAACTCTTTTCTTCAGATTCAAAGTTCTTGTAGAAATATCAACAGCTCTGATGTTGATGATATATTAATTGTATTACGCTTTGCTAAACTAGATCCTCATGTATCTTCACACTACTAGCTCAATATACTTTTAGCTTGTGTAAATCTAAATAGATAATCCCTTCTACCTCAGCTTTAAAAGTCTTGCAGCAACAGTAAGGAAATATTTTTTCTTCTAATGATGCTGCCTAAGCAGAATTGCTTTGTAAGTGATGGTTTTACATCATTATGGATTCTCTGGTATCCAACAATTCCATCTTATTGCATTGAAATTAATTACCCCAAAGTAGTTCTCACTAGTTGACATCCTATTTGTTTCAACGGGTCAAGAGAAGTTTATATATTTATCTTCTCTCATTTTTATGGATCCATTAATTCAATTTCAACTGTAAAATAATAAGGTACAAATGGATATTTAATTTATCAGTCAATATGACCATTTCTGGCCTGGATAGAGAATCTTTAAGAAAACTTTATTCTATGTACCTTTCAAGCTTTTGGACTCTAGCCCGCAAGTGTTTCTAATTAATGGGGGTTCTCATTGCAATGTGAACATTTCTTTTATCAGAAGTAAAGGCTCTAATAGAGGTCACTGGACAGCAGCCAAGATTTTTGCTTTCAAATTGTGTTCCTTTGCAAAACTATTTAAGTATGTTGATTAGCTTTCCTTGAAATAGAATGAATGTGTCTTGCTATTTTCTTTTCTTTTTTCTTTTTAGCTTACCTACCAGAACATGGACCCCTATGTGAGGAAATTGGAGCTAGTTTTCTAATGAGAATAAGAATGTTTTTTGGGGGGAAAGTTCACAATCTAAGTTGAACTTTAACACCCATAAGCGTCATAATAAATAACTAATAGAAATAGCAGCTAGGATTTATGAGCGCTGAAATCCAGCAGAGGGAGAGATGATATTTTTCAAACTCTCAAAAGCTTTTACCATTTCAAAGTTTTGCCATACCAGTAGTGTCATTTTGGGTGAATAGGAGGATAGGCTTTACCAATCTACCCTGGGATTATAAAGAGACTGTAGTCCAGTCTCTGTTTCCAACTCTCTATCTGGCATGTAGATTTATGAAATCATGTCTAAGCATAGCACACAATTAATTATTAAAATCAAATGTAAAGATGAGTTCTATTTTGTGACAGCAACCTGTTTTTCTTAATTTGCTTTTGCTGTACTGCATTGTCAGAAAAGATGGTTGCTTTTGTTTGGCAGGACATGATGATTTTTGCAACTCTGTTGAATGAATGAAGTTGATACAATCCAGGAAAAGATTAAAATGTTAAGAATTTAGGAAATAAAGATTCAAATAAAGGTTTCCTTGTTGTTAGATCACTTGTTAGGTGAGGTAGCTGCAGAGGTAGAAACAGAAGGGAGAGAAAAGCTTAGTTGCGGAATAAGCAGAATTAGTTCAGAAATAATACTAAAAATAGCCAAGGTAGAATAGCAGAGCAAAAGAAAAATAAAGAAAGGGGAAAAAAAAGAGAAAGAAGAAAGGAAAAGCATTCAGAGCCTTCAATTGGCAATTAAGAATAAGCAAGAAATAAGGAAATGAGCCCAATGCTTTTTCCCTGCAGTGTTTGTTTTGTTTCTAGTTGAAGTTCTTCTTTTTGCAGCTAACAAAGGCAGGGGAGCAATCTGGTCAGCATGCAGAGGTACCCAAACCATCCATAGAGAGAGTGAGAGGCTAACAAGTTTCACCTCTGAGGAAATTGCCCAGAGAGTCACCTGGATAGTATATGGTTTCTGAACATATACAGACCATTGAGCATATTAGGAAATATATGGCTGACTGCTGGATATTAGCCTACCTTCTACTTACTATATGTACTCGAATGTGCACCATATGGCATCTATTTATCATCCTGAAGGTATGTTTTATCACTAAAATGACTCAAAATATGTTTTTTTCAAGAGAAACTCCACAGTAAATAGTGTGCTTTGATTCAGTAAACGTTTATTTTATCACTCGTTAGAAACTTCAGTTGTTGTCTGAATTCAGTCACTACTCTTTGAATAATTGTTCCAGATTTGTTTAAAAATATTTTGAGATTTCCTATTTTAGTAACCTGATGAATAAGTATAAAGCAAGAAGGTATATAGAAAGTTCCGGCAAAGAAGCAATTAAAGGTAGCAATGAGATGAAAAATGAGTGTAATTATATGGTACTTTCTTTTAAAACATAGGATAAATTTATAGAATTCAAATGGTGAAAGATGGCATTCAAACCATTAAGTTTAACTCTAGGCTTTGTTCAGGAGTCAAATGAAACTATTAGGAAGAGATAGTTGTCAATTTTCTACTTGGACCTATCCTGTGAAGGACAGAGCATAATTCCCTTGTTTATCCTTTTGTTGATGCAACTTAAATTGCATCTAAATGTCAATACAAATATTTCTTTTTTTTTTGGCAAGCACATGACACTCCTATCTCATGTTCAGTCTGTAATTAACTATTATTCCATTTTCTTTCTTACAAGTACTATTGCCAAGGTATCTGTGGTTTGAAGTTTGGTTTCCTGAATACATAACTTTTTATTTATTTCTTTTAAATTTCATTTGATTATTTTTACCACTTCTCTGATCTATCAGCGTAACTTTGAATTTTATTCTTTTTGCCTATGATATTAGATCGCCCTAGACCAGTGGTGTCAAACTCACGGCATCATGTTGTCATCACGTGATGTATCGCGACTTTTCCCCCCTTCGCTAAATCGGGGGTGGGCTTGGCCAGCATGTGAGTTTGACACCCCTGTCCTAGAAAATAGGTTATAGAATAGGCTATACAAATTAAACAAACAAACAAACAAACAGACAGACAGACAGACAGACAGACAGACAGACAAATAAATAAGCAAGCAAGCAAATAAGCAAGTAAGTAAGTAAGTAAGTAAATAAATAAATAAATAAATAAATAAATAAATATCTCACATAATTTTGTCATCTGCAAATTTTTTCTCTTGTTTCTTCATGGAAGTAATAAATAAAGATATTGATGATTCTAGGGCTCAGGTCTAAACTTTTTGGCATTTCATTTGCTATCTTCCTTCAACCTGATGAAAAACCATTTATGAATGCTCTTTTAATCACTTGCATATCATTAACTCTTGTGCTATGCAACTTCCATATTATTCACCAAGTCATTGAGTATTTTATCAAATGATGTGATGAAATCAAATCAAGATGTCAGAAGCAGCAGGAAAGCCACTGCTTGCATTGAATTGAAACAAAGCTAGGAATATGCAGCTTCACATTTTAAGTCAACCTTCTATTTAACAAAGGAGTGGCAGAGTACCCAAAAAATTCTAAATCCATGTTTGTAGTCTCAAAAGCACTTCAGAAGGTGCCAACAGGTATTATATAGGAAGATTATGGAAGTCAGTTGCCAATTCATTCTTTCAGCCCAAGCCAAAATGTTGTATGGCCAATGCACCAATTGTGTCCTTTCCTGGACTGGGAAGCCTTGTGACTTAGTTATCTCTTAGTTAGATTATTGCATTGCATTCTACATGGGCTGTCCTTGAAGACCACCCAGGAGTTACAATTGTCCAAGCATGTGGCAGGATATGCAGTTCTGTGAGTTTTGAGTTTTGCTACAATTGTTCAAGCTACACTGGCTTCCAGTTGTTTTCCAGGTGTTATCACCTTTAAAGCCCTAAATCTTATGGGTCGATGTTATTTGCAGGACTGCCTCTCCCTGAATGTGTGTGTGTGTGTGTGTCTGTGTGTCTGTCTGTCTGTCTGTCTGTCTATCTATCTATCTATCTATCTATCTATCTATCTATCTATCTATCTATCTATCTATCTATCTATCTATCTATCTATCTATCTATCTATCTATCTATCTATCTATCTATCTATCTATCTATCTATCTATCTATCTATCTATCTATCTATCTATCTGCTTAGTCTAGGTGGTCTAAGCTCCAGGTCTCTTCCCTTATATGTTGCCATCTAGTGGAAGGCATCTTTTCAATGTCTGCCTGCCCTACCTTTTGGAACAACTCTGTTTCCCCGAAAATAAGACCTATACTGAAAATAAGCCCTAGCATGTTTATGTGTGTGCCTAATATAAGCCCTACCCTCAAAATAAGCCCTACTTAAGAGCCTGCGCAGCTGGCCATCTGCCCATTCAGTCTGGTTGCTCGTTGTGCTGCGGCCACGAGGCGAGGTGGGGGAGTGGTGTAGCTACCCCACGCGTCCCGCACTGGCTTACCTCAGGGCTCCCGCAGCCAGGCCATCTATGCCCTGACACCTGCCTCGTGGCGGCAGCACCGGCAGCCATGTACAGCAGGAGCCCATATGGCCGCCGGCCCACTTCTTCTGCTTGCTTGCAGCTGCAATGGAGCAGGAGGCTGAGTAGTGTGCTGGTGCCGTGGCCATGAGGCAAGGCAGGTGTCAGGACACTGACGCATCGCTCGGCCTCCTGCTCCGTTGAAGCCGCAAGCAAGCAGAAGTGGGGTGGCCATGTGGGGTCCTGCTGGATGGGGCTGCTGGAGCTGCCGCGAGGGGAGGCAGGTGTCAGGTGTGGGTATCCTGGCTGCGGAGGCCCTGAGGTAAGCCGGAATGCACTGGCATGCCGCACAGCCTCTTGCCCTGCTGTGAGCAAGCAAAAGAAGTGGGCCTCCCATACATGGGGGAAAAAAATAAGACCCCCCCCAAATAAGCCCTGGTGCTTATTTTGGGGCCCAAAAGAAAATAAGACCCTGTCTTATTTTTGGGGAAACACAGAATCTTCCCCATGAGACTCAAAAGGCTCCCATCCTATTAGCCTTCTGGAAGTTATGAAGATCTAGTTCTTCAACCAGACATTGGGCTAGGATAGAAGTGAGCCCAATGAATGCAGTGTAAATATAGAGTTTATGGAATGTTACAGTGCTGTTGTTGGGATATATGGTGTTGTTGTGGGGTTCAGTTGGGTAAATTTATTTCACCTTTCTTTAATATTATGCTGAACGTAGGATTATTCTATATAAAATGGGCAGACATCCACACTTCTAAATAATTAAATGAATAAAATGGCCATGAAGAGCTGATACCAATGACTGGGGAAAAGAAGCCTGCAACAGCCTACAGATGTGCAGATTTCAATCCTGGTTGTGTCAGCAACTATATGATCAGTTAATTGTGTGTCATATTGCATCCACAGCAGAAATTGTGCTGGAGAATATGAAACACGTTATTTTAAAACCGGAAAACAACAAAGAATGAATTTTAGCTGCTTCAGGTATGGGCTGGAGGTGTCAAACACAAGACCAACACCACTATGACAGAAAAACCACCTGTAAGGTTAAAGAACATGAGGATTATTGATTTATTATGACCATCAAGTCATTTTTAACTCGTAGCGACTAGGTAAATAGATTTTCTCTCTGATTATCTATCCCTAACCTTAGTACACTCATTGCCACTGTAATTGAGACTGCCCATCTTGCTTTTGGTCATCCTCTTCTTTGCTTTCCCTCCACCTTTCCCAGCATTAGCGCCTTTTCAAGAGAGCTGGGTCTTTGTTTAATGTGTCTGAGAATGAGGATAAACCCTCAGCAAAATCCAAGATTGCAAGATACCACATAAACATATATAGCAGTGATGGCGAACCTTTTTTTCCTCGGGTGCCGAAAGCACGTGCGCGTGCACTATTGCACGTGCGCGCATGCCCACACCCATAATTCAATGCCCCCCACACACTCCACACCCCTGCGCATGCGCGCAAGACCCCCTCGCTCCCCCGTTTCCCGACTTCAGGTGGGCCCGGTAGGCCCGTTTTTCGCCCTCCCCAGGCTCCAGAGGCTTCCTTGGAGCTTGGGGAGGGCGAAAACGCTCTCCCCCACTGCCCCAGAGGCCCTCTGGAGGCTGAAAATGCCCTCCCAGAGCCTCTGCGCGAGCCGAAAATCAGCTGGCTGGTGCGCACATGCGCGATGGAGCTGAGCTAGGGCAACGGCCCGTGTGCCGGCAGATATGGCTCCGCGTGCCACCTGTGGCACACGTGCCATAGGTTCGCCATCACGGATATATAGGAACCGTACATAACCTAAAAAGGACTCCTGAGATAAAAATGGCAACAAGGGAAGGAAAATGGAATATAGTGGCTAAAATTCCTAATAGGAGTGGGTCCACAATACAATATTTTGAAGCAGATTCCCCTTTGTTGTTTGTAGCGTATAGTTCAGCTCAAAAGATGGTTCAGAGTAGGCCATACTGCATAGGTTAGTACATCGGCCAACAATGCACAACTGATTTCTGGAACTTATGAGCAGCACAAGATGCAGTGAATGCCACAAATTCACCTAAGGTTACAATAATGAAGAAACTTGATACGGAATAAATCTCATTAAATTCCACAGGTTTATTTTTAAGCAGATATTTATGAAGTTCAATCTGGGTAATTTTGAAAAGGATTAGACCATCATTTTCCAACCTGGTGGTCTCCAGATGTGTGGGAGTATGACTCAGCCTGCCAAACACTGGGGTTGCGCTTTAAGGAGGCTGGTTTAGAAAACTACATAGACTTTGAGTTACCAGCGACCTGATTAGTGAAAGAATCTCAGAAGTATGAGTTCCACTGAAACTTCTAATTACAACTCTTGATCAGGGGCAAACATCAGGGAAGAGTAATATACAGTCTTTCCAGTGGAATCAGCCTGATCTCTTAAAAATAAAGCAGAACTGATTTGAAGGCAGTAGTGAAATCCTGCTGGTTCTGTCCAGATCATGCGTGCCGGTAGCAGCGGCAGCACGAGGCTCCGCCCACCCGCCCGGACATCGTTACTTCCTGGTTTTAACCCTCTGTAGCGGCAGCAGTGCGAGGCTCTGCCCACCCACCCGGACATCGTTACTTCCTGGTTAACCCTCTGCGCATGCGCAAAGCCTTCTGCGCATGCGCAGAGGGTCAAAAATCGGACGTGACAACGGCTCATGCGCAGCGTGCACACTTCCGAACTGGTAGGGAAGGTAAGTAGATTGCACCCCTGTTTGAAGGGTATTCAGGTGATTCATTGGTGGCACTCTTAAGTAAGGAAACAACAAATGTAGTAATTAATGAACATTTACATAATGTTTTGTTATGTTTAAAATACCTTCTTTTTAAGATATTTCATGCATTTTTCACTCATGAAAGAAAAATATAGAAATCAGACTTTAACAAGAACAAATATTTTCCCATCTAGACCAGCTTTTATCAACCAGTTGCCTTCTGTTTGTGTACATATAGTCCTCGACTTACAACAGTTCATTTAGTGATTGTTCAAAGTTACAACAGCACTGGAAAAAGTGACTGTTTTTCACACTTACAACCATTGCAGCATCCCTATCTCACTTATTGTGAGGGGTAAATATGGAGTTTCTAACTATTTGAATGGCAATGACATAATTAAGAGCTAGAAATAGCAGAAATCACCTTCAAATTTTCTTTTAAATGTAAACCAATTGTTTTATTGCCTATATATGAGTAAATGGCACCATTGCTACTCTTTCTGCTTACTGCTTTCTGCTGTCTGTCTGTATTACTGCTTCTTATAGTTGTAAACTATAAGCCTAACATGGCTTTCCTGATCTTAATTGAGCACTACTTCCTAGGACTTGGATGAAATCTATGTCCTAATGTATCTAATGTGTCATTTGTCAGCATTATACTCTTGATCCATGTTCAGTTCATTAGCTACAATAACCCCATGTCTTCTTGGAAATGTTACTGCCCAGGCAACTAATATCTCTATACTACGTGTACCCCTTGATGTTGTCTAATATTTCAGATTTATTGCCCTTTTGAATATGAGTAGTGCTTTCTAGTTTTATGAGTTCTTGCAGAAATTGGAAAAGAATGCAATTCCCTTCTGATTTAATTCCTTTAAGTTTACTTAGGCACATGATGGATCATTTTAGCTAGCTGAGATATGCATACATGAATAAATAGATAAGCCCCCACCCTGCATTATTCAGTTAAACATTTTTGGCAGAGCATTTCTTCCCATGTGTCTCTATCATCTTTCTCCCCATTTAATGAAATCATCCAATTGACATCCAAGCTAGTGTTGTGAAGAAGAAACAGACGATTTGATCTGTGCTTGAGAGAGACCTTGATTGGAATGAAAAGTGTCCCAAGCTGGTTTTTCTCTTGGAAAAAAAATAAAAGTGCTAGAATGATTCAGGTATCCAAAAATGGAAGAAAAGTATCTGAATTAAATCAAGTCACTATTTTAAGACATCTAACTCATGAAGGATTGTTTTAATACACACATTTATATTAACCTTTAATGTAACTTTTTCCAACATGATATATTCCAGTTGTGTTTAGATTATAGATCCCAGAGTTCTCACTGATGATACAGTTGACTGTGCTGGCTGGGGATTCTAGGAGTTGTATCTTAACTATATCTAAACAGATCAGGTTGGAGAAGATGCAGGAATACCCCACTTTTCCACCACCACCACCAAAAAAAAAGCAAACCAACAACCCCAAGCAGGTGGATTAGACTAGAAGGTCTGTATCTCGTTACCATGGTCATGATGTTTCCTGACTCAGATTTTTTTTTTTGATCCTAGCATTTCCCCCCGTAAATTCAGCATCCACTTTTCCCCCCAGATCTACAAAGTATTGATTCATTGGTTGCAACAGTAATTGACTAACTGTCTTATAACCTGACCTGACACTGTGGGCTGCAAAACAAAACAAAACAAAACAAAAAAACAACAAAAAAACTAGGCAACTTTCATGCCTAAGACAAGACTAGAACTCACAGTCTCCTGGTTTCTAGCCTGATGCCTTAACCAGTAGACCAAACTGACTAACTTGCCTGAATTAGATCCAGTGCATTTTTAGATTGTATGGATGCAGTTTGTCTTAACTGCATGTTCATTACTAGGGGAAAATTGTTTTTCTTACATTTGGGTTTAAACAGCAAATAAAGTTTTCCCCCTGTTCTCTAGCTCAAAACTAAGCCTTTGAAGGAAATCTTCATTACAGATAACACAGAGAATTGAAAAAATAATGACAGAGAGAAAGACTTTGGCTAAAACTGTACTTTTATTTAGCTTAACGTCATTTTCTGTTTCCTTCATTGTAATGCATATGCTTTTCATTATAAAAGAAAGAACTTATGGAATTTTGAATTTCTTTGCTCAGAGTGTAGAGGAATTGCATTGTGGATAGAAAAACTAATGTCAGGCACAAAAAACCAGAAGCCAGGATAGAGTTCAAAAGTACCATAAGTTTATTTCATGCTACTTATGCATGCATGCTACTAAGGGTCACTGCAAATTGGCAAAGAGTGAACAGAATTCACAGGGGGAGGGGGGGCTGGACTTGGATCACTTGAGCATAGTAACTCCAAACTGATGGTGCATTTGACCCAGCCTTTGGGCACAGCCCGGTCCTCTCCTACAATGGATTTCTCCAAAGTGAGGCCCAATGAACTCGACTGAATTATTGTAAATAAATATGCACCAACATACTGTATATTGAAAATTACATTTAAAATCTCACCTGTGCATGTCTCTTCTAAAATGAGTCCCATTCATTTCAGTGGGATTACCCTAAGAAAGTAGGCCTGGGAATATTGAATGCTATGTCCGAGAGTATCTACAGTGTCATGGATTCCCCATCTCGTCTTCTGAAATATGCTTTTTCATTTGAAGACAGGAAGTGTCCATTTAAGGATGAAGAGCCTGCTTTTTATACAGGTAATTCTTGGGTATGACCATAATGGAGCCTGACCATCGCAGATGTAACCTGTGGCAGTCATTAAATGGTTGATCATGTGACCAATCTGATTTTATTGCTTTTATTGTGTTGGTTGTTAAGCAAACCAATGGTTATGTGGGTGCAGTTTTACCAAAAACCAGAAGTAAATGCCTGTGATGACCCGGGACCAGGCACGAAGGCAATACAGCCAGCTGATAGTTCAAAACTTTCCTTTATTGCTCCAACTTTCCCCCAAATGCTCTCACATTTCTGGCAAGTCCTGGAGCAAAGAGCTCTCTTTACACACACAGCAGCCTCTGGCTGCGAGGAGTCCAGCAAAACGCTGTTAGCACAACGGCTTCAAAGCAAGAAGTCCAGCGAGGCAAAAGAACAAGGCAATAAATTCACGAAGCAAGGAAGAAAGCAATGAGTCCATGAAGCAAGGAACAAGACAAAGTCCACGAAGAAGGAACAAGGCAAGAAGTCCTGCAAACTCCAGACGTCGGCAACGGCACACCAAACTCCACAAATTCAGCATTTGTTCCCGACAAACGCCCCTCCCCACAGTGTCTCCTTAAGTCTCAGTCCCCAGGTGTGCCTTGTGAAGAGGGGCGGGGTGCTCTCCTCCTGAGTTGTTGGGTCGGCCTGCGCTGTTCCTGCCTCAACTCCACTCTCCATGCTTGGGGATCAGGAGTCCTTGCTCATCGCCTGAGCTCCGTCGCTCTTCATCTCCACTGCCTGCCCTCTCTCAGTCGTCCTGCCCCCATTCCTCCCTGCTGGCAAGCCGTCCCAAGCCCGAGGGGCCTGGGGCTGCCTGGTCCTGCTGCTCTCCACGTTCCTCCAAAGCCAACGAGGTCACCCCCTTGACTTCCATCTGCCCCAGCTCCGGCCCATCTTTCTCCGCGGATTCAGGCTCCGACGGGGGCATGACAATGCCAGTTTTTGGCAAAACTGTCATAAAGTGCAGTCATGTGACTATTAGATGCTGCAAATAACCATAAATATGGTCTGGTTATCAATGCCCAAAGTGTGATCATGTGACTGCTGGGACAGTGTTTCTGATTGTCAAAACTTAGGCAGATGATTGGTTGCAAGACCAGATAGGTCTATTGAAACTTCAAATGGTTGCTAAGAATGGACTATCTGTACAAAATACAAAGCCTGTTTTAAGATCATGTTTTTGAACTACAGTTTTGATAAACAATTCAATTTATAATAATGTTAAGAATCTGCTGCCTGGGTAATTCAGTTGGCATACCAACATATTTAATTTATTGGTTTAACTGTTCAATTAACTAATAGCACTAACCCAGAGCTGTTTTATTTAGTGGTGCTAACCCTCAGATTAGGAAATGTATAGAATATTGTGGGCAATTTTATACACAGATATATAGATATTTTGGGGTTATTACAAAGTACAATATTAAACTAGAACAGTTAGATGTAGAACATTCATTCACAATGTTTTTGTGAACATTGTGCTACCTATCTCTTTACTGCTTCTCAAGAAACTGCAGATTAGAACAAGTTATTTTAACTTGCATTATGAGTGTATCATTGTGCCAGGTCAAAAGTACACATTGTCCTCCTGCTATGTCTATCATTTACTTTAATGGGAGTTAACAAAATCCTTTTTGGTATTTTAAACCTCCTGTCTTGATAATTCCCACTCTTCAGTAACTTTGCCATAAAAGGTGATTCATAAATGGTGCCTACAACATTTTGACAAGATAAGCAATCTGATGCTCTCCAAAGTTGTGGACTATAGCTCCCAATAAAGTTTGTTCTCAGATTTTGTTTCTGTCTGCCTATAGATTATGGGAGTTGTAATCCAAACCATTTGAAGGGCTGCTTATCCATCGTGTTTACAGTATTCTTGATAAACACATGTGTTACTGTAAGAGGAAACTGCTATTTTTTAGCACCATGGCCTCTGTAAAACTGCCATAGGCATTTGATGTAAAAGCCCAGCCAACTGGCAGCATCTTCTGGATGTTATTTCATCTAAAAAAACAAACAAAAAACCAAAACAAAACAAGATCTGGATGGACCTTGGAGATTACTAAAAAATCCCAGGATTGTAATCTAGAGCAGGAAATAAAACAAAAACAAAAAGGCAGTGGCAAAACTCTTCATTATTGCTTTTAAAAATTCATGGATATGCCTATCTCGTTAGGTTTGCTTCAAGGGATTCTTTATATTTACTTTATACAAAAAGTACACCCTGTATACTTTTTATATAACATAAAAAAGAAACAAATTCTCTCCCTCTCCCTCTCCCTCTCCCTCTCCCTCTCCCTCTCCCTCTCCCTCCCCCCCCTCCCCTCCCTTTCCCTCTCCCCCTGCCATCCTTCTGCTCTCTCTCTCTCTCTCTCTCTCTCTCTCTCTCTCTCTCTCTCTCTCT
>QLTV01000601.1:5355306-5382651 GCA_003457575.1 Thermophis baileyi | reverse complement strand
TCTCCCTCTCCCTCTCCCTCTCCCTCTCCCTCTCCCTCTCCCTCTCCCTCTCCCTCCTCTTGTTGGGTCTCCTTCCTGACTTGTTCATATCATGACATAACCATGTCCTAGCAAAACCGTTTTAAAATTTTTGCTGTAAGTTTCACCCTATCTCCAGCCCATGAGTGGAGGTTTAGGTTAACCTTTGCTGAATCAGTATTAAGGGGGCACTTTGACTTTTATTCCATTGTTTTAAAAAGGCTACTTCAATTTGAATAAAATCTGTTAGGTTTTGTTACAGGAGCATTTGAGTGCCTTGAAATGGAGGCAGTAGAAGCAGGATAGGCAGTGGTAGGATTCAATTTTTTTTTTACTACCGGTTCTGTGGGAGTCGCTTGGTGGGCGTGGCTTGGTGGCCGTGGTAGGGGAAGGATGCTGCAAAATCTCCCTTCCCACCCCACTCTGGGGCCAGCCAGAGGTGGTATTTGCCGGTTCCTCCTTGTCACGCCCGGCCTCAACGTATCTATAGTTCTGTAAAAACATTCACCTTTTTTCGACTTTATTATCTGCATCTACATACTATAGATGTACTTTCATGGACCACTGAAAGGAGGAAATGGCTCACATACTTTGCCCAAGAGTGTGATAGGAGGTCACAAAACAGGCTTTTGAGGGGCTGCCACAAAGAAGGGGGGGCAATACATTTTCCAAAGAAGCAGAAGGCAAAACAAGAAGCAATAGATGGAAACTGAACAAAGAGAGAAGCAACCTAAAACTAAGGAGAAACTTCCTGACAGTTAGAACAATTAACCAGTGGAACTACTTGTCTCCAGACATTCTGGGTGCTTGACCACTGAAAGTTTTTAAGAAAAGACTGGACAGCCATTTCTCTGAAATGGTATAGGACAGTGATGGTTAACTTTTTTGGTGCCGAGTGCCCGAAGCGTGTGCGCGCATGCGAATGCACGCGTGCGTGCCCCAATCCCCAAAATGCAATGCAAGTGCCTCCCATGTGCATGTGCCCCGCCCCCGTACATGCACGCATGTCCTGCTGCGCATGTGCATGTGTCCCCCCATGCATGCATCCCCGTACATGCGCCCTGCCCCCGCACATGGGCCCCCCGCGCCCCATTTTGGCTTCCAGGTTGGTGCAGGAGGCTTTCCAGGCGCAAAACGGGGCACGACGGGCCTTGCGTGGTGCCCCTGCACCCCGCTTTGGCTTGGAAGAAATGGAGGAGAAAGGTAGGGCGCACTGGGGGGAATCTGCGGAAATCGGGGAAGGCACGGGTGGCAGAAATGGAGGAGAAAGGTAGGGTGCGCTGGGGGAAATCTGCGGAGATCGGGGAAGGCACAGGTGGCAGAAATGGAGGAGAAAGGTAGGGCGTGCTGGGGGGAATCTGCAGAGATCGGGGAAGGCCCTGCCCCCGCACATGCGCGGCAGAGACTCAAAGACTAGCTGGTCAGCGGGAGGCGCACACGCATGCGTGGTGGAGCTGGACTGGGGCGACGGCTGGCATGCCTGCAGACAGGGCTCTGCATGCCACCTGTGGCACACATGCCATAGGTTCACCATCACGGGTATAGGGTCTCCCCCAAAGTCCCTTCTAAGTGTTATTCTGTTATTCTGACACCTTTCCCAGGCCCTCCACTCAGATTTTGGCATCCTCAGTTTTCCTGCCTAAGCAGGGGGTTGGACTAGAAGACCTCCAAAGTCCCTTTCAACTCTGTTATTCCATTATTCCTGAGCTAAATAGCTAAGACCCTCATTGGGGCCCTATCTCTTTTGCTCCCTATGGACTAATGAGTTAAAGAGCTGCCTCTAGACCAGTGGTTCTCAACCTTTCTAATGGCGCGACCCCCGCCCCGCCCCCTCCACACGCGGGATGAGGTGACAAAGGGGGCGTGGCACCAGGGGTGAAATGCTCCCAGTTCGGGCTTGCCTGCAGGTCGCCGAACAGCTGATAGCAACGGAAGCGGGAGACTTTGCCTGGACGCCGCCATTTGGGTTCTTTTACCCTCTGCGCATGCGCAAAGCGTTCTGCGCATGCGCAGAGGGTAATAGAACCCAAATGGCGGGGTCCAGGCAGGTGGGCGAAGTCTCAGCTAGCGGCTGTCCGGCGACGCGCAGGCACGGCCGACCCGGGAGCATTTCACCCCTGCAAGTGACAGTGGCACCAAGATGGCGGGCTAACGCGCGTGGCGACCCCTGTGAAATGGCCGTTCGACCCCCAAAGGGGTCGCGACTCACAGGTTGAGAACCGCTGCTCTAGACATTCATTTTAATAAGATTTTTAGAAACCTGCAGTTGAAAGTTCTTCATCTCTCCTTACCCTGAAGACCCAATTTCATTTGGAATTTAATCTCAAGCTGATTGCCCTTTTAGCATTTCTCTTGATACTTCTCCAAAATGCACCCCCAAGAAGCCACATCTCTCTCTCTCTCTCACACACACACACACAAACACACACACACACACACACACACTCAATTTAAGCAAATTCCCTTGTTTTGGAGACTTTAGAATCAGAAGGAGGTCTTATAGTTCAACCTTCTGCTCAGGGCAGAAGAACTCATACATACGCAAGTTCGCAGACATCCCGGCTTTGGCTGCAAGAACTGCAGGCAGCCTTCCCCACCACACACTTCCTCCTCCCGCCGCCTCATGCAAGGCGGGAGGCCCAAGAGAAAACGCCTGGTCTGGGCACACAGCCCTCCACGATGGAACCCTTCCTGGGAGCAAAGCAAGAACTTACTGAGCCATCCCAAAGGCGAGCTCCAAAGTGGCGGCGGCGGCACAAGAAGAGCTCCAGTGTGGGGGTGGCAGCAGCAGCAGAAGGAGAGCTCCAGAGTGGCAGCGGCAGCAGCAGCGGTGGAAGGAGAGCTCCAGAGCGGTGGCAGTGGCGCTCCAGGCGGGCGGCCCTCGGGGGAGGAATTTTCTCTCAGGCTTCCCACCCATCAAGATGTTGCTTGATTTTGTGGCTGCTTCTTGTGGCCCTTGTTGGTGCTGGGCATGCCTTGGGCAGTCAGGGAGATGCTCCATGTGCTCTCCGGGTCAGCAGCTGTTTCCACCGCTGCTCTTGCTGGGAGAGCATCTGGCGCAGCACAGCGAAATTTAACAGCCATGAGCCGCTGCTTTCCTCTAAGTCCCATTCGGAAAGTGCTGTGGCAGAGAAAAGCAGCCAGGTTGAATGCTGTTTCTCTCTGCCGCAGTGCTTTCTGGATGGGACTTACAGGACCCAAAACGGCAACTCACGGTTGCTAAATTTCACTGTGCTGCACAAGTAGATTTCCTGGGGGGGGATGCATTCAATGGCCTTAAAACGTACCTAACTAGGGAGTGGCGAAGGCTTAGGTTGGGATTGAGGAAGCCGAAGAGCAGCTGGGCTGCGTGCACCACATGGTCTAGGCTAGGGCCTAGGAGAACTGTGATGGCTGGGGATCCAGGAAAGTGGGCGAGCCAGTGAGGGAACCGGAGAGGACCTAGGCGAGCTGCGATGGCTGGGGAGCCAGGAAAGCGGGTGAGGGAACCGGCTGGGCTGTGGGCACCATGTGGGAAGGCAGGCAAGCTGGCTGGCCCGCAGAGACTGTGTGGTCAATGCAAGCAAGGAGCCAAACAAGCAACAGCTATGCCGGGGAGGCGAGATGAGGAGTGACTGGGCAGGGCGGGGTGGGGCGGGGCAGGTGGGGTGAGCGGCGAGCGGGCAGGCGAGCAGCAAGTGGGCAGGTGGGGTGAGCGGCAAGCGGGCGAGCGGGGGGGGGGCAACCAGTGGTGGGATTTGCCGGTTCTCCGAACTGCTCAAAATTTTCACTACCGGTTCGCCTGAACCGGTCCGAACTGGCTGAATCCTACCTCTGAGGATAGGGATCACCAATGGGGATAGGAAATGTCATGCTGATATTATTCTCTCTTTACTCAAGTTACCCCTTCATCAAACAAGAGTTACAAAAAGGCAGTGGATGGTAGAAGGAACTCTGCGTGTGTGTGTGTGTGTATGTGTGTGTGTGTGTGTGTGATATAATTGTATAAATTGCAACCATGAGGTTTGTAATTTAAAAGATTCCTCTTCTTATTGTAGTTTTCCATTCTCAAGACAAGAGGATCAGGGAAGGAGAAAGGGAGTCTTACAGAAGAGAATATATATACAGATGGTCCTCTACTTACAGCAGTTCATTTAGTGACTGTTCAAAGTTACAACGGCACTAAAAAAGGGACTGATGAATATTTTTCATACTTACGACTATTGCTGCATCCCTATGGTCACATGATCAAAATTCAGATAACTGGCAACTGATTCATATTTAAGATGGTTACAGTGTCTGAGGGTTATGTGATTACCTATTGTGATCTTCTGACAAGCAAAGTCAATAGGGATGCCAGATTCACTTAACAATCGTATTGCTAACTTCACAACTATAGTGATTCACTTAACAACTGTGGCAACAAAGATTGTAAAATGGAGCAAAATTCATATAACAACTGTCTCACTTAGCAACACAAATTTTGGGCTCAGTTGTGGTCATAGGTGTATATAGCTCTGGGTTAAGCTATGGAGTTTCTTTCTGAGGTTGGGATCAACACCAGACAAATAATCAGGCAGAAAACAATGCTCGCAATGCTCTACCAAGGAACCACCAAGGAGGGAGTCACATCTTCAGAAACATTGGCAGGACAAACTACTGCATATAGTCAGCAAATTCCACACTACTTGAATACGTTTTATTTTATTTATTTATTTTATTTTATTTATTTATTTGTCAAACATGTACAAGATAGCAGGTATAGGTATAATCATAAACATAATCAAAGTGAATACAGATAGATGAAGACAATAGGACAATAGGACAGGGACGGTAGGCATTGCTTGATACTTCTCATTGCTATTGCTACTGCCCTGGGCTTGGATATTTTCTTTGGGGACCCAGTTATATCAATTCCTTTCCCTTTCCTGTTGCTGTCCTGAAAAAAAAGGTATTAAACTGATATTTGATTTATTTTTTGGTAGGAGAGTAATACCAATTAATACCAATTTCTGTCTAAAAGAGAAATGAACCATTCCAATCAAGGAAAGAATGAAACTTCCATCCTTGCACATTAAGATGCACATGTAATCTAGCCTTTTCTCCAATTTCAGTCATCTTTCTTGTACGTTGGAATATTATCCAGATTCCCAGGAGGGAGGGAGTGCATTCCAGAGAAGCAAGAGACAATGCAGTTTAGATAGTTTGTGTGAGAGAAAGGAGGTGAAGAAAGGCCCTCCCTAATAGTTCCCAGAGTATATATATTTATGGTGCAAGTAGCTTGCTTTAGTTTGGCAAGATTTTATATAGTTGAGAAACAATAAAGAAAACTGCTTAAATGAATACCAATGTGTCTTTTTTTATTTTTGGAACCTAATATAGTCCAAGCAGAAGATAAATCTCACCTTTTTTTTACAATGCCTCTCCATGGAATAATTACAACCTGAAAACAAGTCTCTGCCTCTTCTATATTTATGGGAATATGAATGTTATGGTTATTTCTTTTTGCTCAAATGTTCTTCCAACGAAGCATGTGCAGCATCAATTCTTGATGTGACATGAAGCAAAGATGCTTAAAAACACATCTGCCAATCATTCTCTAAGCCAAATATTTTTAAAGTAAAAATATCCATATGTTCTAACATCATTCTTTTTGCTTTTCTTCTCCCCTCGCCCTATGGGGGACCCAAGAACTAGGGGGAAGAAGGATCCTTAAGGCGACTGTGCATGTGCAGCTGGTCTTCCTTAAATTCAGATTCCTGGGGGTAGCAACTCATAGGGCAGGCGAGAAGCTCTGAGGAAGAAAAGATTGGCTCTTTATGACAAAACCCAACAGTAACCCTACACGTCTTTCCTGTGCTCAGTTTCACTGTGGAGGCCACACAGGTCTAAAAGCACCTGAAAATGATTTAGCAAATTCCTTAGACATTACAACCTTGGATTGCATTTAGGGTTCGAGATGTCAGCGTGAAAGAGGCTCAGTCCATCAGTGACATATGAAACTAAAGAGATGGGGAGGGGGCTGGGAAGGGGGCTGGGAGCAGATGCTAAAAATGTCACCAAGAGTATGTGATTTTTTTTTGTAGCTATGGAAAACTTGCTTTAGGTATAGAAATGAATTCCTTCAACTATATCTTGGCTTCTGCAGATATCCCAGCTTCAGCTCCCCTGAAGCATATCTAGGGAGCTTATTCATATGCACTAAATGAAAGATATGGAAGAGTTGACAGTCCATCATTATTTTGGATTAATCACTAACCAGGACTAGGACTTCATGCTACTTTATATGAACTGGAAATATAGACCATTAATATAGTTTATGAGTTACAGATGCTGCTCTATATTTGCTTTAAAAAAAGGAAGAGGAACAGACTAGAATATTTGGATCTTTATGTTACAGTACACCGTGTGAGAATGGCTCTAGGAGGAAAGATTACTGCTGTTCATAATTTTTCATTGAATAATGATGCATATATTGTGCTTCCATTAGTAATAACTAGAAATTTATAAATGATATGATTTTTGACCCCATTGCTTTCTAAATTTATTTTTACTCTTTCCTAATTAAAAATTTTAGTTACTGACTTTCTGCTGGATACAGTTCTTCCTAAACGTTCTTAGTTTTTTGTAGTTTATTGTCTTCTCAAGAAAGGTCGTAAAATGGGGCAAAACTCTCTTTAACAATTGTCTCACTTAACAACAGAAATGTTGGGCTCAATTGTGGTCGTAGGTCGAGGATAAGCGCAAAGGGGCGTGCATAAGCGCAAGGGGCGTGCATAAGCGCACCATCGTGCCTACTGTCCCTGTCTTACTGTCCTATTGTCCTCATTTATCTGTATTTATTTTGTTTATGTTTATGTTTATGTTTATACCTATACCTGCTATCTTGTACATGTTTGACAAACAAATAAATAAATAAAAATAGTATAAGACAGGTTACATGTTTTTTCCCCCCTTGATCATACTTTCAGCCTCTCACAGGCTCTTTTCTTTAAGTCATGTGTCTGTTTTATAACTTGTATTTTGCCTTTAGTTTTGTCCATAATTAAGACACCAGGTAGCAATCCTCAGCTGCCTTTTAAATTTTTGATCACTACATTCCATAAGAAGGAAGGAAACATTTATGCTTAAAACTAGTAAGCTGTTGATGCTCACAGAACCTCCTTACAAAAATCTGGACAGTCTGAATCTAGCTAAACAGAGAAAGTCTGCGTCTTTGTATAATGAATAAAACTCGTTGCTTCTTTATTTTTTCAGCGCTTTTCATGCTAAATTCAATGCAACATGAGCACAAAATAAAAATGTCCTAAATAGGACAAAACTTGAGTCTTGCTCAGATCAGCCGTGCTCTTTCAGGCTAGAAATGTATATTATTTGTTTTTTGCATGTTGACAGTGACCTTAGTTTGTGTGGTAAATGTGTATGTCTGCGCATAAACATATGCACATTGCTGTGAGGCAAACCATTTTTAAAATGCCATGACCTGAACTGGAGAATCAGCAACTGCACCATTTATAAATGGTGGGCAAATGTCTTCATGCTTCAAAATCAGTCATATTAATTTTGGAGAATGAAATCTCCTAATCTTAGTCAATGTTGGCACTCGTATTTTTGGTAGTTGGAAAACTGATGATTATAAGTTGCATCTGTTGACTCTCATTGGTGGGTCTACCCAGACGTTTCCTTAGTGATGTGAGTGTTGTTGGACAATATGCAATGAACCTAGAACAATGTTTTTCCTATCCGATAGGAGGAACATTTATTTGATTTTAAAGGAACCAGCTGTCACATGGTTTAGAGTTTCTTTTGTCGTTGCTAAAGTAATGTGCAAAAGAGAAACACTCAAGATTTTTCATATGGGTAAAGCTTGTTATATATTTATCTGTCCTGCTCTCAGTCTGATTCATCTGCCTATGGTTCAAAATTGGGGTTTGATTTATTAATAATGTATTATTAGTTTTAGTTCACTAAAACAAGGCAGCTGAAAATAAAACACAGATAGGGCTTTATTATAAATCATAAAATGTTACAGCTGATAGCAGGACCCAAAACAAATCTTGTCTATTCGGAAGGAAGGAAGGAAGGAAGGAAGGAAGGAAGGAAGGAAGGAAGGAAGGAAGGAAGGAAGGAAGGAAGGAAGGAAGGAAGGAAGGAAGGAAGGAAGGAAGGAAGGAAGGAATTTCAGGGCTGTAGTTGAAAATAAATCCAGGAAAAGACAATAGCAAAAAGCTCAGTTTTGTTGCCAGGAACATGAATATGTGTATATAATTAGCAGTTTGATTTAAGAAGTTTTGAACTGGCCCTAGACAAAGATCAGTCAACAAAGCCATTAATGAGGGACTCAGATACTAAAGCTCAATATGAATGCATCTTCAAAAACAGAAAAATGCAATCCTGGCTATCACCAAATGTAGGCACGCAGGTTTATTTTTGAAATCTTGAATACATCAGAGTGGAAACACAAATCACCAAGAAGAGTAACCCATAGGGTTCAGAGAACCCATAGACACTAATAATAACCCTGTCTAACCTCAAAATCTTTGCCCAAATAAGTCATAGCATGGCCATGAAAGGAACTTACAGGATTTTGAGGAGACATGCTGCTTTAATAAAGGATTCATCTAGGCAATGAAGGTATTAAGTATGCCAACAGTGCCAAACACAATTATATATAAAAATTTTGTTCTGCTTTTCTAGTTAAAAACATTCAAGCTCCTAAGGGATTTAATGACTATAAATCAAAGTAAGCACATTTTAGTGCAAATGTTGTCCAGAATACAATCACAGATCATTCATTCTCAGAAATCAATAATCTTGTCTCCCTGTGGTTATTTTCTCATTTAAAATGTGGCCACTTATTTAAATATTCAAAGCCATGCCTCAGTAATGTCCCACCCCCAGCCCTGCCCTCAAGTAAAAATTCAGTAAGAATTGTGCAGCTAGTTTTAACAAAATAATGCTCTCAGATGATAACTGAGCCCATTGTGCTCTTTTGAAAATAATTGGAAGTTGAAAATGTTGTAAAAGCGAACATTCAATGGCACAATATCTTGAGAAGATATTTGGTTGTAATGGGTTAACCCTCCCATATTTTCCAGATGGTATGGTGCCTTGCAAATATATACTGTAGTTATTGTTTTCTACTTGCCCAACCAATGGATTTAGTTACCTGACAAATCATACAACTTAAAGGCAATATGTGGTTCTCTACTATCCGTAAAATGAAATCTTTAAAAAGATGATATTGTTTGAGACTTGCAATCAAGCATAGTATTATACCATTTTATAATATACAGTAGTTAAAGTATTTATTTCTTACTTTTTGTCTAGTATGGAATTCAAAGTTGTATCTGGAAATGGGGTATTTTTTTTCTATTTACTTTTTACATCTAGCCACGATTAAAAATCATTCACATTTGTATTTGAAAAAAATATTCTGTTCCCTTTTTTTGGAATGCCTACATTGTAAAATGTAATTTGCTTAGCATCAAATTTTTCCAAGCAATTTTCCTAATGAAGGGTAATTCCAGTTATTTAACTATTACACATTTTGGGGATATATGTTTTGATTGGAGAACTGATCCATGACATTTGGTACGATGAACATTACAAGAGATACCTGAGCTTCGGATTGTGTATTACTCTGAAACTGCAAAATTAAGTATATTCATCTTAAGATGCAAACTGAACCAATTTAATGATTTCCCGGGGGATTCTCCATTCAGACAATAGCTATGTTTAAACAGAAATAAACAATTAAAACATGAACTCATAGATGATCTTCAACTTAAAATTGACTACATTAGAAGACTCATAGCATGGCCTCCTGGAGAAACTGCCTCTCAAATAAACACACTTTACACCTGGATGGTTGGGACTGTTGCCAACTACATTAAAATGTATGATTTATCATCTAAGAATCACCAGTATCTTAATCTTATATTGTTCAGCATAGTTTATTGCCCTGTTCATCGTAAAGAGGTATTGTATGTGTCTTCTGAATATTCACATTACAAATGAAAGTGATTTGAACAGAGTTAGGGAAGTTGGGGTATTCATATGTTTTGGACTTAGAGCTTTCATAATCCCAGCTATGGGCTATGCTCTCTGGGGCTTAAAGGAGCATTAACTCAGTACATTCAGAGGGGACTTGGGGACTTGGATTTGAAGAACTTCTTTATGGAGAAATGCACTGAAATTTCATAATCACAATAAATAAATGAATGTAGGATATGGAAGCAACTGCACTTTCATGACCTCTTCTGTTTTCAATTAATTTTTTTTCTCTTCCTAGCATTTTCCCACAAATGCAGGCTTTTTTCAAATCAATTGAGTGTTGATCCATTGGTTGTGACAGGAATTAACGAATTGGCTTGTCGCCTGAGCCTGACATTGTGGACTGAGAGAGAGTGACTGGCTCAAAGTCACCCAGCTTGCTTTTATGATTAAGGCAAGACTAGAACTCACAGTCTCTCCTGATCTCTAGCCTGGTGCTTTAACCACTAGATCAGTGGTTCTCAACCTTTCTAATGCCGTGACCTCCCCGTGACCCCACCGCCGCCGTGACCCCCCCACCGCCGTGACCCTGGATGCCTCCATTTGGGTTCTTTTACCCTCTGTGCATGCGCAAAGCGTTCTGAGCATGCACAGAGGGTAAAAGAACCCAAATGGCGGCGTCCGGGCGGGTGGGCAAAGTCTCCCGCTTCTGTCGCTACTGGCTGTCCGGCGACCTGCA
Organism: Thermophis baileyi; assembly: GCA_003457575.1. Classification (NCBI taxonomy): domain Eukaryota; kingdom Metazoa; phylum Chordata; class Lepidosauria; order Squamata; family Dipsadidae; genus Thermophis; species Thermophis baileyi. The sequence continues at coordinate 5,371,919 of QLTV01000601.1, read as the reverse complement.
GGCATGCCCGAACCGGGAGCATTTCACCCCTGCAGTGACGGTGGCACCAAGATGGTGGGCTAACGTGCGCGGAGACCCCTGTAAAATGGTCGTTCGACCCCCAAAGGGGTCGCGACCCACAGGTTGAGAACTGCTGCACTAGATCAAACTGGCTCTCTTTCTGTGTTCAGTTAAATGCATATCACTTTGTCATTTACATTTTTCTCCTCTTACCTTTCCAGATATTATTGGGAATTTAAAAGTGCCAGGCAGCAGGCAAATGGGAATGCCAGCTCCCACTGCAACTTTTCACTATTAGAGGTTTCCCTATGCTCAGGGGCATCCCTCGACACAGCCATATGGATAAACAAAGTGAAATTGGCAGTACTCAGAGCTGCTTCAGCTCTGTGTTATTACTCAGGGCATAAGAAATCAGCAAGAACGGAGGCAGAAGCAGGAAGCAGCAAAGGTGTAACGTTTCTCAGCAAACACCAGCAAATCTGGCTGGGAGAGGAGCAAACTTTACTGTGCCAAGAGGCGGGAAGATGGAAGGCCTTCTGATGTGACCCCAGAAAGCTATGCCAAGGAGAAGAAGCTCCTCATCTTCCTTGCCCATCACTCAGAATCTGTGCATGGATATGGGAGATTAGCAAACTAGTTACTTTCTTCCTCTTCCCAAGGGCTTGTTCCAGCTTTTGCTACAAGTTGGCTGATTTCATCCAGTGACAATCACACTAGCTGGGTGAGTCTTAGCAAAAATCTTAAACTTGGTGCAAATCACCAAACCTCCATGCTTTCCCATCTAGTATAACAGGAGCCATAAATGAAATCTGAAATTGAGCTTTATCTACAGGAAATATTCCCTCTTGTGAGAAGAAGACATGCCAATTTACGTCTTTTGTTAAAGAACTACAAATATCTTTTTGATTTGGAGGCAGAATTTGAAATAAGTTTCTGTGAATGTTACTTCTTCTGAGGGGATAAAGTCTGTCTGGTTTTGGAGGATTAGGTTCAAGAGTTCAATGTTTTCAACAATAAAACCAAATAATGTTCTGGAAAATAAGAAATGCTGCCACATAAACAACCAGAATGAAATAGTGATAAAATAGCTCTTTTTCACAGTATTGTTTTAATAAATCTAGGTTTAATGACCTGCTGTGATATTCTTCATTTCATTCTTCATTTCCTTTTTAAAAATAATTTGTATGCCATCTACTTGTCAAGACTCTAGGTGGCTTACATATTAAAACCATAAAACATTTTAAAACAAAATTCAGTGTTAAAAAAATATCAATTGCGTGTTTCCCCAAAAATAAGACCTGGTCTTATTTTATTTTATTTTGCCTCCAAAAGAGGAATCAGGTCTTATTTTCAGGGGAGGTCTTCCACTGTCTCACCTCACGGTGGTGGCACCAACAGCCCCACCCAGCAAGAGCCCATGTGGCCGCTGCCGGCCTACTTCTTCTGCAGCCACTTGCCGCCGCTTGCGTGAGGTGCCCCAGCCTCTGTTTCGCCATCGGAGGCCTTCAAGAAAGGCCTCTGCAGCCAAGAAATGAGCTCTGACACTGCCTCTGGTGGTGAAATGGAGGTTGGGTGGCGCCGCGTGCGCCAATCCGGAGGTTATTTTTCAGCTGCAGAGGCCTTTCCTGAATGCCTCTGACAGAGAAACGGAGGCCAGAGGGCGCATTGCATGCGTCAATCCAGAGCTCTTTATATCAGCTGCAGATCCTTTCCTGAAGGCCTCTGACAGCAAAATGGAGGCCGGGGGCGATGCGCACAAGCGGCGGCAAGCGGCCGCAGAAGAAGTGGGCCGGCAAGGCGAGTCAGGTGTGTAAGGTCTGGCTGCAACTGTCTGAGGTAAGCAGCTCCACCACCCCCCATCCCCACCCTAGCTTGATTTTTACCCGTGTGCCTTGCCCTACCCCATGCAACCAGGTGAAATGGAGAGGGTGGGGTCTTAACTAGGGCTTATTTTGGGGGCGGGTAGGGCTTATATTGTGTGCACGTGTAAAAATCAAGCTAGGATTTCAGGATAGGTCTTATTTTCGGGGAAAACATGGTATTACCGTAGCAAAAACCTTTAGTACTGTAACCCATACAATAATGAACTGGCCTTCACAAGGATCAGTATCCCTGATTGAAATTATTGAAAGATTATCCTCTATACATATCTGTAGGCAGAGATTTCCTCACAGAAATTGCTATCCCAGATACCTGTCCAATGTACATTCATCATGCCTGATTCCTGATAAACTTTAGAAAAAAAAATCCTTTTTAGTAAACAACATGAATTGACTATCACATAAAGCAGGCAGGAATTGGAGAACAATTTTTCTTATCAAATTATCAAATAGTTCGTTATTTCAAATTAAGAATTATTAATACAGGTTTTGGAATCTTCCAGGACAGAAAACCATTTTTGGGACCTGTTTTTACATGACTGGAATAATTACATTGATAAATACCCATGGCCTTTTCCACAGATTTCTGTTGATACAGGTAGTCTTCGATTCACAACCATTCATTTAGTGACCATTCTAAGTGACAATAGCGTAGGAAAAAGTGACTTACAATCAGTCCTCACATTTACAGTATGACCATTGTAGTATCCCTATGGTCACATGATCAAAACCCTAGCACTTGGCAACTGGCATATATTTACAATGGTTGCAGCATCATGGGGCCGTATGATCATAATTTGTGACCTTCCCAGGCAGCTTTTGACAGACAAAGTCAATGGGGGAAGCCAGATTCACTTAGCAATCATGTGATTCACTTAACTGTAGTGATTTGCTTAACAACTATGACAAAATGTTATAATATCAGGTGTAACCCATCGCCTTGGTTAGCAATGGAAATTCTGATCTCAATTGTAGTCATAAGTCAAGGAATATCTGTATATGCAATGGACAGAAAGGGAGGACAAATCATGTTGAGAGAAAATGTTGCTAAGAATTTTATCTATTAAGAAGTAACAATGGGATAAATTATTACAGTCATATATCTATGTAATTTGCAAGCACACAAAAGAAAATGAGAGAAGACATGAGAGGAAGAAAGAGAAATGAAGCGAAATACAAATAATTCCCTTTTGAGCTTTTTGATCTGATCTGTTTGGTTTCAATCTTTGGATTAGACGGGGTATGTTCTTAGACTTCACTTTAAGTTCATGTTTATTTTATTTATTTTGGTTGTTTTATGATAGTTTGCTATCTAGGTCACTCTATTGTGAAACAAGCAGCTACAACAAAGAAATAATAAGCTTGTTTCATGTCAAATAGGAACAACATGGTCCTCTTTATGCATCTAGCTCTCTAGTGAAGTTGAATAATACAAATGGATGAGATTTTTTTCTACTTGCTTCTGGATAATAACTTAAACATTTGAAAATGTCTTCAGAATAGCTTGCAATTTTTTTTAAAAAAAATGAACATTTATGCAAGTACAGTTAATAGAATCATTCCACCCCTCATCAAGGAAACATGAGAAACCCTCCTCAGGACTGCTTTTTCAGATAATACCACAACTCCCTCTGTATGCTTTAAAGCTGAAGTATGTTAACACACCAAACAGAGGTCAACTGATCATATCTTCTTCGTTTAAATGCCTTGCTCACAACTTCAATGACTGCTGGAGGGTTGTAGTAGGATGGGGTGATTGCCCTTGCATCATGTTCCTATTCTTAATCCATAACAATGCGGAAAGGACAGCTTGGTTTGGTTAAATGGCAGAGGGGAGAAGGATTAAGCATCTTCTTCCCCAGGTTTTGTGCAGTTTGGTTCTCTGGCTGTAAGCATCAGTACAAACCTTATACCTGTACTCAGACTAATCATTTCAAAAGCACATTTTTAAATTTACAAACACCACATATAGATCGGAATGCATAGCGAAAGTTAGGCAAGTTATATCCCATATATCTCTTCACTTTTGCTTTGCAAGCTGTTTCTATAAAGTAGAATTTTTTTCAATATACTATATTTCTTTCCAGATGACTGCTCCACTGTTTGGCAGTTGTAACATCAGTGTCTATGCCTGTGGTCTATCTAAAGTCCCAAACTGATTCCACAAATTAAAATTAAAATCACAACAGATGCAACCAATTTTCTCCATACATTGTGTCTGTGTTTGTGTGACACACCATTAATTAATTTAACTATAGAAGATAAACTAAGCAGACTGGCTAGGTTTATATATATTAGGTTAAAATGTTGGTTAGTTGGCGGTTTAAATGAGTTATAATCACAGTCAATACCTTGCAAATAAATTACAACAGATTAATTATGTCTGTCTCTTCCAATGGCCAAAATATGGTCTCCAGTTTCTCTCTCTATGTATCTAACACACTACAGATTCAAAGATGTCGAATTCATAGTATGTTAGATAGTTCTAAATGTGTGCATAATTTGGTTTGTTATACAGTACCAAAGAAGAACTGAAATCAGAACAATGAGCATAATTTATAACCTCATTCATATATATTCACACATTTTAAAATAATTGACATAATTTAAATAAGCATATATCTTAGCATAGCAGGGGAAACTGGCCGATGATTTTGGTGCCATCTGAACCTGTTGCCCAGTTGCTAATTCTTGTGAACAATTTTTCTCTTTTGACTCTCTCCGTTTAATTGGATTCTCTTAAGTTAGACCATCAATAAGAAGATTGTCCTCTGAAAAACAGAACACACAATCACTTACTTATTCACCTTTGTCCAATTAAATGATCACCACTCTTGTTTTCAAGCTCTCACGTTTCTGAAAAATGGGGCTTTTCAATAAAAAAGAGGCTGTAGGAGAAATTGATTCAATTGTATAGGTTGTTTTCAGCTAACAACAACTTTATTTAAAATAAGATTACCAGATCTGAGCTACAAAGTTCAAAGAGTTTTCTGCAGTTCTGTGCTGTTATCTAAAGATGCTCTGAAATTTAACAATCTAAATTTGGTTGCCCTAATCTAGTGGCATCAAGAAAATAAATTTAGATATTAAGGAGAGTTATTACTATAGCAATTTCTTTTCCTACTGCAAAATTGGCCCCTGGAGAAGATATTCAAACACTATTGGGAATCATACAATGTGTGATTTTGCTCATGAACTAATTATCCCCGAATTCTGCATGAGCAAAGTTGAAATGATGCAATAGCCTAATTCAATCTACTATTATTGTTGATTCAATGCTGTGAAGCTTTTTGAAATCCTTAAAGTTTACAACACTTAGGCACTTGCAAAGTAACAATTGCTCCAAGACTAGATTCTCTTTGAGGCTGACTTAAAAAAAAAAAGAAACTAGGCTTTTATTGTCTGTTTTAGATGAATTTTATTATTTTTTCATAAGTGTTTTATATAATATTATTTAATTGTTCATTTTGTACATTGCTTTGGGATGAAAAAATATGTTGATACTCCTCCTCCTCCTCCTAATATTCTTAAGAACATCGCAAGCAAAGGAAAGTACAGTAACAGCAACTGTAGCATCTTTAAACTGTTGGCTGACTAGTAAATGCAACACAGTTTACTATTAATTCTTTGTGGTTTGCAAAACATTAAAACATGGCCATCACATTTGTTTCACAAGAAGCAGAATTTTTGCAGCACAGTCAACACCAATATTTGAAATTTAACTCTATGGCTGCTTGTCCAGAAAGTTACATTTACTGTGTTGCCTTAAAACCTTTTGAAAGTTTCCTCCTTAAGAAAAAGTCTGCCTTCCAGTAATGTGGGGTCTGTTTTATTAAAATCCTATCTGAACTTTGTATAGCTATGGTCCCTCCAGTGAGTCATACAATAACAATTCCCAGTTTGTAGCCAGTTCTCCAGAGAGGCAGAAGAAAAACGGAGCTGCTTCCTTTTAAGGGAATCAGATCTGTTTGCTGTGATAACTTCTTTCCAGTCCTATTTGAAGACATTCTCCATAGCCTATGAATCAAGACTGATAAAAATACAACTTTTATTTGGAAGGTATATAGATATAGAAGAATAGAGAACTTTATTTAACAGATTTACTTTTCAATTTGTACATGCAATGAATTACACACGTTTGCTTTGTACTGGAATTTTGTGTTTTTTTTCCTTTAGTAAAATTAGGTTATTATCTAGAGATGTCTTAAGTTTTCTATTATCCCATATTTAGTTTATATGCATGCAATGTTGTTCTATAAAACTATGTGACAAGCTATCTGCATTTATCATGAGTTTATTACTCAAAGGCTGGATTGTAACTTTTTAAAATTTAGTTTTTGTCTTCTTTGCACTCATGAAAGGGGTAGAACAGTGTCACAGGTTGCAAGTATATCACTTGATCCAACCTATTGTTCATTTAGATTCCACCATCAGCTTTAAATATTAGGTGCAACTCCATCAACATTTGGATCAAGATCATGGTGTTTCATTACAATTTCATGAAAATATATGAAACATAGGTATATGCACATAGCCTTCAGGGAAAGTAAACACAGCATCCAAGGAAAACTGAAGGTCAGCTGTTGCTGACTTCAAAATAAATACTGTAATAAATAAATAAATAAATATCCAATTTTTGGGAAAAGCGCCATATACTCTAAGTAGTATTACAAAATATTATTTATTATCTTATTTATATCCCACCTTTATTATTATAATAAACAACTAAATGCAGTAAATATATTTTATACTTCTTGTTCCTCCTATTTTCCCCACAACAACCCTGTGAGATGAGTTGGGCTGAGAGACAGTGACTGACCTAAGGTCACCAAGTTGGCTTTCATGGCTAAGGCAGGACTAAATCTGAAGGTCTCCTGGTTTCTAGCCTAGTGCCTTAAACGCTAGACCAGGGGTCTCCAACCTTAGCAACTTTAAGACTTATGGACTTCAACTCCCAGAATTCCTCAGCCAGCAAAGCTGGCTGAGGAATTCTGGGAGTTGAAGTCAACAAGTCTTAAAGTTGCCAAGGTTGGAGACCCCTGCACTAGACCAATCTGATATGTAATCTGTATTCACCTTCATTATGGTCTTCCCAGAATGTTAGTGGATTCTAATATAAAATACACAATGAGTCTGGGGATATTAATATAACAATTTCATTTGACTTTCTTCTGCTCAGGAAGGAATAAGTAACAACTTATATTAAACAGTGTTCTTTCCAAGTTTGTTGCATAGGAGTTACAAAGCCCACTGTATTCCTTAATAAATTATCCTTTTCTTTTAATTTCTGATGTTCCTTCAGAATCATCCCCTGTGCTGTCTCCAGCTTTAATTGGCACTCCACAAATATTTATATATTCTTAAAATGTAAGTTCTCTCTTTATCTCAGGACTTCAAGGTGATGTTCCTCTTCCAATTTTAATTCACAAAAATTGTAGTATGACAGAAGAGAGAATGACTGGTTCAAGAGAAACCCAGTGAGTTTTGATGAGTGAGGGTGGATTTGAACTGGAGCTTCCCCTTAAGCACTATACAGTATACTTTTGGTTCCTGTAGCTAATTTTTCTTGTGCTTCTCTTCAGGCTTTCTCCATTGCTGCTTTGATAAGTTTCAGGGGTTCACCAGGGGGCTTCTACCAAGAGTCTTCTTACAACTTCAGTGCTCACAAAGGAACTCTATAACTGCTTTTAATTTTTCTGCCATGATCCCGGTGGGTGGGTGCATATCCAGTTAATAGTCAACATTAGCATTCATCTGGTTTGGGCATAGTTCCAGTGAAAATAAAGAAGGTGCATTTATATCTAGGAAAACCAAAATGGCACTGTTGGAAATCTCCATGCTGCTGAATCTCAGAATCCTCAAGCTGAGAGATCTCTTCCTTTGTCCCATACTGATTTTTATATTTATCATTCATTTCAATATTTGCAATGGAAACATGCCATTTTTGTGTATGTTTTCTTTAATTTAAAGTGATATAAAAAGTGTAATGATTAGTGTCTCTCTTCCTTGTCTTCCTCCTTTTGTTGCCTGAAATAATTTTCAAAGAAACTTGTCAAAAACTTCTGCTACTTCATCTATTAAAAATGTACATGATGAGATGGGAAATAGTGTGTCAATATGTGTATAAAGTTATTAACTGGAGCAGGTGGCTTCAATGTTGTGATTGTATCCATCAATGAACAGAACACACAATATCAATTAATGAATAGAAAATGCAGTTCAAATTATACATGCAGGTTAGATTTTTTTTAAAGCTTTGCTTCATCTTGGCATGGAAGTTGTCCTCATTCTCACAAGGTTAAGATCAGTGGCACTATATGACATGATTATAGTCACTGGACTAAGATTATACCAAATCACTATAATTTTGTACACATTTCTGAAGGCATATGTTTGACTCAACTATCAAGTTCTTTTGTATCAGAAGTGGGGGGAGGAAGATCAAAACAGAAAACATGGTAGTTGCAGCATCATAATTATATCCTTATCTATTTCTATGTGTATGTGATATCAACCAACTTGCAGATGCTGAAGGTATCAGGGCTCAAAAGTCAGAGGCTTAGAGAATGAATGAATGAATGAATGAATGAATGAATGAATGGAATGAATGAAAATTTAAGAATCCAAATGCATATTCTTCAGTGTTACCACAACTGCCACTGCTTACATTGCCATGTACTAGTCTCCTATCATTTTGGAACTATGAAATAAATTGATTGTAACAGAAATTTAATGGAGGCCATTTCAAGTATGATTCTTCAGAGCCGAGGTGGCACAGTGGTTAGAGTGCAGTACTGCAGGCTACTTCAGCTGACTGCTAGCTGCAGTTTGGCAGTTCAAATCTCACCGGCTCAAAGTTGACTCAGCCTTCCATCCTTCCGAGGTGGGTAAAATGAGGACCCAGATTGTTGGGGGCAATATGCTGACTCTGTAAACCGCTTAGAGAGGGCTGTAAAGCACTGTATGTATATAAGTCTAAGTGCTATTGCTATTCAGAAGAATTATTTCCTATGCCCCTGCCCTTGCAAAAACATTTCTTAATAAGCCATGATTATGACACGATTATTTGTTGAAACTCATATTTGACAAATTATTTGTTAAACAATATACTTGATTTAACTAATTTTAAGCTATACAAATAAAATATATTTATCTATTTCCAGTTTATTGCAATAAAGTTATTTGGATACTATTTCCAAGTAAGAGTTTAACCCATTATATCACTTTTATTACTTAAATTATCAAGCCACATAATATGATATCATTTTAATTAATTAAATTCTAAGAAAAAGTCCTTTCTATTACAGTTAACTATAAAAACTACAAAAAAAACATAGGTCACGCTTTTCTATAAAACCACTTTAAAGGGCTGGAAAGTCTTTAAACAAAGGTCAGAAGTAATTGCCACTGTAAATGATGGTAAAGTTAAAATGTATGCTGTTTCCTGTTTCTTTTATAATTCTGAGCTGAAATCTACCTTTACCTAATCTGTATGGAATTAATGTTAAAAAGGGAATTCCATCCCGAAGTTTCTGCTTCTATAATGTCAATTCTATCTAATTCTTGTAATCTTTCCATTTTTTATGAATAGGGAGGCCTCAAATTCCAGTTTCTATTTTTACTTTTCTTGATTACATACAGAATATTTGATATAAACTGTTTGGTTTGGACTTTTGTAACTGTCAGAGTAGAAAGAACTACAGAGTTGGAAGTGGCTTCAGAGGTCATATAATCCAGAGCTCTGCTTGGTGTAAAGCACTGTGGTTAGATGACAATACAGTGAACACTAAGCATTTTGTTGACCTCTATTATCTGGTTTTCCTGAGTTTCAATATGTTTGGTGCTGTATATTCCTTTCACTGTATGACAAGGATTCTGTTATTCTTGTTTGCTAACTAAATAGATCCATCTCTTTTAAATGTTCATCATAGGACTTGGTTTATAATCCCCTGACTTTTGTAATATTCCTTTTCTGAATATATTCCATTTTGTGATCACCCTTTTATACTGGAGCGGCCAACATTGGGTGCACTATTGCAATTGGGGTTTGACCAAGGTAGACTAGAGTAGGACAATGAATTCACTTGGTTTGTATTCTATGCTGCATTTAATAGATTTCAAAATAATATATCCTTTTCTCCCTAGAAAAGAAATTAGGACATACACATTCCCGAATTCAAGTTTGCAAAAGTAACATAAATATTGAGAAGGAATATTCATTAGGAGAAATAGTAGCCTTTCCTCTACACTGACAAATTCATTCTTCTTTCTTCCCTCATTTACATTACTTCTGATTCTATACATCTGTTTCAGAAAATGAAAACAAAGCGAAGCAAAACTAATGTAGGGGGGTATATTTACAGGTGAGAATGACCACACAAGGAAACCATTCCTTTTGATTTTTCACTAGAGGTTCTCTGATCTTTACACTGAAATTAGTTATACCCCCCCCCAACATTTTCCTCCCAATAGTTAATGTTAATCTTTTGGAATTCCCAATTAGTTCTAATTTAAAATAAATTGCTAAATTAGCAAAGTTGACATCCTATATATATATGTCAGTAGGATGTATGCCACAATATGTTGACTTTCAAAATAGTTTGTTGATTAGAGATCCTATCTTAAAAAAAGCATAGGAACATCATTGTGGGGAAAAACTGGTCTTGATTGGACTTGGGATATATTCAGAAATATGGCAAAAAAACCTAATTAATAGATTAGTATTATTATTCTCCTGTCCTTACCACTTTCTATAGAGGGACGATTGAAAGCATCCTTTCATTTTGTATTGCTGTTTGGTTTGGAAATACTTCTGTTTTGGAAAGGAAGGCTGTGCAGAAAAGACAGCAGAAAAGATTATTGGATGCTCACTTCCTTCTATTCAGGACATGGCATATAAACCATAACCCTTGACCAAGGTCCGCAGTATTGGCAGGGAAGCTATACATCCTCTCCATTACCAGTTTTCATTGTTGCCTTCTGGAAGGAGGCTTTGTGGTATCCAAAACAGAACAACTAGATTCTGTTGTACCTTTGCTTTGTACCATATATTATCAACCTTTGTATATATGTGTATATGTATGGGTATGGGTATATATTCATTTTCTTTTGAGAGCAGGCATCAGAATTTCATTTTTAATGTGTGCCAGTGTATTCACAGAAAAAAGTGACAATAAAGGCTATGCTATGCTATGCTATGCTATGCTATGCTATGCTATGCTATGCTATGCTATGCTATGCTATGCTATGCTATGCTATGCTATGCTATGCTATGCTATGCTATGCTATCCTCTTTGATTGTTTATGTACCAGCAAGTCAGTCATAACCTTTAGCAACCATATAGAAAGATTTTCTCCTGGCAAGAACAGTTCTGACCTTAATATAAATAGGGAATGTTAATCTATGAAAGAAAGAAAGTGATGAAATATTCTGAATGTGGGACAAACTATCAATTGGTATTGCCAAAATGGTTGCTTGGGAAAAAATGAGCTCGGAGTAAAAGAAAAATCCAAAAGAAACTACAGAAGAACTGCAGATTTTTTAAATCTGGATGGTGCTGACTTATTTGTTTATTTCTTCATCTCGTTAAATTTAGGTACTGCCTGACTCCAAAATTCTGAAAGACACCAAACTTTTAAAGAAAAAAAAGGGCAATATATGAATTGGTGTATGGAATGTTTCCACATAGTGGAGATAAGGATGGTTTATAAAGATATAGAGATGTGGAGACATACTGTAGTATGAATAGTGTTGGTATAAATTGTAGTTAGCTATATTTCACATTCTTTTTATTGCCTCATGTTCTTAATTTATTTGGCTTGTTAATGCCTATTCCTTTTCTGCACTTTGCAGTATGTTACTTATACCAACATGGTGTATGTACAGCAAATAAACAAAACATTGTAATGGATATGCCTAAAAGGCTGCTTATAATAACCTGTCTTACACATGTGTAAACTATTTAATTGTGACAATTGAGGTCACTTAAAAATGGTTAACGTTTAAGAATGGTCAAGTATTTAAATTCTATCTGTCCCATTTTTATTTAGGTCTCACTTCAAAGTTATAAGGACAATTGTGGGTTTATCTCATAATTAACTTTTTATGTTGCATAGAATGTATTTCTGTCTTGTTCTCTTGTTTATAAGCTATATGCCCAGTTACTATTACACAAATACAGATGCTTCATAAAACATCATGTTGTTTTTCTAATATGACAAAGATTTACCTAAAGCTGTTTATATTTTCTTAGCCAAATCCTGTCACAATTTCAGTTGTGCTCAGGTCTGCCATATTTCTTTCATCCAGCCTGGCTAAGTAACAATCCTGAAATCCAAATATCTTGGTCTAATTTAAACAGTTTACTGAAATGTATTTTTAGTTTCCTCAAATGGTATCACCAGTATGTTTTTGTTCAGTGTGATCACTGGAACTTTTTCTAAAGCAGATAAGCAAAGCAAAAGCTGATGAAAACAGCTGATGAAAGAGCAAACAAAAGATTTTATTTATTTTATTTATTATTTAAAATTAATAAATTAATTATATTATTATTAAATTGTTATGCCACCTTTCTCTTTTATAATCATATATGCCCATATTCATGTATGCATGAATATATATTGTTTCTTGATGAATATTTCAGTGCTGTGTTTATTCATGTATTTTTTTAAAGCTAAAGGTGAAATCTAGAATTTAATAACAGGTGTATGCATCCTAGTAAAGATTCCATCAGTTCACATTCAATAATGCTATTAATTGCTTCACTCAGTGTGGTTTTAACCATTATCACAAGAAAGGAAAGATTATTATATTTTTCCATTGTAGAGAAATTGAAGCCTGAATTTCAGATTGATCTTTTAGCTAAAATTATTCTCTCAAGATGCTGAAAACCACAGAAGCTATCCTGAGGGTACTCTAGTCACTTTCTTTGCCTATTGTTGAAAATTAATTAAATACTGAGCATTTGAACAGTCAAAACTGAAAAATGTCCATATTAGTCTGATATAGATAATTCATTTCAGTATTTTATTCTGAAATGCAAGTAAAGTGATGCAACTGTGTTTTATTATCTTTAAAGGGATAATTTAATAAGAATTCACATTCAAAGCTTACCCATCAATAGTTTATTTTATTTATTTATTAAATTTATATGTGCCCATCTCACTATCCAAAGTGACTCCTAATATGCAAGTAGATACTGTGGTCTGAACAAATTGAAGCTAGAATAGAACTCCATTAAGCACTTTGTTAACTTTTCAGAATAGTTCTATTATGGAAAATAAATCATGATCCTGATTTTTTGTTACCTTAGTTTATACATGAAATATAGGATGATTGTAGCTTGCTTAATGCATTTATTCTCACATAATATTTGTCTAAAATGAATATTTGTATCAATCTTCCAAACATTTTTGATGTAATCAGCTACACAGAGAACTACATTAAATGTTACTTACGTAGTTGCTAGTATTTTACTTCCACTATCAAGTTATTAATTTTGCATTTCTATATGATTTTCTATGTAAATGAACCAGTTAACCCTGGCCTTTGAAGTCAATAAAAAAAATTCATGAAAAATACACCCACAGTTTCATTTTACTTCAGTGTTTCCCAACACAAATGCTGATCTGCAAACACTAACACTGACATTGCTGCTTACATCAAGGGTGTATAATTTCTGATAGCTCCAGAAATCACCATGCTTTACCCAGAAGTTCAAGAGCTGTGCATTAAAAGTGGGTTCCATGAAGATTCCATGTGGGACCAAAGGTAAAATTGAAATTATTTCCCCATCCTGACAAATTCTCATTTATTCTGGAGCCACACAAGGCTACATATAATTCATTGTATACCTGCCTTGAATGAATACAGTGATGTGCTATACAAACACAGAGAGCGTGGAGATCTCTCTCATTCCAAAATGTACACAGAATAGACCAAGTAAAGAGAACTTTGGAACAACATGAAAAACACAATAGTATAAAAAAAGGGCAATGTCAATATCGATTTTACTAGGATTGTCAGCCCTGGAGACCATCTTTTTCTTTGGATCTTCACACTTAGTGCTGTGGGAAACCGGGAGGGGGGGAGTGGTAGAGATATATAGCCATAATAACATTCTTTTCTCTGGGAGTCAAGGACGATTCAGCCTGCACCTGGAGTGGCGTGACTCTGAGGTATCTCCAGTTGGGATGGTGGAGTGATTGGACCATGTGATGAACATGTGGGTGCAGGGAAAGGGACTTTGATTTTCTTTTGGGTGTGGAAAACCTGAAAGCTTTCAGATTCGTGTTTTCCCAGATGTGCCAATATGACATCTCTAATAAAATGGAACTTTGAGGAACTTCTAGCCTCGGAGTCTTCTTTCGTTGGGGGTGTTACTTGGAACCCTGACATTAACCCGAATCTGCCTTAAAACCTCAACCAGTCCCTAGTCTCCAGGGCGCTGTCCAGAATCCTGAGCGCTGAGCCGATACCGGGGGCGTAAAGACTCAGGGAAGATGGAGGAAACAGCGGCGACCACAGAAGGAACCACTGGGACTGGCTCGAGGGTCCACCTCGAGACCATCTACTCCCCTTCTGAGTCTGTGGTGCTAGCAGCGGAAGCCGCCGAAGCAGAACGCCGACATGGTGCCCGGCCCAAAGAGCCGGCGCCTTGGCAAGTCGCTCAACTGGATCCTTCTCTATAGGGTGAGTTGCTGATCAGGATGCCGATCGGGGTGATGCTGCAGGAACCGCAGATGGGGCCGAGCAGAGTGGAGCCTACCCAAGCCCTCGAGTGGAGGGCACCGAGGCCAGCTGATCTCAGCGATTTCTGGGAGTGGAGCCTTCAGCTGCTGACATGAAGCCAGTCACTGGCGGATCTACCAGAGCGGTTCAACCAGCTCAGCGTGGGCAGCATTGTACAACCTCCCATCACCGTCCCACCCAGCTGGGTTCTGGCTCAGTCCACATTCACCTTCCCAGGCCAGGGGACCACAACTGCCCAGAGCGGAGTGTCAGCCTCATTCCACTTGGCGCGGAGCGAATCACACCTTAGCCTTCCCTGTCGGGCCCGGTCTACCAGAATGACAGCTCCCACTGGAGTTGGCACAGCGCAGCTGCCAGGCCCACTAGGGCAGTCCAGTCTGGGGCTGCGAGGAGAACCGTTGGGGCTGCCGAGGCCCAACACCCACCATCACCAACTGGTCCTCAGATTGCTGCCTGCCAATCAAATCCCCCCTGGCTGGGCCTTCTATCCCAGCCAGGGGTGGGTTCAATACCAGTGGATGCCAGCCCTGGCCCCGCCACCGGCCTCGCAACCTGCCATGCCAGCTGCTCCTCCACCATGGTTTAGAGCGACGTTCGATGGGACCCCGGGGAAGCTGGCCTACTTTTTCAACTGGATTTGGTCCCACATCGACTGATATAGAAACCAATATCAGACCGATCGAGATATTGTGTTGGCAATTGCTGATGGCATGAATGAAGGGGACGTGGCGGACTGGATAGCTGAACTACATGATGAAGGAGGCCCTGAACTAGAGGATGCTGATGAGTTTGTCCAGCTGCTCTGAGCCCGATTCGAGGACACGCCCACAGACAAGAAGCCGAAACCCAGATCAAAGCCTTGAAGCAAGTGGGCCAACCCCCGAAGGACTTAGTGTGGGAATTTCGGAGGCTGGCCAGGATGCTAAGAGACTGGCCTGAACGCCTCCTCATTCACCACTTCAAAGAGGCCTTGGATCAGGACCTCAGGCAAGCCTGCGGCATCAGAGGAGTTCCAGAGCGTATACAGGACTGCTATAATATAGCCGTGGCCATGGATCTGGAGATCCACCCCCATCAGAAGCCGACCTTGGAGAAACTTGCAAAAAGGACTCTGGGCCATCGAGTCCCTGTCAGAGTGGCTGAAGCTCCGCAACCTACACCGCCCAGAATGATCAAATGCTTCCAATGCAGCCAACATGGGCACAGGGCATCTGAATGCCTGGCCCCTGTCCTGGTTCCTCAGATCCGGACCCCCCTGGCATCCCGGGGAAGGAGAACCATGAGGAAACAGCTCCTGCGGTCATTGGATGAAACACATTATCTAGACCCTTTTCAGTCTGGCTTCAGGCCTGGCTACAGCACTGAAACTGCCTTGGTTGTGCTGATGGATGATCTCTGGCAAGCCCGAGATGGGGATCATTCCTCTATCTTGGTGCTACTTGACCTCTCAGCAGCTTTCAATACCATTGACCATGGTATCCTTCTGGGACGATTAAGGGAGTTGGGAGTGGGAGGCACCGTGTTACGGTGGTTCTCCTCCTAGCTCTCTGGTCGGTCACAGTTGGTGTTGGCAGGAGGACAGAGGTCGACCCCTAGACCCCTCGTTTGCGGGGTGCCTCAGGGCGCGGTCCTCTCTCCCCTCTTATTTAACATCTACATGAACCCGCTGGGTGGGATCATCCGACGATGCGCGGTGAGGTATCAGCCATATGCTGATGATACCCAGTTGGACATCTCCACCCCGCGTCAGTTCAGTGAAGCAGTTGACGTGATGTGCCGGTTCCTGGAGGCTGTGAGGGTCTGGATGGGAGTTAACAGGCTCAGACTTAACCCAGACAAGACCAAGTGGCTGTGGGTATTGCCTCCTGTCCATCCTTGGTTCTGGGGGGGGGGAATTGTCCCCCTCAGAACGGGCTCGCAATTTGGGTGTCCTCCTAGACTCACAGCTAAAATTAGAGCAACACTTGGCAGCTCTAGCTAGG
>QLTV01000601.1:5341081-5355172 GCA_003457575.1 Thermophis baileyi | reverse complement strand
CGAGACCGCCTTCTACCACATAGCTCCCAGCGACCGGTAAGATCCCACAGGGTTGGGCTCCTCCGGGTCACGTCAGCTAAACAGTGCCGGCTGGCGGGCCCGCGGGGGAGGCCTTCTCTGTGGCTGCCCTGGCCCTCTGGAACCAGTTACCTCCTGACCACCCCCACCCTGCTGGCCTTCCGGAAAGCGGTGAAGACCTGGCTGATCCAGCAGGCTTGGGGCCTCTGTAATTTGGCGAGATCCGGCCATGAAACGGTGTGTATGAGTTTTTAACTGTTTTTAAATGTTTTTATTATGTTTTCTTTTAATAGTTTTTTATATTGTTGTGAGCCGCCCAGAGTCCCTTGGGAGTTGGGCGGCATAGAAATACAATAAATAAATAAAATAAATAAATAAAACCACCAGACAGGGGAGGATCACCAAGCAGGCTGTTGAAGTTCCTCTCCTCCCAACCGGGAATGAGGAACCTCCAGCTGGGGAAACCCCTCCGGGCTCCAGCTGGGGAAACCCCTCCGGGAGCACCGGTGAGGAGGACCCGATGGTAAGTGAAGCCATCCACCCCTTCACTATCAAAACCTGGATTGTAGTGCCAGAAACGGGGGCCAAGGGGAAGTAGAGGCCGTCATAGACACTGGCTGCACCAGATGCCTGATCAGATTGAAGCGACTCTTTGCCGAGGAGCTGATTCTCCAACACCCCGACCCCGAGAGACAATTCATCATCCAAGCCGACGCCAGTGACGTGGGGGTAGCGGCAGTACTCCTACAGAAGG
The DNA here is from genome assembly GCA_003457575.1 of Thermophis baileyi. Taxonomy (NCBI): domain Eukaryota; kingdom Metazoa; phylum Chordata; class Lepidosauria; order Squamata; family Dipsadidae; genus Thermophis; species Thermophis baileyi. The sequence continues at coordinate 5,354,400 of QLTV01000601.1, read as the reverse complement.
ACCCACAGGGCCAGCTCTTGCCCTGCATGTATGTGTCCAAGAAGCTCACCGACACCGAGAGGCGGTGCGCAATTTGGGAGAAGGAAACCTATGCAGTCTGCTGGGCTCTCCTCTCCTGGAGACACTTTCTGGAAGGGAGCAAAGTGCCTTTTGAGGTTTGGACTGATCACAAAAACCTCGAAGCCCTAAAGACCCCCAGAAAACTCTCCCCTAAGCAAGTCCGCTGGGCACAGTATTTCAAGCGGTTTAACTTTGAATTAAAATATATCCCGGGGGGAAAGAATTTGCTAGCCGTTGCTTTATCAAGAAAACCACAATTCGATAGCCGGAAGGAAGAAGTCGTCCACGCCATCATTCCCCCCTCACAACAAGCAGCACAAGTCATCACTAGGGGCCAAGCCAGACACCAAATCAACCCCTTGTGGGACAAAATGACAGCCGCGCTGAAGGCAGTGCTCCCAGCCAACCAATGGTTTATGGACAACAGAGACGTTCTAACCATGAGAGATGGGTTAGCTTGGAAGGGGTCCAAGCTATATTTCCCTACCAGTTTAAGGCTGGAAGTTTTACAGCGCAGCCGTGATTCATGATTGGCAGGACACTTTGGTTTCTTAAAAACCCTTCACCTGGCCAGAAGGCAGTTTTTGTGGCTGAAAATGAAGACCAATGTAGAGGACTAAGTAAAGAGTTGTTCCATCTGCGCAACCATGAAAATGAGACCAGAGAAACCTCCTGGGCTCCTCCAGCAAGTGGCTAACCCCAGCCGGCCATGGGAGAAGATCGCAATGGACTTTATAGTCAAGCTCCCAGAGAGTGGAGGAAATACAGTCATTTGGACAGTCATCAATTTGTTTTCCAAGCAAGTGCACTTTACGGCTTGCTTGGGATTGCCGTCCGTGAAGTAGCTGGCTAAGATGTTTATCAAGCAGATTTACCGGCTGCACGGAGTGCCCCGCAGGGTCATCTCAGACCGAGGCGTCCAGTTCACTGCTGAATTCTGGAGGGAGTTCCTGAAATCTGTCGGGTCTACTCAGGGGCTTAGCTCAGCTTTCCATCCGAGCACAAATGGGGCCGCAGAACAGACGAACGTGATGGTGGAGCAATATATAAGGTGTTATGTGGATTACCAGCAAGAGAACTGGGCAGACCTGCTGCCGTTCGCAGAAGTGGCTTACAACAATGCAGTACACAGCAGCACTGGATTGACCCCCTTTCAGGTCACCAGCGGCATGGTTTTTGTTCCCATGCCCGAGCTTCCCAGAGAGTCACCATCCTCCATGACCCTAATCGAGTGGATGGAGTCGTTAAAGAAGGGCTGGAAAGACACCAAGAAAGCACTGACGGAAGCAGCAGAAGCGTATAAAAAACAAGCTGATAAACACCGATCTCTCCAGCCTCCCTTCCATGTGGGAGATCAGGTTTATCTATCAACCAAATATATTAGATTGAGATTGCCCAGTAAAAAACTAGGACCCAAGGTCTTAGGGCCTTTTCCAATAGTGAAAGTAATTAACCCAGTGACAGTTCAGCTTAACCTCCCACACATGCTAGGGAAAGTGCATCCTGTCTTTCACTGCAGTCTGCTAAAGCCAGTAGTTGGCTCAAGGTTAAGACCACCGACCCGACCAGCACCCAAACCCATAGTGGTGCAGGGGGAGACCCATTTTGAGGTTAAGAAAATTTTAGACTCTAGATTGTACAGAGGTCGATTACAATATCTAGTTCATTGGAAAGGGTACCCTTTGTCTGAGGCTACCTGGGTTAAGAGCTGGGATGTAAAGGCAGAGAGATTAGTAAAGCAGTTCCATGACAAATTCCCTGATAAGCCAAAGGGCCTCCCTGGGGGTGGGAAGAGGTGGTTAGGGACTACCTGGATTAACCCCCTATGTTCCTCTCTTTGCAGGACATGATCATCGGTTGAGGGTGGGCAGCCTGTCAGTCCTGGAGGCCACCTTTTTCTTTGGATCTTCAGGGCTGCCACACTTAGTGCTGTGGGAAACCGGGAGGGGGGATTGCATGGAGTGGTAGAGATATATAGCCATAACAACATTCTTTTCTCTGGGAGTCAAGGACGATTCAGCCTGCACCTGGAGTGGCGTGACTTGGAGGTATCTCCAGTTGGGATGGTGGAGTGATTAACATAATGATGATATTCAGTTTTACATCTCTGTCTTGGGTGGCCCAAATGATGGTGTTGAGGTGCTTGTTCAGTGTCTAGAAACTAGATGATCTGGATGGGAAAGAACCTGCTGACAAGACTAAGGGGCTGTAAGTTTTAGGGTTACCCTTATCTAATGATTTGCCAGTTTTAATTCTGGCTGCAATTACACTTCCCCAGCAGACCTTGTGAACAGTCTTGGTTCCTCCTGGACTTTCAACTCCTGCTCAAGCTTGCAGCTGCAGCCAAGAAAGCCTCTGCACAAATATATTGGGTGCCGGTTGCACCCATTCCTAGATTATGAGTCGCTGCTCTCACTCACACATTAGTTACAATTGGATAACTGCAATGACCTCTACTTGGAGCTGCCCTTGAAGCTTCAGCTGGTCCAGAATGCAGGGGCACATGCAGTGATGGGTGCTTTACAATATACCCATATAACATCATTGCTATATGAATTGCACTGGCTTACAGTAGGCTTCCTGGTGCAAATCAAGGTACTGGTCTTCACTTGCACTTGCTTTACATGTTAGAGCAAGGTTATTTGCAGGACCACTAATTCCAGGTGGTTTCTGCATGCCTTACTACGTCTGGCAGCATGGGCACAGTCTGAGTTTCCTTAGTGAAACAGTGACACCTGATGGGACCTCAAAAGTGTGACTTCTCTTTCATAGCACCTACCTCATGGAGCAGTCTCCCTCCGGAGATACAGATGATCCCAATCTTATTGCTTTCATGAACACAGTGAAGACCTGGTTTTTTGCCTGAACACTGTAGCCAGGAAGTTATTTGAGCTATGGGTATGAAATTTTTATGGGGCTTTGACTTGGTCTTTTTATTTTATTTTTCTGTTCACCACTCAAAGTTCCCTTGGTAGAGGGGCAGTCATATACATTTGTTTGGCCAACAAACAAAGATTTTGAAATCACAGAGTATCTAGAATCCAATTTTATAGGAACTCACAAAACATAATAGTTGCATCAGCCAAGTATTACTTAATAGAACATAAATATGCAGTGAACCCATTTATTAAAATGGAATCTCAGTACATGTCTGCTATGTGAATAATGGGTTTTCCTATGGAAAAGAATAGGAATCCTTATATTTCAAATCTGTAGTCACATTTGCTGTGAAAAATGATTCTAGCATTGTTTTGTGAATATGAAAAGGTTGTAATAGTACTATGTTTTTAAATGTTAATAGTGCTATATTTTTAAATGTTAAGAAATCCATAGTTTCATCACCTTCTTCTCTACTGGAATACAAATATATTATTTCTTTGGTATGCCATATAGTTAATCTAGTCCAACCTCTGGATCAGTGCCCAAACTCAAACCTGACAGTGATATATAAATCGCTCTATAAAATAAACTCATCCCATAATGCTGAGGAAGCATGAGAGATTCTAATCATTTTCCTGGGTTGATCACATAAATATTTCCCATACGAACTGTATCATCCAAAATATCAAGGCATGTTACATGTGATCAGTAGACCTCAGAAGAACCATGAAGGAGAGCCCTTCACAGTTTTTTGTTGGATGATTTTTTTCTATAATAAAATATGTTGCATGTTAACATCCCATTTTAGTTAAAATAATCACTTATCTTTAAGACAGCCTCTTATGGTCTTAATAATTTTAAATATTGATTTGTTAAAAATGATGAAAACAAAGTTCTTTTAGTAACTGAAAGCAAAAAGTGATGAAAATCATCAAAATCTGTGCCAAAATAAAAATGTCTAAGCAATGGATTGGATGCAACTTAATATCCTTAGAGTAGGTTTATTAAAATTAATGGACTTAGAAGAGTCACAGTTAATTGAAGTTCAGTTGATTATTCTAAGTCTGGATCAAAGTGTTTTTTTTCCTTCATATCTAAATACTTTGCAGGATCTTTCTTGAAATGTTTTATTGCTAATTTTTTTCTGTTGTGGTTTATATGTCATGATATCATTAAGAAAACAAGTTCAGAAGTTCACACCATGTGTTCAAATCTGCCTTATTCCTATTGTATAATTTTTGGTTCACAAGAGTGTAACAAACAGAAAATACTTGGCAAAAATATTCAGACAGGAAATGTTAAAGTAAAACACAAGATATTTAACTCATACACTCCCATATTCCCTCTTCTAGTCCTTTAGCTTACTTCAGTAGACATTCAAAAATAACTGAATTTTAAAACTGTTAGTTTGCATAATATGGCCTCATGATTGAGTTATCCATATTAAGTGAAGTGATTTTTGGTTGCATGGGCAGCCAGATGTTTTGATTGGATCTGGCATTTTTATCCATCTATCAACCTGGGATAAGCATATGTTGTTTGATAGTGTTAAAGGTATTGTCGAGGTTGTAAGCTGTTGCAAGTAAAGCTGCCTTTTGCAATTGACTCATGGTGATTTTGTCATTGCTGATGGTGTTCAAGAAGTGTTGCAGATGTTATGAGATTGCAGCCAAGGCACATATGTATTTTTATGCGTATGTGTGTGTGTGTGTGTGTGTGTGTGTATAGTGTGTGTGCGTGTGTACACACACACACACACACACACACACACACACACACACACACACACACACACACACACACAGCTTTCCCTTGCCACAGTTGTTCCATTTCTATTTGCAGGTCATTGTATTTTGTGTTTCTCTTTCTCTTTTATTCTGCTTTCTCCAGGAACTGCAATGTCCACTATCTAAACTTCTTTATGTTTCTTATTGGCAATTGTTAAGTCTGGGGTGTAATGGCCAATTGTTAAGTCTGAGATGTAATGTTGCAGGTGCTTATCTGTCTGAATTCTAAAGTCCCAGAGCACTTATCGTTGTCTATTACTTTGTATAATTTATAGTCCTATCAGTTCTTGCTTGCTGATATTTCAATGCACCATTGTTGATACTTTGACATGCCCTTACTTGTAGTCAGTCTGTGTGATCATCTTGTAGCAGCTAACTAGGTTGTCCACTGCAACAATGTCTATTCAGCAATGTTTAGTCTGAAGACAGCAGAAGAGTTTTTCAATTGGTACTCTAATATTGCAATACCATATTTTTCATATCCAGGATCAAGAATTTGGATCCTTAATCCTATATATATAGTTTCTACTTACAGTTAAAATAAATAACTGGATTCACATACTGTGACAAATGCTATGTAGTTTGTTTGATTATGTAAAGGCAAGTATCCCTTAGTTTAATGCATAAATTGGGATTATAACTCTAATTACCGTATGTCTACGGTAAAAGAAAACATAACCTCCCAGAGTGTATTAATCCAGCCAATAGAAACTAAGACCTGGAAATATAATCTCAACTATACTTCTTCTTCAACAGGATCTGATAGCAGAACTGGAAAACCATGTGAAAGCATCGAAGCAGATTAGTCAGAATCCCATTGGATTCTGGCAGGCTCTTAAATATACATTCATAGGGAACGTCTTATACAGATCAAAGACAAAAACAAGCTTTGGGGGTCACATTCCCAAAATAAATGGAGAATAGCCACATAAATCTAAGTTTAAAATTGCAGAGCAAAATAGATAGAAGTAGTTCAAGAAGCTTTCAGTACCAGCCATGCCTGAAACCCCAGATTTTTTCAAAGAGCATAGATGTCCAAGCAGGATACTTAGGAGATCTGCTGAATCACCAGTTCTCTTGGGAAATTTAGATAAGAGAACATGCTGGAGATTTGGCAACTTTCCTTCTCACACAGGCCAACTGTGTGCTGGGAAAGATTCTAAGCAGATGCAGTCCCATGACTGTCATGAAAATTTTTATAAGGGTTTGTTTCAAAGCTTGCTATCTTTAAATAAAAAAAATTGAAAATATCTTACTAAAGTTTTTTTCTCATCCATGTAAAAGTAAATATATTATAGTAAGTAACATTTCACATTACTTAAGAAAATTACTGGAACAGGCATTAGACTGCATTCTATATTTATCAAAAGCAGCTATCTTAATGTACTTTTTGCTCTTTGTTTTTACAACCATTCTTCCAAAAATCACAGAATCTTGAGATATCTTACAGACTGACAAAAAATAATAATTGCCTACATTTTCATGGATTAGGATTCACTTCATCCCCAACTTTATGTCTCCATTTTCACTTCAAACAGCCACCATAGAAAAGCACTGAAACATTCATTTCAGCACAGTTTGTTCAGTAGACTCATCTTGAATATTATCAGATCACTACATAAGCAGTTATTCATTTGAAAGAATCATCATTAATACTTTGGGAAGAAAATGCAAATATATGAGTTATAACAAACTCTGTTCAGTGACTGGCTATTTGCTTGAAGTTGCTGTACATGTTTTTGTTCCAACTTTCTGCTTGCGTTATGCAGTCCTTTAACTAATCCTTTGTTCTACACATTTGAATAAATTAATCCTTTCCTATCCATCAGCCTCCTGTGGATCTGGGGTTCTCAGTTCTCCTTCTGCCAATCCTACTGATACTTTGTCAGAAATGATCATGATTGCTGTTACACGATTACACGAGTTCATGAAACCAGTGTGATGGATGGGTTATGAGGTTCTATTAGGAACCTCAACTTCAAGTCTAGCTTCTGTCACAAAGATTCACTGTCCAGTCACTCTTTCTTAGCTTGAACACATGTGCTCTTGCGCAGATAAAGCTGAAAGAAGCAATGATAAATGTATAGGACAGTGATGGCGAACCTATGGCACGCGTGCCACAGGTAGCACGCGGAGCCATTTCAGAGGCGTTGCCCTATGTCAGCTCCAGCTCGCATGCGCACGCTGGCCAGCTGATTTTCGGCCTTGGGGAAGGCCATTTTCACCCTCCGGAGGCTTCAGGGAAGCTTCCTGAAGCCTCCGGAGTGCGAAAAACAGCCCAACGGGCAAACCAGAAGTCCATTTTTCCGAACTCCGGTTTGCCCGTTCGGCCCTTTTTCACCATCCCAGGCTTCAGTGAGGCCTGTGCGCATGTGCGGGGGCAGCGCGGGGTGTGCGCATGCACAGGGGGCAGCGTGGTGAGGGTTGTGCGCATGCGCGGGGGGAGGGAATGGGTGTGGGCACATGCACGCGCACTAGCGCGCACACACACACACTTTTGGCACGCGAACCAAAAAAGGTTCGCCATCACTGGTATAGGAGCTCTTGGAGGAAAGGTGAAATATTACTGAACAATCAATGAAAACAAGAGAGGGCTAGCAAAGGAAGCTGATGTGAGACTGAAAAGGAACCACCATATGCAGAGGCACTATATCACTGAAAATCACATGCAAAAAAAAAAAAAAGAGCATAAATGATAGGCAACTCCTTTATCTCCTGCTGGACTATATAGATTTAATTTGAGTCAGCAGGACAGTTTTTATATTTGCAGTGATATCGACTATAGATATCTACTAACTAACCATCCCTAATCTTTGCATACGATGAATGTAGCTTTCCCTCTGATAAGAATGCATCGTTCAGACTCCTTATACAAATCCATGTTGAAAGAGACACTGCTTTTTCTTTCTTTTTATCCACTGGATTTCAGCCAGCAATGTCTTTCAATACTTCTAATGTATGCTATCAGCTTTGCGTTGCATTCGTCCTACAACTGTGCTCATTCTGTTAATTTCTATAGTGCATTTTCCTTTGTCACTAGGTGGCAGAATTCCATTATCACAGCTGTGTTCAAACTATAATTACATTCAAAATAGAAAGCTCTTTTTTTATTGGTTTTCCAAAAGAAAATTTACTTCCAGAGTATGAAATACTTAATGATAACATTCTTTTTATATTAGTACATTGATTTCATTAACCACTTATTGTCAAAGTACCAAAAGAATTGGTACTTTCAAAATAGAGGAAGAACATGAAAGACAACTGGTTCTTGATTTAAAAAGGTACTTGTTATAAACTTTATTTTATTTTATTTTCAATACTAAAAATGAACTGATATAAAATGGTTCAACAAACTATTACAGTAAACTTTGGCAGTCCTCCAACTACTATAATATATCATATTCATGAATCAATGAAAAGACAATGAAAACGTCTCCTTATTCCTTATTCGTTTCTTAATAAAAGCAAGCTGTATAATAAAAATAAATTTCACTGAATCAAAGTAACTGGATCTTTATATATGCACAGGATATATATGCATCTTTTGCTTCAATATGCAGAACTAATATGCTGAGTTTTACTTGGTTGTGCAAAATGTAGGGCTGCTGATTCCTAAATTCAAAATTATGTTTTTTTTAATGTAGAATGATCCTGCATTATGACTTAGACTTGATATATTCAATGTTAGTCACACCTCAAAAGCTTTGCAAAGGTTATATTTTAGAAAGCTAAGATCTTCATTAAAATCTGTTGTTGTTCCATTCTTTTTATATTAGTACACTGATTTCATTAACTACTTATTGTCAATGTTTTTTTTAAAAAAATACTATTGGTTTTGGTTATGCTATTGGAGGATTTTAAAGCAATTAGTTAGAATTCTCATATCCTTGTTATTTTGCTTTCACCTATAAAATTACATACCAATTTGTCATCAACAATATTTTAACATTGTCAGTTTGCATAAAATGAGACAATAGCCTCATGACTGAGTTGTCCAAACTAAGTGAAAGGTTAGGTGCAATTTTCCCCTTGCAGCCATAAGTTGACTTCTTTGCCAAAACTGGAAGAAAAAGTATCACAAATCTCTCATCAAATGAGGTTCTGCTCATTCAAAAACTAGCGCTTACAGCAGAGTGTCCTTTCAATGCCATTCAACAAGTTCAACAGAAGTTAAAATTAATCATCATTTCACAAGATACATATATATATATATACGGAATCTCTTTGTACTTTCCAAGGTATCAAGGTAGGAATATTTTAAAATGATAATTTTCTTAAAAAGTGCATCTGATAATACATGTGAGGAAGTTCTGTAAGTACTCCAAGTGTTCTAACTATCAAATTATACTAAACATAGCTTTTATTTCCTTCTCTTTCTCTACACACATGTACAAATACAGACACTGATTAAAACAGGAAGGGAGATACTCTTATTTTCTTACCTTGGCAATCTTCAAAGGCTGCTTTTCTTCCTTGCCACCCTGAAGTCTGAAACCCCAAGGTGCTCCTCCAGTCATAGTGATGCAAATATAATCCTGTACACCCATTATCTTTCTGGGAAAATAAGTCAATGTTCATTAAAAAAAAAAGTATCTCTAAAAAATCCTGCAGCTGGAGATTTGCAGCTGGACTTTGCCTTCTAGATGGTGTTAGAGAAGAGAGACAGGATCACTGCTGTTGGCACTGCCTGTGTTCTGCACTTGGTTAACACAATCATTGACTGAGAGCAAGGAAGCGCTCCCAGTCCAAGGGATCAGCCCACTTTTTCGTCAGATTTGCTGTGCTCAGCCCACCTTCGTGGTAATGTCAGAGGAACACAAATGAAAAGCACTCGGCTGTGAGGCAAAAAAGGCTATATTTAAATCTAAGAGCATTTGCCTGTGACAGCTAAATCAAAACAGCCAGGTCAAAGGACTTGTTAATCTCCTTGCAATGATTTAAGACAGAGAGTTTACTTTTGTAAGTGGTACCAGACTTGTTAAGCTATAGTTGCAACACATTCTGTGTTCTCATAACCCAAACAAAGTGTAGGAGGGGAAGAGGAAAAAAGTTGTCTTCCTCCCCAGTTCTTCATCAGATACTAGCATGAAGCATCCCACTGAGAATTACCCACAGACCCGCTGTGATAGGATGTTTACAATTATCAAATGATAGCCTGAGTTTTTGACATATGCCTGGTTCTTTCTGGCATAAATTTTCCAGTGCCTGGATTCACACCCCACATGTTAAGCCATGGTATGTTCAAGCGATTGGCTGGTTTTGAACTATGAACTAAGCAATAACTCATGTTTTACAAAACTCAATTCAACGCAGTAAATCAAAACCAAAGCAGTATGTTGTATGAATCGGGCATATATGTTCTTTTTCCCATTGTTATGTGTAAAAGCTACAATTTGTATTTATAAAAAAAAAATTAAAGAGCAAACAGCAAGACTTAACTTTTACTTTAATGCAAATGGAGGAAGACCACTTTCATATCAAAGGAGGTAATGATTCAAATGACTGAAGATCATACCTGTGGCCATTCAGATCTGCAATTCACAGCAGCACGAGAGAGAAGTAGCAATGGTGAATATGCTGGAAATTTTGGTTCAGAATTTAATAAGGAAGAAATAAAATCGGGGGGAACCTCAAGATTGAAATTAAGATTAATGGACAGGAATTTATACTCATTCCTCAATTCTTGTGGCAAGTCCATATTCCCACCTGATGCAAATACATGTACTGTGATGTCACCCTGCACATTTTGTGTGGGGTTTTTTAAACAACATAGTTAGTAATGGACATTTATTTTTGGAGACTTGAATTGCTTCAATATTTATTGGAAGACAAACACCCAAGCATGATCATGCCAGGAAATTCTTGACTTATGTTACTGACAAGTTTTTCCTTTGCAAGAAAAAGGAAGTAACAGGGGAATCACTTGATTTGATAATAATCAATAGCAAAGACTTTGTTGAGGAAGTAAAAGTAGCAGGAATTTTGAAAGAAACTTGTTATGTAATGCTAAAAAGAATTTAAAAAGAAGGTCAAGATGAATAAATTACAAAAAATGGAGGGGGGATGAGGAGGAAGAAGAGAAAGAGATGCTAAAACTACAACTGTAAACAAACTGAATGAAAGAAAAGGTGGAAAACAACAGGAAAAACCAATATGGCTGGAAAATTAAAATGAAGAGCTTTTTTAAAATATTTATTTTTAAAAGAACATATGTAACTTGAAAAGATGGACATATTACCATATACAGTTAATGTAGAACAACAAATTTGGTGTCAGGAAAGCTCAGAATGAGCTGCAGTTGGCAGAGGCTGAAAACAGCAACAAAAAGGACTATGTTCAAAATAAAAAGCCTGGATGGCATAACTATGAAATTGCTACATAGTTGACTGAAGAATCATATAAAGACATCAGTGGTTCCATATTAAATGGAGATGCTGAGCAGGTACTGCAAGCTAAATCCTAAGTCCTCTGCTCTTCACTATTTTTATTAATGGCATGAATCAAGAGATGAAGGGACTATTTACCAAATCTGCCGATGACACAAAATTGGGTAAGATAGACAATACTTTAGAAGATTAAAAAAAAAAACCCACCCCAATCTTGATTAAGAAATAAGACAAAGAGGAACAAAAGCAACAAAATGAAATTCACAGATATAGAATGGGAGTGGGGATGATCCTGGCTAGGTATATATTCTGAAAAAGTCTTGGAATTCTTGTGGGATTGTGAAGTCAGCAACTCAGCAGTGTAGCTGATTGCAAAAACTTGAACACAAATATAGTTTCCAAATCACATTAAGTAATGCTTCCACTTTATTCTACACGGGTCAAACCTGACCTTGGTTATTTTCTCCAGTTCTCAGCATCCATTTTTAAAAAGTTTCAGATAAAGTGGAATAGTTTCAGGGAAGAGTAATGAGGATGATGACAGGATCAGAAACTAAAGCCTGTGAAAACAGAGGAAAAAAAATGGGAATGTCAAACTTTCTCAGTCTTGAGAAAAGAAGAGAGAAAATATAAATATCTGAAGAAATGTTATATTAGAAAATCAAGACCTTGCTTTCATTATTTCATAATGGAGGACAAAAAATAATTTTCAAGTTACAGGGTGGCAATTTTGATAAATATTAGAAAAAACATCCTAACAGGGAGAATAGTGATGGGTACAAATTCACTGGATGTACTGAAGGGGAGGCTAGACAAATATGCTGGGGATACTGTAATTTGGATTTCTGCACTGAACAGAAATTTGGATTCAATGGGGCCTAAATGACTTACTTACTTACTTACTTATTTACTTACTTTATAGTTCAAAACCAGGGAAATCATTGAAAAAGCAATCAAAATCACCAAAATGGTCAACCCATTCCAATCAAGGTAAAAAACAAAAGAAGACTAAGTATGATTTCTATCCCATCTTGTGAATACGCACTATACATCAGACCTCCAAAACTTACAAGACTTTAAAAAACAACAACCCCACAATAAAAAGTGAAAAGCAGTAACAGCTCACTTTATGAGACAGTGCACCTTTTATTTTATTTTATTTTATTTTATTTTATTTTATTTTATTATTTCATTTTATTTTATTTTATTTGTCAAACATGAACAAGATAACAGGTATAGTATAAACATAAATATGAACATAGTAAATGGGTACGAAAAAAAATGGAGACAGTAGGACAGGGACGGTAGGCACGCTGGTGCGCTTATGAATGCCTCTTACAGACCTCTTAGGAATGGGATGAGGTCAACAGTAGACAGTCTAAGGTTAAAGTTATGGGGGTTTGGGGATGTAACAACAGAGTCAGGTAGTGCATTCCAGGCATTGACCACTCTGTTACTGAAGTCGTATTTTCTACAATCGAGTTTGGAGCGGTTTACCTTGAGTTTGTATCTATTGTGTGCTCTTGTAATATTGCGGTTGAAACTGAAGTAGTCATTAACAGGTAGTACGTTGTAGCGGATTATTTTGTGTGCTACATTTAGGTCGGACTGTAGGCGGCATAGTTCTAGGTTGTCCAAGCCTAAATTATATATAGTGCGGATTCCAGGCAGACGAGCTGTATTCGAGAATTGGTCTAGCAAAGGTTTTGTATGCCCTAGTTTGCAGTACAATATTACTGGAGAAGAAGCTTCACAAGATTAGGTTGACAACTCTTAATGTCTTTTTGGCAATGCTGTTACAGTGAGCTCTGGCGCTTAGGTCATTTGAGATGAGAACTCCAAGGTCCTTGACAGAGTGTGGGTTGTCTACAAGGTCATATCTGCCCAGCTTGTATTTGGTGTTCTGATTTTTTTTTGCCAATGTGTAAGACAGAACATTTGTTGGTTGAGATTTGAAGTTGCCAATTGTTTGACCATTCTGACACATAGTCAAGGTCGTTTTGTAGGGCAACAGCATTGTCAGTGGTGTTGAATAGTTTTACATCATCAGCGAAGATAACACAGTTGCTTATAATATGATCACAAAGGTCATTTATGTAAAGTATAAAGAGTGTGGGTCCTAAAACACTGCCTTGGTGGACACTGCTGTTAAATTGTGCAGGGTTTGATAGGGCGCTCTCTATTTTGACTACTTGTTACCTATTTG
>QLTV01000601.1:5312025-5323722 GCA_003457575.1 Thermophis baileyi | reverse complement strand
CCCCTAAACCCCTCCCCCCTCCTCTCTTTCAATAATTTCTTCTGGGATATGTCCTTACTCATATTCATATATATATTCCTGTAAATTCCATATACTATAAATCCCCTCTAAATACATCCACACATTTTTCTAGATATATTCCTTTTCCCTAATCTTTACCACTTTAATCATATAACATCATCATCTAAATTTCTTTATCTATTATCCCTCATATTACATTTATCTTTTCCATATATTTTAATATTTTTGGCCATTCCACCTTTTCCTCAATTTTATTTAACCTACTTTGATTGCCCTTAATTTATAATTTACCACTGAACATCCATCCATTGACTAATAATTTTAGCAAATTCCCAATGTTCACCATTGGATCAAGTATTATTTTACTTGATTATGTAGTAAAACAGACAGTAATCCTAAGTGTTTGTATCTTTTTCTGGTACCAACTGTCCCATTTCCATTCATTAGCTGTATTCTTATTCAACAAGTATTCCTCCTCCAAAGCAACCTCCAAAGATACACATTAGTCTATTAAAAAGGCAGACAATATTTGGTCCAATGTTTATTAATTGAATGCTGTCTAAAGGATGGTACATTTGTTCACTCCATTGAAACAGAAAACATTCAACCACATTTAACAGATCACATTGATCAAGTCCACCCTGTGTGATTAAGATATAGTTCCATGTGACATGTAAATCTATAAAAATTGGGTAAACCATGGTGGGTTAAACACGTACTATGAAGACAACCACCGTTACTGTCTTCAAATGGTGGAGTTTAATTTCCCTGTCAATCTTTCATTCCTTGTTAAAACCTAGGTGCTTTACCTTTTTCTCTTTTGTATGCTATTTTTACGCGATTACTGGAAGGCAACCTAAGGGCGAAATGCTTCACCACAGGCAATACGCATGCTCTCCTTCTTCCTGCCTCTTTCTTTCTTTCTTTCGGGTTTTTTTTTTTTTTTTGGGCATGCTCGCAGCCCGACTGGCAGTTTAAGAGCAGAGCACAGCTTGCGTGGCGGCGGCAATGCGCGCTTCGAGGCCAGCTGTGGCCTCGGCGCGCGTTCCCGCGAGCACAGTTACACGTGGCAGTTCTCTGAGCGCTCCCGGGTAGGGAGAGCCTGAAGGCAGCCGGCTTGTCGCGCGGCTCTCTGACAGGCGCCTGCAGGACCGGCTTAGAGCAGGGCGAGGTAGCGAATTGAAAGCTGGGGACGGCCAGGTAAGGGGAACGACCTTCGGCAGATATTGGGGGGCCAAGAGAAATTAGAAGCCTCTTGGGACGTGCAGTCTGGACACGAGAGCGCCTTTGAATGCAGTCTGTATTTGTTAGGTAGGGCAGTCAGAGATGATAGCATCCCTTTGAACCAAGGGGCATCTAAGGGCTGGGGGGGAAAAAACTTTTGAATTTGCATAGAAGAGGAGGGAGAGAAGATTTATCTCAGCGCAAGAGATGCAGAGAATCTGCTCCGTTATCAAATTGGGTGTCTTATAGGGAACATTGGGAATGCAGTACCTGATCCACATCTGGCCAATCTGTCTAGCCTTAGGAGGACTGGCTGGATTTGCTTTAAAGGCATCCGGTGATTTAGTCTGCGACCTGCTCAGTTATCTTGAAGCTGTTCAGGTTCTAAATATGCTTAATTCTTTTAGAAAGTTATACTCAAAACAATTAAAAAGCCCATTCAAGCCCCATTCCCCCAGGTGCAACTAGCCCTAATTTTATTGCAAGACTGAAGGATTTGTAACATATTCAAAAACTGAAAAATGGGCTGATTGCATGCCATGCAAGCTTTTCATACTTAATGTTGAAATAGTAATTTTCAAAAGGGATTTCTGTAAATGCTATAAAATAAAGATGTTGGCATTGCTTTCTGGATTGGGATTAATCTTCACAACACACAAGCTACCTGAATCAACATTGTGTTGTGGGGGAGGGAGAGTGACCCTGCCATATTGTATAACAAGAATGGGGCAATAGTTATTTTGACATACATGCTGCAGTGGTGGCATGCATCTTTTGTCCTTAATTTGCATCCCAGTTGTCACCCTTTAATTATGAGCTGAGCATATTTTGAGCAAGCTCTTACGTCTTCATACATTAAAGAACATATGGGACAATCGTAACATATTTTCTCAGCTATAGGAATATGGGAACTTGACATTTCAATACTGTTTTATCTGCTATCATTACAGAAGCATTTTCTTTCTCTGTTAATTCAGTGTAATTTAGTGATTATTTTTATTTTATATCTTCTTTGGTTTTTAATAACTAGGTACATAAAATGTGCATGTTTACTGTTAGTTATGATTCTCTTCATCATTAATGTGGGAACCTTAAACACATAGTCTGACTCGCAATCAAATCTGGGTTGGCATTATGGACCATGCTCCAGGTTCACAGTCTCCAATTTCATACCAATGTTTCCTGATTGCAGTGATTATTATTTGCTGGGGTGTTTTGATTGGGCAAGCTGTCACAAACCATAGATCACTTCCAAACTAGACTTGGGGACTGTGACTCCAACTGGATTTTCAAAACCAGTTCTGTCATATATCATGCAGCAAATAAGAAAGCGACAGAAGAGGTCAAGAGTACTGCATAATGGGACACAAAGAGGTTATAGCAAGACAGAAGAGGAAGTCATCAGCTCTATTAGAGAAATTAAGCTCCTCCCTCCATCTGTTGTTACCTAGCATCAACCATCCCACTTGGCTATATAATAGAGCAGGGGTCTCCAACCTTGGCAACTTTAAGACTTGTGGACTTCAACTCCCAGTATTCCTCAGCCAGCTTTGCTGGCTGAGGAATACTGGGAGTTGAAGTCCACAAGTCTTAAAGTTGCCAAGGTTGGAGACCCCTGTAATAGAGTGTAAAAAGGAAAAATATGGAGACATAGTTAAGAAAGTGTTTGTCTGTTGTTTGGATAGTTTTCTATGTAGGTAGTAATTAATAACTATATAACAAAGCCTTAAAATCTGAATTACTTTTTTTTTGTTTCTTACCTTAAAAAAATGTTTTCTTTGTTGTCTTGTTGGAAAGCCTGATTGCAGGGATGTTTTTAAACTAATATGTGAGGAACTACTATGGAAGCTTTTTTTTTGTGTATAATGATTGACGGATTACCTTCTTAGTATTGAGATGCTTTATAAAACAGGTTTTAATTTGCACCTTGTTGATACACATTGTTGGAAGGGAAGGAAAGAAGGAAGGAAGACACATTTGTCAGGTTACTTTGTTTATCATGAAACTGAAAGTAGATTGAAGTCATTTAAGCAGAGTTATGTTTGTATTTCTTTCTTGGCCTTTGGTTTGCGTAGGATGTTCTGACGTGGCACCTTTTTTTTTTCCTGTCTCAACTGTGCAGGAAGTTGTTTTATTGGCTCAGAATATTATCAACTGTAACTGGCTAGAATGGAATTCTTTATATTGACTATCAGCATGGCTTTAATATCAAGCAGTTAAATGCACCTGTTGAGATGACTAGAGCCTTAAACTGCCACGTTTCTATCCTGAAAGAAAAAGGAAGTATGTGTCTGTTTGGGGGGGGGGGTGATCACTGGCAGCAATCTGATTCTTTCATAGAATGTATTTAACTAGTGCCACCTCACCAAAAATATTTTTCTCATTTTATGTGCTTGGTACTTGAACAATCACAATTTTAAAAGTTCTAATTTAAATGACAAAAATATTTGTCTTTAAAATATGAAAAGAAATAACAGGAAAACCAATTAATGATATAGATCAGATTTACGTGTTGGCATTCATAATTTAGAATACTGCTGATTGGTTATTATTTTTTCAGTGTCTACTGTACAGTTTTAGTAAGCAATAAGTTGTGAGTAAGTAGTCATGAATACCTTTCCTTCTCTATAAATGTCGTAATCAACAAAGCTTATGTTTTGTGTGTGTGTGTGTGTGTGTGTGTGTGTGTGTGTGTAATCCATGTTTGTTCTTATGATGTACAAGATATACAATTTGTTTGATTTTTATATACTTTTGATGCATTTCATATTTTTGCATAAATTCATTTCTAGAAATTTGATAACTTTATTTAGTACATCCACTTATTGCAAACTACAAATGTACCATTTTGCTAGACATGCTGATGTAGGGCCCACAGTTGTATGTCAGAGAAGAGAGTAAGGTCTGTGTGAGCCTTTCCTTAGTAATTTTGCACATACCAATTAATGGTAAAGAAAGAAAAATTTGTAATTATTATAACTGAACCTGATTACAGGTCTACTGTAATTTTTTCTCACACTTCGTCCTTCTTTCTCCTGTTGTTTCAATTTGGCACTGGAAAGTTGAGAAGTGACTGGGAGAAATTTTGAGACAGCTGCTCCTTTGATTGCATTTTTGTACATATTTACTTAGGCATTAGCCTCTTTGAAATTTGTGGGGCTTACTTCTCAGTAAACTTTTATAGAATTTAAATTTGCTTTTGTGAAGATAGAGTGGTAGATACAAATTTTTATCTTTCCTCCTCCATTCTAGTTGTCTCTCCTGGACTCACACCTTCTGCTTGAAGAACAGGTGGCAGCTGTAGCCAGAGGGGCTCTTTACAACTGTTTCTTGTGCAATAATTGTTCCCATACAAGTAGCAGCTCACGGTTGCTCACACCTAGTCACCTCCTAATTGCAGGGCCCTCTTAACAGCATTATGGGCCCCGGGCAAAGCAGTGAACTGGGGCCCCTACAACAACTACTCACCGGAATAAAAATGTAAATGGTCGATAAAATTAAACATATATTTGCATGTTAGTATTAATAAAAATTTGCAGTAAAATATAATAAATATGTTGCTGTATTTATATGATACAAGGTGTAATGAAGGGTTAACATACACAGATTAGTATGGGGCCCCTATGCTCGTGGGGCCCACGGGCAAGTGCCAATCAGGCCCATGTGTTAAGACAGCCCTGCCTAATTGTACCACTGCAACACAGACTATGTGGGGCTGCCCTTAGAGAGCATAGGAAAGGTTCAGTTGGTCCAGAATGCAGTGGTATGGGTGCACCTCAATATGTCCTGTAACACTGTTATAGTGTTGGTCCAGAATGCACTGGCTTCCATTAGACTTCTGGATGTGATTCAAGGTGCTGCTTATCGCCTTTAAAGCCTTACATGGCACAGGGCCAAGTTTTTTTGAAGGACACCTTCCAAGAACATCTGCCTGTCCCACATGCTCCCACAGGGCGACATGCTCCAGGTTTCTTTTAAACCTTGTCATCTTCTGGAACCTAGGAAGTGTGCTTTTTCTGCAGTTGCTTCTGTTCTCTGGAATGAAACCTACCCCCATATACTGTATGATAGGCCCCGATTTTGCTTGACTTTAGGAAAACCATTAAGATTTGGCTTTTCCCCCAGGCATTAGTGGAGTTTTCTTAATTTTTTTTTTTTTTTTTGGTGCTTGGTGGTAGTTTATGTTTTGTATTTTTATATCACATAGTTTTTAATGTTACTGGTAGATATATGTAGTGGTTTTGTTTGTTTTTGTTGTTGTATGACTCCCAAAGTCACATTGTTTGATTTGGATGGTGTTATAAATCTAATAAACAGAAAAACATACTGCCCAGAAATTTGGGAAATCTTGTGAATTAGAAACTTTCCTCTTTCAAAGAGCATGTTTCTAAATGTGAACCCAATTATTATTTTCAACTGTAATTGCCACTTTAAATAACATCCTCATCAATTATAAAAGTGTTAACCCAATCAAATCATATATGTTTCTTCTAATGAATAAGTAATATGATGCAAGTAAATAGGATTTTCTGGCAAGTAGTGGGCCATAGAACTGCAGAAGTTGACATTTTGGTTCTACAAATAGGAAAAATCCACCTGTGAATTTTACCCATTTCAGAGACTTATTTATGTATTTAAAAGATTTATAGGCCCCGCCCCCTTCTTAAGCAAGTCTGGTTGGCTTACAACTTAGGGTCTTCGCTTATCTATGAGTTGAAGTAATGCTACCTTTGAGTTGGCGCAAAACTCATAACATTTGTTTTCTCCTTTACCAATTCTTACCAGTTCTATTTTTTATTATTATTATTATTATTCCAAGGCTTGGTTGGGCATTATTTTGCATCATTCATTGCTCGAGCAAAATGATTACTGTGTTCTTCTGGCATTGATGCCATCAGGGGTGGGTTCCTCTCGGTTCGGACCGGTTCTCCCGAACCAGTAGCGGCCCGCTGGTGATGTCACGATGACGTCACCGAACCGGATCGGTCGGTGCCGGTCCGTGGGGGCCGCCATCTTTTTTTAAATTTTTTTTAAAAAAATTTTTCCTTCTGAGCATGCGCAGAAGCCGACTTCCGGCACTGTGCATACGGTCGCCATCTTTTTTTTGGCTTTTTAAAAATTATTTTTCAGATTTTTTGTTACTGCGCATGCACGCACGCGCCCACGTGGCGCGGGAGGGAGCGAACCAACAGCGAGGTAAGTTGGAACCCACCCCTGGATGCCATCCTTTTCCAATATAACACCAAGCAGCAGAGAAAACACCTACCAGTGAGGGCTCTGCAGCAGGATTTGAGGAATTTTCATTTTTGGTTTTGTCTTCTCTGGGCTGGTTTATCTGCCTCTTCACCCAACTGTATTTGGGCATTCCCCAAATGAAAAGAATATGAAATGCAGAAATATGGAAATATGCTGTGCACCAATAACCTTATAGAGAACGAAGGCAGACCCCTTCACAATTAGTGAGGTAGATAGTTCTTGTAGAGCAGGAGCACTAAGAAACTAGCTGCTAAATAATTTAGGGTTTCCCCCCCCCCCATGGAATTGGGAGGACTTATTTAGAAGCTACCCAACTCTGGGCATTCATCTTTTAAAAGCAAGAAACATTAAAATTAGGGATGAAACTGATAAATACCAGGAAAGGGACAAATAAGCATTCATCTTAAATAAAATTGGGATGCTTTTCTTTCTTTATGCTGAATATCAGTGTTTCTCAGTCTTTGCAACTTTAAGGTGTCTGAACTTCAACTCCCAGATGTCCCTAGCCAGTATTCTGAGAATTGGTTGAAAGCCTGTAAAGATGTTGTGGTCAAAAACAGCAGATGTAAAAAGAACTTGAATGGAAGGACAGAAGCTAGAAGAGAATGAATAAGGTGGAGGTTGAGTTATAAACCGAGAATGAAGAGGCCAAGCCTACATCTCCCAGTACTCCCCAAAATACGCCACATCAGGTCACCTGACTGCTTCCAAAGTAATGGCGAGCAACATAATATGTTTTATTCATCTTGCAGATGTCTTGTGATGATATTGGAATAAGGTGGAAAAATGTTATTAGAGTGGAACAGCTAATAATGATTCATATCTTTCTCATTCATGGAGTGGGAATGAGATAATATTAGGTGAACAGAGTAAAAATTATGTTCATGGCATGATAGTACTGTGTTAAGGGCAAGTAGTGATTGGGTCTTAAGGTCTCTTTGGGAAGCTTCTTTGCTGTTTAAATTCTTATTTGTTGCCACATACTCCTCTATTGTGGCAGGTGAGGGGACGTTGGGGAATTCTTGCCTTTTTGGAAAGGATATGCATTTCAGCTGCTGTTGCAACACTATAGAGATGGAGATACTGTATAGAGATAGATATAGATAGCGTTTTCGTGTGGTATATGTATGTATGTATGAATACAAAATGATATATATATATAATGATATATATAATTACCGTATTTGTGTCATTTGACAAAAGTAAGTATAAAAGGACATAACACTTCAACGAGACAGGGAAATAGTGGAAGGGCAGAAGAAATTGAGGAATGGGTCATAAGAGGGGTGGATATTATTTCAGCTGCACATAGATTGTCCTACTTAAATAAGGTGTAGAGTCTGAATCGCTTGTGTCCTGTAAGCAACAGGTGGCCTCCAATCTTTTTCTTTATACTCTTGGGGTATCCTAAGACTGTGCTCCTGAATTGTAGTCACATAGTTTTACATATTCAAAAGAAACATGTTTGAAGGTGCATTATCTGCAGTGGCTTAACTTACCAATTTCTTTAACCCATTGCGGAGAGTGTGTAAAACTGTAATTTAATTCCTACCCCTTCAGATAATGTCACTGTTTTCCCTCCCTCATAAGAAAATGTGTATCTCTCGGCACCAAAGACATGACTACTCCTGAAATTTATTCAGGAAAAGTAGATTTTGAAAAGAACTTCCATGAAGGTGTTCTAGCAAAAATTCCATATTTTATAAAAGGAAATATATATATTATCCAGTTGTGTGGTAAAACCATAAATTTATATCTGTATCCCTGATATAAAAGAATTACTATGTGCTTTGTCCAGATCAAAATCATCATTCTTAAGAGAATTATCAGACTATGGACCACTTCCTTGGGTCTGATCTGCCAAAAAGCTGATTCTGTTTCTTACTATTATAATATAATAGTAATAATTCAATTCACATTTTTAGTGCGTGAAAATTATAATTTTCCTATTTATTCACATTTTTATAAGGAAAAAATACCGCTGAAATGAATCACCAAGGATATGTTGCAGCACCTCCATATTCCCAGGCCCAGCCAGGAATGGGAGGATTTTCTTCTGGCTTTGGACAGACAGTTTCTTCACCTCTGCATGGACATTATAATGATCCAAATCCAGCACCTTTTACATCTCAGTCAGGTACAGTTACTTCATGTTGTATTCTGGTTCTTTGTAAAAATAATGGGTTGTATTTTCCAGATTCTCAGCCAGGACAATGTTTGAGGGGAATTCTGGATGTAATGAGTTGGAAAAAAGGGTTCATTATCATAAAACTAACTAAAAATAGAACATAAAGGTTTATCATGGTCTGTGGACTCAGGTTGTATGTGATTCAGCATTTAAACCCTGGGAAAAAACCCAATACTTATAGACTTCTTTCACTGAGGTCTTTGTCCCTTTTTAGTCTGGCTATAAAGTTAACTTTTAAAAAGCTTATTGCTTTCTCTTCTTTCCTGATACTGATATAAATCGAAGACACTGAATAATTTGGAATTCATTTAATTTAGTTTATTAATATATTTCTTTGACATACATTATTTATGCTTTGACTTTTATGGTGTACTCCTTTAAATGTAATGGTTTTTCATTGTTATCAATATGTTTACTTTTACTTTAGGTATATTGAAAACAAATGTGCCTTTTGGAGTTCCTCCTGTCATGGGATCTCCACCTCAGAGTCTCCACTCACCTAAGCAGAGTAATTTCCAGAATGGACCCAGCACTGCAGCAGCTCAACAGCCACACAGGTGATTTAAAACAAAGCAGAATAAAGCATTAGGAATATTCCCAAAGGTGCTTTTTCAAGAGGCAAGTGGACTTTCTTGTTTTTCTTTGAAGATGTTTCACTTCTCATCCAAGAAGCTTTTTCAGTTCAACTGATGTTCAACTGATGAAGCTTCTTGGATGAAAAGCAAAACATCTTCAAAGAAAAACAAGGAAGTCCACTTGCCTCTTGAAAATGCACCTTTGGGACAATCATGAACCTGGATGACTGAGAATCTCCATAGACATTAGGAATATTTTTTATGCTTTTGAGGACTGTGCAGAGCCTTTGATGAAATTCTTTGCTCATGTGACATGAAGCAGGCTCAGAAGCTCCAGGATGGCTCTTCATTAGAGTTTTAGTTTATGCCAGCTGTCCTTCCAGAAATGTCTTTTGTGCAATCACATACATGCTCAGAAAATTTGGGGGTAGTTGGGCTGCAGAGTACGGTACACTAAGCCTTCAAAGGGCTTGTGGTTGCTTTGTGTTTTTGCATGGTAGATCCAAAAATACTTTTAAAAGATTGGAGTTCTATGATACATCCATTCCTGAAAGCATTTTGTTAATATTTATCAGAAACTTGTTTTGTAAATTCAGTAGGCCGTGCTCAGTCCATGATATGATGTAAGCAGCATCTGCCTTCCTTTGGCAGTATGATCTTGCACAATTTTACATGCTCTTTGGTCTGGCAGAAGCTCTATTTCTCATATGCTGTGTAAGCAGCATGGAATCATAATACCGGAAGGAACCAACCTATTCTCAGTGCAGAATTCCAACTTAAAGAAGCAACCCCAAAGGGTAATCCATCCCTGGTTCAACATATAGAGCAGGGGTCCCCAAACTTGGCAACTTTAAGACTTGTGGACTTCAACTCCCAGAATTCTCCAGCCAGCTATGCTGGCTGGAGAATTCTGGGAGTTGAAGTCCATAAGTCTTAAAGTTGCCAAGTTTGAAGACCTCTGATATAGAGGAACCTACCACCTCCCTTAACGATTGATTCCACTATAAAACTGCTCTAATTGTTATGACGTTTTTCCTAATATTCATCTGGAATCTGCTTAAAAACATTATTCCAAATTCAGGAACAACAGAGTATAAGTCTTTGATTTGTATTGTATGATATGGTTTCCTCTGTTAGAAGACTACCGTCGTATTTGTTCTAGTACTTCGCTTTATATAAACAACTCTTGTTTTCTCATTGGATTTGCCGTCTAACTTTTTCACCATCTTATTACTGTTTTAAGAGTTTACACCAGTTTATCTCAGTCTTAAAGTAAAGATAAAGGTAAAGATTCCCCTCGCACATACGTGCTAATCGTTCCCGACTCTAGGGGACGGTGCTCATCTCCGTTTCTAAGCCGAAGAGCCAGCGCTGTCTGATGACAATTCCGTGGTTTAGCCGGTATGACTAAACGCAAAAGGCGCACAGAACGCTGTTACCTTCCCACCAAGGTGGTCCCTATTTTTCTACTTGCATTTTTACATGCTTTCGAACTGCTAGGTTGGCAGAAGCTGGGGCAAGTAACGGGAGCTCACTCCGTTACGTGGTGCTAGGGATTCAAACCGGCGAACTGCCCACCTTTCTGATTGACAAGCTCAGCGTCTTAGCCACTGAGCCACCGCGTCCCCTTAGTCTTAAAGTACGATGACCCAAATGGAACAGAATACTTGAAGTAATATCTGACCGATGAGAACACAATGGAACCAATACTTTCTGTCAATTGGAAGCATACTTATATTGGGTATCACTAAACTTTGATTTTACAAACTGTAATGCAATGAAATTTGAATATAACAGTCATATTGTGTTAGAATTTATGTTGTATGTGTAATATTATTATGTATCTGACATATATATGGTAAAGTCAATATACATACGACATTTGTGCCAATTGGTATCATTTGCATAATGACAACTGTTATGTTCCAACTGTTTAAACTGTGTTACATGGTTCCAACCAGGTCCAGCGTTTGAGCGGGAAAAAGCTCAAACGCTATTGGCTGGTCTGTCTGACAGCTCCCTATAAAAGGGCAAGCTGTCAGACTGCTCTTTGCACATATATATGGTAAAGTCAATATACATACGACATTTGTGCCAATTGGTATCATTTGCATAATGACAACTGTTATGTTCCAACTGTTTAAACTGTGTTACATGGTTCCAACCAGGTCCAGCGTTTGAGCGGGAAAAAGCTCAAACGCTATTGGCTGGTCTGTCTGACAGCTCCCTATAAAAGGGCAAGCTGTCAGACTGCTCTTTGCTGGTTGCTGATACAAGAGCTGAAATAAAGAGCTGTTTTGGAAGTCTGTCTCCTGTCATCTCTACCCACTATCTAACAGTGGCGACGAGGGCTTGGGTTCAGGAGAACCGTGACTGCTTCTTCAGCGATTCCAACCAGCCAGGCAGCTGCCCTTCTTCCTACTCTCTGCCGCG
>QLTV01000601.1:5261274-5286802 GCA_003457575.1 Thermophis baileyi | reverse complement strand
CGGGGGGGGGGGGGCTGGCGTTTTCGCTGCGCGCAGGACTCACTGAAGCCTCCGGAGCCTGTGGATGGTGAAAAACGGATTCTAGCTGATTTTTGGCCTTCCGGAGGGCATGGGGGAGGTCGTTTTCGCCTTCCCCAGGCTTCAGTAAAGCCTCCGGAGCCTGTGGATGGCGAAAAACGGCCTTCTGGCCCAACCAGAAGGCCGAAAATCAGCTGGCCAGCACGCACATGCGCACTGGAGCTGACATAGGGCAACGCCTCGCGTGCCCTCAGATATGGCTCCGCGTGCCACCTGTGGCACGCGTGCCACAGGTTCGCCATCACTGTCATAAATGGATGTGGAATGAGTCCAGAACCAACCACAGTGGAGCTTATTTTAGAAATTCACTTTCTCAAATCTGTAGTTGACCAAAGATATTTTTTGGGCTTGGAATAGCACAAGCTTTATTCTATGAACTAATAGAGATCTTGTGTCCTTTAAAGAAGAATTTTTCAGGAGTATCAAACCACCAACTGAAACCCTGGTGCTGACGTTTAGTGATGTCAGTGATACGGTATACTGTTGTTACTGCTGATGGTAGCAAGTATAAAAAAGGCAGAGTTTTGCTTCAGGATCATGCAGGGATGTTGATGCCAATAGTTCACAGTTTCAGAATAGTCCGAGATCCAGATATATAATATGCCCAAACTCTTAGAGAGTATATTGCAGTGTGTGAACAATTCTCAAAGTATCTTAATGGACTGGAATAGTAGCCACAATATACAGACCACCTTTTCCAGGTAACATTGTAGAAGTTTGGACTATGCAGTAATAAAATGTAGAGGCATATAATGATTAAAAACAACCTTCACAATTAATATCATCCAGGCAAAACATTCAATCTTAAAAAAAGTAAGTTTCAGACTGGCATCTGGTAGTCCTCGGAGTCCACCAAAATTTAGAACTGGAGTCTCCGTACATTAATTACTCAGTGCCTGCTCAGTATCTTAGCTGCTTTTCTTCCCATTCATCACCAATCAGCTGGTTAGATCAGACCTTATTTATTTATCCAGTACCGACCACAATTGTTAAATAAATGTGTTTTTTTTCTAAGAAATATTGAAAAGGCCTTTTGAAATGAAATGGTATGGGAAGGCATGCACAAATAATTGTCATTTAATATAGTTTTATTATTTGCTGTAAGGAAAACGAACAGGAATTTTAATGCTTTTAAAAATAAACATTTTTTTAAAAGTTTTTATTTTTATTTCCATATAGACATTCACACTTTTATCAGTTCATTTCTCTTTTACAATTTTTATATATGCATTAACTATTTTGTATACATTTCTTATAGTTATCTTATAACATTATTAAATTCAGGGTTGCTTTTTTTTCCCATCCCCTCTTCTTTTTATAACCCCTCCTTCTTTCCCTTACTCCCCTCTCCCTTCTTCTCCTCCTAACCTACTTCCCTTCTCTCTCCCCTCCTCTTCTCTACTTCCCCTCCTACTCTCTCTCCTCCTCTACACCCCTCTTCTTCCCTCTCCTTCTTGCTAACCTCCCTCTCACTCCCCTCCTTCTTTCTTCTGTGCTACACCTAAACATGTAGGGTGGAGATGTTAGTTTAATTGGATAGTCCCACATTTGTTGAAGTTTTATTTAGTAATCTATGATTGTGGAAAGTTTGAAAAACACTGCTTTAGAAGAAGTGGAAAGGTACTAAGAATAAAAAATATTGTAGGCTTTACTATGTTTCTAATAGATTTCTTCAGTGTGTACACACATTATTGCATCTTATCCAGGACTATAAACAATGTTCAACTTTATACACATTAGTTGGCTGTCACATGCAAACATCTTACCTACCACACTCAATCTATTACTGTTTCTTTGAAGAGAGAAGATTTATGGTATCACAGGGACTAATTCTCTATGGTAACAGAGTTGTTATTCCAGCTGAGATGCAACAAGAAATACTGGGGGGGGGGGGAATCATTTAGGCAGCTCCAAATGCACAGAATGGGCAAGAATATCTCTTTTTGGCCATAGATGAATCAAAATCTTGAACAGATTATATAGGTTTGTTTTTCCCCACAAAACTAACTTTCTCATCAGAAGAAAAATGTGATAATTACAACAATGCCAGATAGAACCTGGAAGATAATTAGAGCTGATGTTTTTGATATAAGAGGTTGTAATTATTTAGTTGTCATGGGCTGTATTTTTCATGTATCCATAGATTGCAAGTATCAGCAGGTTTAAAAACCAGAACTATAGGCAATGAACAAGAATAAAAATAATGGAATTATAAAAATAAACATTTAAATGATAAGTGGATGAGCCTATTCTGAGGGATAGAAGACATTTGTGCCTAGTCCACAAGAACTTCTAGAGATGAGTTGTGAGATAAGCTAACCAACAGACAAAAATTCCAAGACTGAGTTATACCTCCACCCCCTAGAACAGTTATTGTTCTCAAGTGAATTCTAGAACAGAATGATCTGAAACTCTACACATTGTAGAAATAAGTTTATGTATATTATTTATTAGGTCAGAATGCTGCTCAAATACTGTTAGAGGTGATTGGAGATCTGTACTGCAGCGTTATAGAAAGCATTAAGATTTATTTTTTGGGGTTACATACAATTTGTGTCTTAAACAAAGGAAAGTAAGAGCTGAGAAATACAGCCTTCTAGGAAAAGCAGACTAAGGATTGGATGCAATTTATATATGCCACTGTAAATAAACTAAATGTTGCTTAATTAGAAACCATAGGGCAGTTTATAAAGAGCAGGGGAAACTGAAAAAAAGTGAAGCTGTCCATTACAGAATTTACTGTAGAGTCCTGGTAGCCAATGAACACACCTTTTTCCTGTTGGTTGACTGCATTGTCCAAGCCTTACCCTCTGCTGCCTGTTTGACTACTGATGCAATAAACCTCACCTGGGACAATGGCTTTAGGCTACATGCATACCCTGGGGGAAATAAGTGAGCATTCTATTCCCCAAACCAGCAGGTTTCAAAGCAGTTATCAAAATTGTTTGTTACTAGAACCCACTAAGAAGGAACTGTCACCAGGATAATGTTTGATTAGCTTAAACATATTATACCAACAGAACCTTGAAATAGTAATCAAAACCTTTAGTATTTAGCAGTTGCACTGACTCACAAAATGCAAATCATCAATTTTAATGGCAATACAAAGCAAACATAAGACAATAGAATACACATTAAGAGATACATGTGATCTAACAATCATCAAGTACCATTATACATTCATGCACCCAGGCATGCAGAGACTCTTCCTTGAATTGGGTAGAAATAATGTATAGAATTCTAGGGAGAAATTGAAGTTTGTAATTTTATATTTCATTGTTTTGTCCCTGTCGATTTCTTCTCCATTTTGGCAATTCAAGTTGTTTTTCTTTTCTGTGATCTGTGAGGAATATTCATAAGTTCCTTTTTCCTCCTTTCCCTTTCTCCTTTCTCCTCCTTTCCCCTTTCTTTTCCCCTTTCCCCTTTCCCCTTTCCTCTTTCCCCTTTCCCCTCCTTCCCTTCCCTTCCCTTCCCTTCCCTTCCCTTCCCTTCCCCTCTCCTTTCCCCTCTCCTTTCCCCTTTCCCCTTTTTCTCCTCTCCTCTCCTCTCCTCTCCTCTCCTCTCCTCTCCTCTCCTCTCCTCTCCTCTCCTCTCCTCTCCTCTCCTCTCCTCCCCTCCCCTCCCCTCTCCTCTCCTCTCCTCCCCTCCCCTCCCCTCCCCTCTCCTCCGCTCCTTTCCTTAAAGCAATGTAATTGTTTGACAGAATATATTTTTAGCAAACTATTGCTTTAGCAACAGATCATAGAAACAAAAGCCAACAGCTAACATGTTTGTCCAAGCACTTTGCACGTTGCTTTTTGGAATGTATTAATAATAGCCAGAGTTGGATAAACTAGATGATCTTTGTTTAACATTTAATCTGCTTGTTATTATTATCTTGGATAGATGATCTCTTTTTATAGTTTTAGAAGTTTCCCTGTTTTCTCCGTCTTTTTAATCTTTGCAGTGTCTAGAAGAAATTAGGCTATTTCAATACGTGTTCTATAGTAAATTAATATATTTTGTAATTCTCTAATAGTTCTAAATATTACTAATACTGATTGTAGAAAATTTAAGCAGATGCTTGATTTTTAAGCGCATCTTTAAAAATGTGGCTATAGTAAGAATATGGCTGCAGTTGGAGGTGTGCAACCATTTTTAACTTTTAACTTTTTTTCAGTGGGAACTGGCAGGGAACTGGCAAATTTCCCACTGAAAAAATGAAAAGTTAAATACATGGAGTAGAAAAACCTAGTTTTAAATGGGTTATGTTTTGTTCTAAATATGTTAGACAATGGGAGGTTTTTTGGGTTCTCTAGATTCGGTTGTCAAGAAGAATTAATATTATTGAGAATTATAATAGCAATTGAGAAGCATTTTGAGATAGTTTCCATCTAACAGGGGGAAGTAGACAGATCACTATTATTATGGGTCAGAGTTGACACAGTGTGGGATACCAGGCAGACTGTTCTAGGGAAAGGAGGCTCAATATTATACTGTCAGTTCCTATTTCCATGTGGTGGATCCAACCCTGCATCCTTATTGTCAAGTTGCTGGTGACCTTAGCATTAGATTTTAGATTAACAGTGCAGACTTCTCATGGAAGTATGACAAACTAAAATTGGCTCTGCAAAAGCGGAGCCAATAGCCTCAGCCAAGACCATGGAACTGGTGAGCAGACTGGTTCCTGGGAACCACTCTGGAAAGGGAGAGAATGGGAGATCACACACCAGGTGCTCAGATGGTGCTACCCACAAGAAGATGCAAGACTATAGTTTTCCTCAAGTTTAAGCACCGGAAACAATGAGATTAGCCATCTTGCAACTCTGGCAAGCACTTTTAAAGGACAGTAACAGTCCAATAGACACTTAATTTTGATAGTCTGTACCAGGCATCTCATGGATCTGGATAGTTTGCTGTGGGGAATTTCCAAGCGACTTGGCAAGAAATTCTATTGATTGCCTCGTAGCAACTGTCAACAGGAGAGAACTTGGCTTCTTTCTGTGGAAATGGAGCAGCATATCATTCTCTAGTTGCCAAAATTCAGTAATCATAATCGTTACGAATTCAAGAACATGGCACAGTGCAAACTTTGACTTACAACCTTAAGGAACGTGATGCAATTTCTTAAGTAGAGTTCATTGAGTTTGAATAAAATTGAATGTTTTGATTTTTGAGAAATCATGACAATGTTGTTTTAATAAAGGGAAACTGTCTCGATTATTTTATATACTGTATATACATTAAAATTTTAAATTAACTCTCACTACTTCAATAGTTTGGCTTAAAAAGCCATTTTAATGAATTTCTATAAAACTTAAATTGATTCTTTGGAAGTGATACTTTTTAAAAAACCAATAATTTTTAAGAACATTGATTCCCTCCTGTTATGGCAGGATTGGGCATTTCACAAGTCTTATGCAGTCCCCAGCATGTCTTGATGCTCTATTAAGTGTCATCTTGCCATAGAAATTTATAATGTGTATGAACTAACCATTTGTCTGAAATGATACAGGGTCTCCTGCTTGAGCAGGGTGTTGGACTAGAAGACCTCCAAGGTCCCTTCCAACTCTGTTACTCTGTTATATCACTAAATTGGCATTGTTATTAGTAAAAATAATTGTATTTACATTTCCAGTGAGGGCAAAATACATTGCATCTGCTCTTTTTTGCTGGGCAGAAAATGCAGATTCACAACATGTCACTGTCCGGTTCCTCATTGGAGCTTGGCAGTAAATCACAGATTTTCCATCACTTCTTAGATAACTCGTCAGCTTGACTTGGATAAATCTTAATCATCTTCCATAAATCATATTACTGTCCTTTTTTTTACTAACAAGGAACAAAGGAGAATATGATTGTAGAATTTTAAAGCTTTGTAGTCTAAAAATGACACTAGAATGATTTCTAGAATGGATCAATGAAGCACATAAAAGTTTCCCTTTTCTCCTCTTTCATTCTTGGAAATTAGCCAATATGGTGCATTCAGCAGAAACTAAATACTTATTTTCCAGGGCTCACAAGAGCAGTTTATAAAAGAAGCAATGCCCAGATACATCAGATACTATCTCTATGTATGGTCTTCTAAATGTCAGTAATCTAAATGTCAGTTCAGTGCTAAGTGAAAGCTATGAAAGGCAAAAGACTAGCATGAAAAAAAGCACTTTGCAGAATTATTTTCATGACCTTCTAGCAACAAAATTAAAACTGCTGTTCTGATGTTATGGCAATTTACCATATGTTTTGCATATTAGCTTCTTAATTTTTTCTTTCTAGTTCCTTTGTTCTGATTGCTTCTGCTCCCTGACATTTTGGAGATCCATTGTCTAGTAGAGGCTTTTGATTACCATGATGTGTTCTGATTTGATATTTGTGTTTTTATCATTGGTTAATCCTGACTACTGACCTTCCCTTGATAAACGAAGAGCCGAGGTGGCGCAGTGGTTAGAGTGCAGTACTGCAGGCTACTTCAGCTGACTGTTTAGCAGTTCAGCGGTTCAAATCTCACCGGCTCAAGGTTGACTCAGCCTTCCATCCTTCTGAGGTGGGTAAAATGAGGACCCAGATTGTTGGGGGCAATATGCTGACTCTGTGAACCGCTTAGAGAGTGCTGTAAAGCACTGTAAAGCGGTATATAAGTCTAAGTGCTATTGCTATTGCTAAACAGCACCACCCAACTTCCATATAACAATCAACACTTTCAAAGTAAAGAAAATCATTGGTATTCTAATATGAGCACACCCTGCTTAGTTACTAGAGTTATTAGAATGACATTTGAATATGTCATACTTTGGCTGAAGGAGACTGGAACTAGAACTAGTACTCTTGAAATTAATGAACCCCTATAAGATGTCAGGATAATTGTTGAAAATGAACTTTATTATTTATTTATTAAATGTCTATGTGCCCATCTTCCCTACAAGGTAAACATGCTACAGGCAATTTGTAGAATTCTTTGGCCATCATGATTTGCGGAGAGGAGATCTAGAAAAGACTAAAGTGGGCAATGTAGTCTTTAATAATTTCAGAGACCAGATAATGCATGCAGGGGCAGGGCTGGGCTTTTATTTTTAAGTTTAGATTAAGGTTAGTTGTGGTTATGCTTTAGTATTATCTGTTTCATGCCACAATGCCAATATAATTCTTGGTCATGTAATATACTGTGCATTAGCGATCTACCAATAAAGACCAGCCTTGTGATGTAAGAGTATTGCTATTGACTAGAACCAAGCACGTTCCTTGCTTTTTCACAACATAAAGCAGCCATTAATTACTTGTCTATTATTTGGCTCTATTATCTAGAACTTGCTGAATTCAGAATTTGGATACTTTACTGTGAAAAACTTAAAAAATAATGGCATCGTTATCTATCTATCTATCTATCTATCTATCTATCTATCTATCTATCTATCTATCTATCTATCTATCTATCTATCTATCTATCTATCTATCTATCTATCTATCTATCTATCTATCTATCTATCTCTATCAAATTTCTATGCTGTGCATCCTCTTGACGATTTTGGATGGGTTACCTATTTAGGCAGAGTACTACAAATGGACCACTGCTGAAAGTGACTGTCAATACATTCACATTCACAGGTGTATTTTGTTCCTCTAGCATTAATTTGTAGCAATTATTAGCAGGTAACTACAGTAACTACAGTCAAAATAGTGTTAACTGGCAATGGAATGTATAAAAGTTTCATTTTAGTTAATGGCTAATGTCTTGATTGATTTGGCTTTGTTGTGGGGCTTAAGGAGAACCTGTTTTTTCTACCTTTCTGATTTTATGATATGTCAGTAAATATTGCACTCCTTGACAACTGCAAATGTATTGACTACCCTGGTTTGTACCTTGTTACCTGTTGAATGATACAAAAGTAGAGAGCGAACATATACTATTCATAGGAAGAAATTTATTTAACAGTGTATACCATTATCACTGGTCTTAACGCACACACATACACAGACACACACATAGATATATACTGTACGTATCATATATATTGTATATATCACACACATATATTATATTGTGCTACATACAGTACCTGATTCCTGGTGCAATTTTCACAAATCTCATTTGATTTGCTTAATATATATCACACTAATAAGATACTTATTCTGTTTATTCAACTGGTGCAAAGCCACAGAAGAGCTCTTAAATTTTCATAATCTGGTAACATAGCTCTATCAAACAAATGATTTTTGATAAATAATGCATCTAAAATCAGCTCAGATCTTGGTCTGCCAAGAGTCAAACACTACTTATTTGCCCCAGAGTTAACAAAATATTTGCTTCCACTAGATCATTCTAATTAATGTGTCAACATTTTAAACGGTACACTAAATAACTTCATGAAACACCAACATCACCCACACTTTCTCTCTAACAACAGTCTAGAGAAATCACAACATGGCCAATGGAAAATCTGGGATAGCAACATTATATATCATAGCATTTAATTGCCAGTTGCTTTGTTAGTAGTTTTGGTCTTCATTAGGAACAAATTTGAATTAATTAATGTTCATACTGAATGTGTTTTTCAGTTATTAACCTTAGCACATTATTTTATTGTAAGGCAAATGAGTAACATTTGTTTGGTCTTTCTCAGTCTCATTGGATTTGTATTTTAGCATTTATGGCAATTGTTCTGGTACTGCAGTCAGCACAAATCTGTTGCTTATTATGAGTGTTGTATCTCTTTGGGGCACAGTGACCTCTACAGATAGCATGGAGCACAAAGAAGGTTTTGCTCAGCTGACTCATTGTCTTTTCTTATTGTAGGCAGTTATAGATGAAATCATACCCATATGAACTTCTCAGTTTTATTTTAGATAAATGGATTAAAATATTGCATTTAAAAATAATAAAATTAGTGCATATAATCTAATGTTAGATCAGGTATAAAAAAACCAAGCTCTGTATTGTTTTCACTTTGAAATAAATTAATAAGCATGTTTAGAAAATGAATGGCCATAAATATAAATAAGTGAAATTGTTGGAAAAGTTATAGTAAACAGTGCTAATTTAAAATTATAGAGGCATTGGAATTTTTTTTTTTTTTAGAAAGGAATGACATTTCAGGCAACAAGAATTTTTTCTAACAACTATAGTAATATTTTGAAGAATGTGGATTTGATATGAATAGGAGAATTCCAGAGGAAGCAGTATGCAACGACATGCATTTCCTTTGAAATTTATTGTTCTTGGGATAAATAGATGATTTCTGCAATTTTTGGCATTTTAGGTAATTTGTATATATTTGTATATATAAAGTAAATAAAATATTTACTTGATGAAGTAGTTCTGATCATGGTAATGTAAGAGGTTCCCCCCCCCAAAGTATTAGTTTTAATTATATTTCAGTTGTAATATTTCTTTGCAATAACTGTATTTAAATTTGGTACTGCTGACAATTAAAAAGGCAAGACCATTCTTAAAAGCATTCAGTGTAAAACCAAAATGTTATGTTGCTAACTTGAGTTTTTTATAGGCATCAGAATAAGTATAAAGATAACCTTTCCACTTCTAATAATAAATCATTAGAAAAATCTATTTTGTTTTGATTTTATTCAATCTGTCTCTAGTGGCATATTAGATACAAGCAAGCAGATTAATATATCTGCAGCCTGTTAACCTCAACCAATGACGTTTATGAGCATTTCTTTTGAACTTGCTGATTTGAAGAAATAATTCATGGAAGATAAATTGCTCACAAATTATTTTTCTTAACATAGCCATGTTTCAATGCAAAACAATTTCATTGAAAGGAAAGGTAGATTAAATAATATAATGTTCATAAATCAAAGCAAATAAATAATTGTGTTAATGACAACACTATTTAATATGCTGTGACCAAACTACTGGCTTATTGGATACAATCCAGCTCAAACAGTCCAGTTTCATGTATTTTTATTCAAAATAATTCTTGCTGAGTTTAGAAGACTTTATTCCTTACCCTGTGAGTTTCAGTAGAAGGAATTATGCATGTTTATCTCTTTTGTTAAATGCTATACATTTTGAAGTGGAAAATGTTCAAAATTGACTATTCAAACCAATTTAAAAATTAACTTTATATCTCCTGCTTTGAGATAATAACTTGTAGTTACTGCTGCATCAGTTATCTATTGTGGTCACCTCAGTTG
Source organism: Thermophis baileyi (assembly GCA_003457575.1). Lineage (NCBI taxonomy): Eukaryota > Metazoa > Chordata > Lepidosauria > Squamata > Dipsadidae > Thermophis > Thermophis baileyi. The sequence continues at coordinate 5,276,593 of QLTV01000601.1, read as the reverse complement.
GTGCCCTTATCCTTACACTGGTATGTAAGAGAGACACACATCCCTTCATACAGAAATGTGTTGTATGTCTAGTGATTAACAGTCTAAATGAGGGGAAAAAACAATTTTAATAATCCACCCCTTGGCTGACTCAAATTAATCTATTGAAGTACCGTAATTTTTTTAGTGTTCCTTGTGCATGTAATGTACTAAAGTTCATATTGACAAAATATTTAGGAGCCATTGTGATACAGTGGTTAGAATGCAGTATTGCAGGCTAACTCTGCCCACTGCCAGGAATTCAATCCTGACTGGTTCAAGGTTGACTCAGCTTTCCATCCTTCCAAGGTTGATAAAAAGACCCAAATTTGTGGGGGCAATATGCTGAGATTTGTAAACTTCTCAGAGAGTGCTGTAAAACTCTATGAAGTGGTATATAACTGTAAGTGCAATGGCTATTGCTATTTATATATTCATAAGTACATTACACATTCTTAGTAGAAACCTTGTCATTACTATGATAATTATTTCCGAATAAATGTTGTCACTATGTTATACCATGCAATTATATACAATTAGTTGCTCTAATTTTTGTTTACAGTGGATAGATTCAGCCCAAAATTAAGTACTTTCAAATCCCATTCATTTTAGTGGGAAAGATTTGTACTGAACTCTCCCATAAGAAAAGCTTGAATGATATATGATTAGTGAACTAGTTTGTATTAGTTAAGGTTAATATAATTTTTAAAAGCTACTTTTACATTGTGAAATATTGATGCATGCAGTTATATTTCATATTGATTCAATTAATCAACAAGAACAGTACAGTAAATTACAAAATATTAAAAGTACTATGTGGAAGAAAGCCCACAGGATTCAAATTCATTAAGAAAACTGGTAGTTTAAAAGCTCCCACTTATCAATGTGAAACCAGTGATCCTTCAGGTGTAACTATCTATAGCCGGGGCACTGACCTATTCAAGTTGCATCACCATTTTTTTTTAAATCTCTGCAGACACCACTTTATTTGGTAAACCATGGGGAAAATGGACCAATTCGATGCAATCGATGCAAAGCTTACATGTGTCCTTTCATGCAGTTCATTGAGGGAGGAAGAAAATACCAGTGTGGATTTTGTAACTGTGTGAATGATGGTAAGTAGCATTGGGTTTCTGGTTGTTGTTTTTGAAATGACAGAAAACTCATTCTCCAAAGAAATTTTAAAATAGTTGAGTTAATTAAAAAAAAAAGACACCTAGAACATTTTTCTTTCACTTTATTCCAACTGGAAATACTGTTTCTTAAAAAATGTGTCACTTATGTGGAAATTTCATCTAGTGTAGATGAATGTGTGTATCTCAGTTCTGTTTCCAGAGACAGTGCTGAAGAGCAAAGAAGGTAAAATATATTTTAATGCAGTTCTTGTTTTTTGAATAAAGCTATTGCTTGCAAATTATGACTATTTCTGAGTTTTGCAATAGTTGTTAAAATGGAGCACCCCTGACCAAAGAATTGATTTGCATTTATTATTTGTTCAAATATAGGCTGGACAATATATTTCAGGGATTCTTAATTTGGATTCATGAATTGAGTACAGGGTTGGACATGATGACATAATAGGCCCTTTCCAACTCTGTGGTTCCAGACCAGGGGTATCAAACTCAAGGCTCGCGGGCTGGATCCGGCCCACGATGTGGTCGGATCCAGCCTGCGGGGCCATCCTGGAAAATGTAAGGGGCCGTCCTGCGTTGCTTCGGCCAGGTCTACCCAATGCGAAGAGGAAACATCGGGCCAGCGTGGCTTCGACCCGGTCTACCCAATGCGAAGAGGAAACATGCCAGCAGTTTGGGGAGTGGTGTCAAGCTGGCCACGCCCACCCAGTCAGCCATGCCCAGTAAGTGGTGTCAAACTGGCCACGCCCACCAGGTCAGCCACGCCCACCCAGCCCCCCAAGGTCAACCAGAACCCTGATGTGGCCCTCAATGAAATTGAGTTTGACACCCCTGTTCCAGAGAATGAAGGAATGATCAATTTAAAAAGACCAAAGGAAATGAAGATTAGATGTTCATGCTAATCTTCTACTCATGTAAGAGCCATTGGAAAACTCTGCTGAACTTTCTTCAGTCTCTGCCCTATTCTCTTCTCAGCATCTTTTTATTTCTATTCTAATATGAAAATACACATTACAGTCAAATCTTATGCCTGACTTTCCAAATGTGTACTTTTTGTGGATTACCACAAGGCATGTAGGTATAAAATTGCAATCCTGAAGTAAGAATCTGCATCCTGCCAGGATGAATTGGTATTTTGCTTAAACATTTTACTTCATATGAACTGAAAATTTGAATTTGTCCATTGAAAAGATTCCAGCATGCATTGCCTGATTGAAAGTAGACTTCTCAAAGCCTTGTATTATCCTGGCAATTGAAAACGTGCAATAGAGTCGCTCAATCTTTGCTTTAGGAATTATGTGGAAATATTTCATATTGAAAAGACAAAAGACAAAACAGCTTATCTGTTGTTTTCTGTAAGGTTAGATTAGAACAACAACCAAAGCTAAGCTAGAAACCTTTGTAGTAAGGCTTCCCCTAAGTTGTAGAGATACATGTACAGGGTATGCTCAACAAACATGAACAGCAAGAACAGTTAATCTTTCTTTAGAAAAGTACTTGAATTTTTCTGTAAGATCACTTCCGTAAATAATAGCTGTGAATTTTATACTGTGTAAAATAGGCAAGCAGGGAAGGAAAGATATTATAATTAAATCAAACTGTTTTCTGTATAGATTTAAATACATTTTTGAACCACTTAGAAAAGAATAAATATTAAGGACTTTGCCTTACTTTATGTCAGAGGACTACCATGGTTAAAACATCCATTAATTTTACTAGGCTTGGAGTTGCTTTGAACAGTAGATGCCATGCCATATTTGTCCAAGTACAACTGCATGTGACTCATAAATACAAGTTCCTGAACTTCTGGCGGAGTCCCAAAGCTTTGCCAGAATGCCTTTTTCAAGATGCTTGCATCTAGTTGGATTTCCTCAGCTGGATCAAAGTGTCACAGAGCTTTCCCTAATACAGTAATCTTTTCAGCTGTGAAACATGAACCTTAAAAGACTTATGCCAACTCTTATTTGCCTCAAAGCTTAATCTGTGGAAAGAAAGAGAAGGCAGTTGGCTGCTGGGACTGTTTATTCAGCAGAAAGTTCTCACAAATGTATGTAGCAGTGAGCTATCAAACATTTAGACTGATATTGCCATTTAAAAACAGTCGTTTGCATGCCTGCAATATTCTTTTTATTGTGCTATTTTTTTGCACTCTGATTTTCATCATAAGCAGGAGAACAGTGTCCAGTCTTGTGGAGAAAATGATGGCCATAGTAAAATAATAGCGATTTTAGTCCCAGGTTCACAGTAGCCTCCCACTCAGCAGCTAAGAAGTGAGATACAGGTGATACATTTGTATTTGTAGTCTAAAGTATGGTTCTGAGTTAAAACTGAAACTTTGCATGTGCAAAGTATTTGCTGGGTTCATAACAGAAAGATAGATTGTGCCCTAATGTGTATTGTATGAATGTTGGAAGAGGTCAGATGTTTCCACAGTGAACAGTTGTTTGAGATCTGAGAGCTGCTACATTTTCACAGCCATTATTTATCTATGTTATTTACACATATGAAATAATACAGTGTAAGATACATTGTTCCAGTATATTTTTTGCATCTTGGCTGGTGTGCTGATTTTTTTTCTCCCAATTGCTGTCTACTGCCAGTAAGCTGCTTTTCCTCAAGGACAGATCTAAGGAAAGCCCTTTTTCTTTTCAAATCCTTAAACTCTAATTGCACCAGATAAGCAAAAATGTAGAGGCAGCCCCTCTTTGCTTTTCCCACAGAGAACAAAAATCTCTTCGGTTCTTTTGAGGTGCAGGATCAGTCCTTTTCCAATACTATTAAATCCAAGCCCTCTTTTCTTCTTCCCTCCCTTTGCATTTTGGTATACACTAAAGGAAATGCACTTAGCATATTGAAAGCTCTGCAACGGCTATTGCAAGTGTGTAACATGCAAATACTGGAGTAACCAGTAAGAAACTTCATGTAAGTGGTCAGACAAAAAACAATATGAAGAGAAGTAACATCAAAGGTAAAGGTTTGCTTGTGTGATGTGCACCTCACTTGACAGACTGAAACTCTCTTAAATCCTAAAACTGAAAGATGTGTGATTAGATTGGCAGAAATAATAGGGATGAGACAAGTAAAAGAAGTCTCTTTAAGGTGGATATATTTGGTTGGAAATGTGAACTTATATTACAAGTGGTTTCATCTTTGCCAACAATTGTTGTAAAGCAAAACCAATACAAAGAGTTCCATCCCTTGCAACGCTGTTCCTTTCATGTAAAATCTATTGCATATCAGGTATTATCACTTTCAGAACAATGGTTATTTCTGTTGAACAAAAGGAGAAAGTAATCCCCTCTCTTTTTTTAGTTCCTCCATTTTATTTTCAACATCTGGATCACATTGGTAGAAGAATAGACCACTATGAAAGACCAGAGCTATCACTTGGATCATATGAGTATGTTGCTACTTTAGATTATTGCAAGGTAAGTCTGATCAGCATGGAAAAAATTGTAACACATGCTAAATCAGAGATTTACAGATTATATCTGTAGAAAGAGTGCAGTCTTATCTGTTTGTTTAAAATTAAAATCTACACCGAGAGCAATATGAAATTTAATCCAAATAAATATATGGTAAATTATATTAATATAATACAATTTTCCTATTTTCCCCCTAAGACAGTGATGATGAACCTTTTTGGCCCCGAGTGCTGGGGCGCAGTACCGAGTGCTGGGGCGCAGCACCGAGTGCTGAAAAGGGAGCACTTTGCGTGCATGCTCGTCTGAGCCATGACCAGGAAGAAGAGCTGCCCAGGGGGCATGTGCGCGCTGGAAAATGAACTTCTAGTTTCCGGCGCACGCATGTGCGTCAGCCAGCAAGTCTTCCGGATACTGCCGTGCATGCGCACACGCCGATCAGCTGGCCAGTGCGCATGCTCATGCCGGAAAACGGAAGACCAGCTCTTCCGGTTTCCGGCACAGGCGCACACACAAAAGCCAGCTGATTGTCGCATGCGCAACCCGGAAGAGGAACGGGCGATGCCACGTGTGCCAGGCGACATGGCTCTGCGTGCCACTTTGGGCACGTGTGCCATAGGTTCACCATCACGGCCCTAAGACATTTCTTTTGAGGAAAAAAAATCCATATTTTTAGTTTTTACGGTTGTATAACTCATCTGCTCACGTTACATGCCTAATATGATTGCCAAATTGGTTCTTTTGGTTTTTTTATATTTGCACAGAACACTATTATAAATTGTCTCACTTCACAGAATACACTAAGTCTCATAAAATTAATTGGGCTTAAAACTAACCAGGTTTATCCATTTTTTAAATTGAATATAGCCACTATACCTGCAACCTGATAACCTGGTAAGATCAGTTCCCCCATTGATTTGACTTGGAATCTCGGATGTTTCAAAGCACATCTGTAAAGGGTCTGGTTCTCCTTTTTGACCACATGAGTCAAAAAGTTAGTCTGAACCACCTGTGTGATGTGGCTGCTAAGAGCCAAATGCTGTGTTGGGTGCCTTAAACAGGACTATACAATCAAGATCAATGTAACTGATTGTTCCGCTCTGCTCAGTTTTCAGTTCTGGGCACCTCAGTTCAAATAGGACTGTGACTAGTGGGAGAAAGTGTAGAGTAGGGCTACTAAGATAGTGAAGACTCTAGGACAGGGGTGTCAAACTCAAGGCACGGGGGCCGGATCCAGCCCGTGGGGTGCTTAGATCTGGCCCGCGGGGCTGCCCTGGAAACAGCAAAGGATCGGCCTGCAGTTCCTCTGCCACGGCCTCTGCATGGCCCTCCCAGGCTCCATTTTCGGCCGGGACAGCCTCGTGCTGCCCTGTGCAAGCGAAAACAGATTCTTTTTATCTCGTTTTCACTGGCAGAGGGCTTCAGGAAGCTTTTCCGGCTAAAAGCAGGGCCCGGGGGCCACGCATGCTCCCCCGAGCTCCATTTTTGCTGGCAGAGGGCCACATCCACCCCATCCTGGCCCCCTGAGGTCAAACACAACCCTGATGTGGCCCTCAATGAAATCGAGTTTGACACCCCTGCTCTAGGGGAAAAAAGCCATTAAACAAGGTCAGTTCAAAAGTACAGGGCAATAGCCACCTCGCACTGATGTGAAGATTTGGATTTTTAGAATGATTTGGAAGAAGGGATGGCATTGCCCTCCTCCCAAGTTTTATAATCCTGAGCCAGTGCCTATGGTCCTTAGCCTTAGCCTAAAACCAGCCCAGCCCATTAGGAACAGTTAAAGGATGTGGATATGTTTAACCTATAAAAGAGAAACTGAGGAGAGATACAATAGCAATCTTCAAATCCTTTCAAATTCCCATCACATGAAAGAGAGAATAAGCATGTTCTCTGTTGCCCCAGATAGCTGAAACTGGACCAAGATTAGGACCAGGACCTGAATCAGTGGGTTAAAGGTACAAGGAAGTACATCAGCAGGAAATTCCGAAATATAGAAGTGTCAGTCAGTGGAACAGGCTGTCACATGAAGTGGAATGTTATCATTTGCTAGAAGTCTTCAAATAAAGTCTGGGTAGTTTTAGAGATGCTGTAATGAATCCTCCACTGAGCAATGAGTGGATCAGATGACCTCTAAATTCTCTTCAACTATAATTTTACAGTATGTGTTCTTCTTGACCTTGCATGAATTTCTAGATAATCCTAATGAATAAAGTGTTGTAGGATTGCTTTTTTTCTGTCCAGTTTGTAAAATGCTCATAATTAAGCTAAATGACCAACTGTCCATGCTTCTTTTATAACTGACATTCGTGTTGAAACTTTCTCACTAGTGTAGAGCACTTATAATTTGCAGGAAGATGTTTGAATTCTCCACCTCAATATCTGAGGGAAAAAAAACTTTCTATTGCGTTTATTGATGATAAATATGTAGAAATATTAACCACGATGATAAATATCTAGATAGAAGTTAATATACAGATATGTGTTTTGTGGTAGTATTTGGGGATTGATTAGAAAAGCTTTTAAAAACTCAGACCTCCTCATAAATTTCTGCAGTTCCCTTATTTCTCTGAGGGACATCGTTTCCTCTACAACTGAAAGAAGAAGAAATTATTGTTAACGTAATGGCTTATGTTGCAATTACTTGGAGTTGCATTCCTAATTGCCTTGTTGTTTGTTTTCAGCAATTAACTTATGAATGTAAAGAGGAGCTTTATGAGTTACTTATGGCACAGGAAGTAGTTTTCATAAAGCATTCTACTCCTGCTAAGAGTTCAGGCTCATTATTTGAAAGAGGAGATAAGGGAGTCTTTTCTAACTTTATATTTGACTTCAAGGGATAGTCTGTGTTGGACTGGAGCAGAGGGAATGTTGTTTATCATTTTTATGTTCCTGGAGCAAAGATGACTTATGAATACTTGCAGTGGATAGCTGATATCCTCAAGAGTATTCTCATAAATTGTCTTAATGCTGAGTATTTTCTTCAGAGAAGATCTGACAAACACATTTTTGCCTGCTTAAATTATTGATTAATATTATTACTACCTTAAATTCATAAGATACCTGATCATTCTGCTGTCAGAGTGAAGTAAAATTGTGAAACATCAGAACATTTCACAACTCCAGAATGTAGGGAACATATATACATGCACATATAGAACATATAAAAGTGAATAAATATATGAGAACATTCCACATGTCGGAGGAGGAACAGGAGATTATTATAAATGTATTTTTCACCCTTCAGTCCCTTGTGCCTTGTAGCTTAAACAAGGTGTTAATAGGGAAGTGTGAAAGGGATGCAGTGAAAATTACATCCCTTTTTAAGTAAGCACGTATTCTGCATCCCCATGTTACACATCATAGTGTTTATATCTTTTCACTTTGCACCATCATCTTGATGAAAAACTCCCAGTCCTTTTTCTTCTGCATTAGACACTTGGCAGTCAAAGGATATGCCTGACTTTTAATGATGTCACAGTACAGATTGAAATGATGTTATGTGGTTAGATCATATTTTCATGCACTAGCTACATAATTATAAATTTCATGCCAAAGAAGAGTGTGAAAACAGAATAATAAATAAGAGATAGATTATTAGTAGAAAATTAGCCCAATATATAGTGCTTGGATTTTATAATTTTGCAATACTTTTACTGAAATGAATCTTAATATCAAAAGAGATTGAGTCTTAAATTAGCTATAAATATTGTATGTAATAGTAATAGTAGTAGTATAGTAGTAATAGTGTAGTATTTGTAGTATTTCATGGTTGGTTTGAGAACCTTGGAAAAATAATCTAATTTGTCATACTACTATTGGTTTTTCCCCCTTCTTCTTCATAGAACAACAAGCCTCCTCAGCCACCAGCCTATATTTTTATGATTGATGTGTCATACAATAACATAAAAAGTGGTCTTGTTAAGCTCATTTGTGAAGAACTAAAAACTGTACTGAACAGACTTCCAAAGTAAGAAAAAAGTATAATAAATATTCAGCAAAACTAGTGATATTTTTAATTTAGAAACAACTAAGGGGTAAAGGTCTTGATCAATGGATGAATTATGTTTGCTTTCCTTCTGCTTTCATTTCTGTAATGATGCATAATGATTTACATCATGTTGTCATCTTCAATCCCCTGCCCTCAGTTTCAAGAAGATATTTAATGTAATAAAAAAACCCCAAAACTGCCACATGTTTATAATTAGTTTGGATTCTGTCCCCCTCCTTCTCTCTCTCTTTCTTAAGCGAACTTAAGAAGATCAAACTCACCTTTGCCAAACCCCCAAAGCAAAGCAGGGTTGCACCTGAATATAGCTTGGGTGGGAAGCGAGCAGGAAAGTCCAGGTCTAAAAGCAAATAACTTCCATATTATGAGCAATAAAGCTGCATGGTCCTCCCCATAAAGCCACCAGGGGTTTGAGTCTGAATTAAGGAGATTCTACTGCTATTTTGTCAATAGGAACATTGTTTAGAAGGTAGTAAGATAAGTGGGTTGAAGAAAGAAGTGCCTTGGGACTATTATAACAGTGATCCAGAATAGTTCCTAGAGGTACCAATGTTTATCTCTTGGTGTCCACCAGGCTATTTATCCAATCTAATTTGGTTTTTTAAAGGTAGTTTTAATTAAAACAAAATAATTAAAAATACCTCTGAGGTATACTGTACATGATTTATATAATTACCCTTAGAAAACAAAAACATTGGGTGTCTGTAACCCAATGCTTGCTTTAAAAGTCAGTCAGTGTTCTCCATAGTTGATTTATTCTTTCTAACTCAGACCCAGATTCTACCTCATATATCTGTCCAGAAATGGACTCACTGAAAGATTCTATGCATATGTGTGGATGTAGTCTTTTATCTAATATGTTCAGATAAAATCCAAATGTTTGAGTAAGAGGAAATAATAAAGAGGTAAAACATTTCCTGCAACTGTATTTTCTAAAACCATTTCTCTTCAAGAGAGGAGCAAGACGTTTCAACAATTCGGGTTGGATTTGTCACTTACAATAAAATCCTGCACTTCTTCAATGTAAAAAGTACTCTTGCACAACCTCAAATGATGGTAGTCACTGATGTCAGTGAAGTGTTTGTACCTTTGTTGGATGGCTTCCTTGTCAACTTCCAAGAATCACAATCTGTTATAAATAAGTAAGCAAATATTTTATACCTTTTTCTCATATTAATATCTAAGCGGGGATTATATTTGTAAAAAAAAACACCATGCACTAGTTTTGAAAAGACTGATAATGGGAGAAAATGGATGTTCATAATTTTCCTGGCCTTTGTAAACCCTTTAATTGAAAATAAGTCCCATAATAGACAAGCTAGATTTTTATTATGGGAGTTGTAGTTTACGAGCACCAAAGCTGGAGAAGGATTGTTTCTTCTGTCTAGTCCAGTCTTTTGAACAACCAATTTTCTTCCTTTCTCTAGCTTGCTGGACCAGATTCCTGAGATGTTTGGAGATACAAATGAGAGTGAGACAGTCTTTGCTCCTGTGATTCAAGCAGGCATGGAAGCACTCAAGGTTAGACTCCTTTTCACCATAGAGCAGTGGTTCTCAACCTTTCTAATCCCGCGCCCCCCTCCCCGCGCGTGATGAGGTGACAAAGGGGGCGTGGCACCAGGGGTGAAATGCTCCCAGTTCGGCCGTGCCTGAGGGCCGCCGGACAGCCGCTAGCCACGGAAGCGGNTTACCCTTTGCGCATGCGCAAAGCGTTCTGCGCATGCGCAGAGGGTAAAAGAACCCAAATGGCGGCGTCCGGGCGGGTGGGTGAAGTCTCCCGCTTCTGTCGCTACCGGCTATCCGGCGACCCGCAGGCACAGCCGAACCGGGAGCATTTCACCCCTGCAGTGACGGTGGCACCAAAATGGCGGGCTAACGCGCGCGGCGACCCCTGTGAAATGGTCGTTCGACCCCCAAAGGGGTCGCGACCCACAGGTTGAGAACCGCTGCCATAGAGCCTCGCTAAGCTATGAAAAGCTCTCCTTGAAAAATATTGATCACCATAAAACCTACTGCTGTTTTCTGTCAGTCGAATTTTGTACTATACCTGGGTGCTGCTTCATGCATGCTATTTTTTCTAATAGAAGCCAAAAAGTAAACATAAGTAAATATTTAAAATTTATTTGAAAAGGGGTAAAATCTCATTTGAGTTGAGCACAGTTTCTAGTGACTTCATGGATGCATCCCTGTAGTATTTCTTGATGACCACAGAAATTGATTTCCTGTCAAGATAATTATTCAGATTTCCTTCAACTATTCAGTCTAGCCTACAATCCTGATATTTTCTGGTGGTCTTCCACTGAGGTACCAACCAGGTCTGACCCTGATTAGCTTTTCAAGATTAGTCAAAGCTGGCTAGATGTTGCCACATAGCTGGACAAACTACTATAGAAAACCATAACTGTTTCACTTGCACATATACATTACCATTCTCAGCATTCCAATGCATATGATATGGTAAGATACTTTTTACACAGGTACTTCTAGTTGCCACACCTCAAAAAGGATATAACGGACATGAGGAAGATTCAGAGGACAGCAACTAACTAAGATGATGAAAAGGGCTGGAGTAATTTCCCTAAGAGGAAAGCTTGTAAAATTTGAAACTTTTTAGTCTAGGAAAGAAGCAAATAAGAGGGAATATGATTGAGTGTATAAAAATTATGCATGATGTGGATAAAGTGACAAGGAGAAGCCGTGTCAAAATACTAGAATCAGAGATCAACCAATGAAATCCTGAAAGAATCAGGAGAAACAAAAGGAAATATTCTTTTTTACCCAATGTGTAATTAAACTTTGGAATTTGCTGCTGTGAGACATGATGCTATCTATAAACTTGTCTGGCTTCAAAAAACGGATGGACCAATTCATAGAACTCATGGGGATCATTGGTATTAGACTTGATGACACTTTGACCACCTCTGAAGCAGGGGTGGGTTCCAAATTTTTTTACTACCACTCTGTGGGCGTGGCTTAATTTTGTGGGAGTGGCTTGACGGCCATGTGACCGGGTGGGAGTGGCTTGATGGCCATGTGACTGGGTGGGAGTGGCTTGACGGCCATGTGACTGGGTGGGAGTGGCTTGGCGGTCGTGTGACCGGGTGGGAGTGGCCAACTTGTAAAATGTAGTGAAAAAGTGACTTATGACCATTTTTCACACTTAATGACCGTCGGTCTTTAAGTGTGAAAAATGGTCATAAGTCACTTTTTTCACTGCCATTGTAACTTTGAACAGTCACTAAATGACTAGTTGTAAGTCAAGGACCAACCTGCACTTAAAAGCCACACACAGATGAACATATGAAAGCAGCCATGGAGTCACATAAAAGGTGATTGCTGCAAGAAGCAATTACCTCAAAAACCAGTTATCACACAGAAACACACAAAATTTTCAGAAATGGTGTAGGGTCTCCTGCTTGAGCAAGGGGTTTGACTAGATGACCTACAGAGGTCCTTTCCAACTCTGTTAATGTTTTTTTTTTAAAAAAAAGAATAGTACAAGTTATTTTCCACTAGGTATTGAACCAAAATCAGATGGAAAAAATGGTACGAGTGGATTGAATATAGAAAACAAGAAAAAAAGGGCAAAATAAAAAAGTAAAGTAAAATGTATATTGGAAAGATATGGAATATATATGGATTAGAATGAAAGGAGATGTAAATGTTATGTATGAAATATTCTAAATTTGGACGTAATAATATGTAAAGAATAAAATATGTAAATAATAGGTAAATGAGCACAGTTATGTAAAAACTATGGAAATTTGTTAAATGAAAAAAAAACAGCTGGGCTTAAATTTGAAAAAAATAAATAAAAATAAACCAAATAAAGCCAAAAAAAGATGGTGACCGCATGCACAGTGCTGGAAGTCACCTTCTGAGCATGCTCAGAAAAAAAATAAAAAAAAATTCGAAAAAAATTAAAAAAAAGGATGGTGGCCCCCACGGACCGGCAACCACCGATCCGGTTCAGATGACGTCACTAGCGGGTTGCTACCGGTTCGGGTGAACCGGTCCGAACCGGTAGGAACCCACCCCTGCTCTGAAGGCCATCCGCTGGGAGACTACTGGGCTTCCTTGTGCAGTTGGTTGGCCCCTGTAAAAACAGACTGCTGGACTTAATGGGATTGAGGTCCAATCCAACGGGGCACAGTGGTGGGTTTCACTTACCTTTGCTACCGGTTCGGGAATGCATGCGCAGAGCATTTTTAATGATGTCCGGGCGGGTGGGTGGAGCCTCCCGCCGCCGCTACCGGTTCGCCCGATCCGGGGCGAACTGGTAGCAACCCACCACTGACGGGGCACTACTTATGTTCTTATAATTCCCACACAAAATCTATAAAATATTCCATCCAGCATTCTCTTCAATTATATTCCACATTATCTCATCACTTTTATTTTTTAATGCCATTTATATGCAGGCGGTCTCTTGTTTAGCTCTCTTCACCCATTTTCAAAACATGCTTATACACAAGAAAATTAAAACCAAATTCCATACACTGAATACATCATAACTTCAAAGGGGATCCATCTGGAATGGTGTGTATGTGTATATATTTACCATGAAAGTGATATCAGTGGCTCAGCAGGCTTCTAGTCTCTCGATTTATTTTCCTTTGTTTTTTTGCTCACAATGCCAACTGTGAACAAATTCAGTAACACATGCTTTGCTACATAAATCAAATGATCACAGCATTTTTGTATTTCACCATCTTCCCAGGAAGAGGAAATTGATGTTTGAATAATAACAAGGTCTGTTTGAAAAGGTGTGGTGGTGGAATGAAAAATTACAATTTAAACTGCTTATAAAAGTACTAAGTATCAGATAGGCTTCCTCTCATAAGAAATTATTGAAACTCGTGGGTGGGTGGATAAATTAATGGTCTGTGTGTATATGAACACACACAATAATCATACTTCTTCAGTGACAAATCAGAATTGAATCTAACAAATATGAAAAGGATTGATGCAAATTTAACTGCTTTCTTTCCCAAGTGATCATATATATTTCATGGTAGCTCATTTTCTTTTGTTTTTCTGATGTGAAACATTTTTGTTATCTCTTTTTCATACTTTATACTAGGGAACATGCATGGTTCACTATTTCAATGTGAATTATTTGTGTGCTAATTTGTCTTAAATGTGGTAAAACGATTATGAAAACTTAGTATTTTTAATGCTAACTTCACTTGATTCCCAATAATTATCTAGTATGCAATTTACTTATGAAGGACAGCCAATGAACAATGTACTTTGAATGATTGCTTTCACACTCAATAGAATGTAATTATGATTTAGGCAAAAATACAACATACATTTTTTGGTTTTTTCACATTTAAACAATCAGTATTTCAGTCCTTGATAAGATTCAGTGGACATTTATATTTAAATAAATACAGATTTCTTTAAGTATAGGCTTCTTCATTGCTCTGTGAATAACATGAAAGAACCAAGTAAACCCCAGTGATGGATAGTATATGTCTATGTATTCCAGGTACTTTAGGAAAGTATCTCTGAAGTAAAATAAATGTTGTGAATTTATTTTGCTTCTTTACTTAATCCAAATGTGGCAATCTTTAGAGAGAGTCAGAGTTAACATTGGTGAAGGAACTCAAGAGCTGTTAACTGAAAAAAGAAACTGTACAAGAAATCTTAGCTCTGGGAAAGTAAGAAGCATAGAAACTGATTTAAAGTCTGTAATTCTGAGTAGTATATGAGAAGACAGAGGAAAAATTGGGAAAGCTTTCAAGATTCTGTTTATTATACTTACAACAATAGAGCCCCACTAACTCTTGTGAATTTTCTTCCCTGACCTGGCCTGTACAGGCACCCGTAAAGTGTAGCTTTGGTGCAGTTGAATAAACTTTGTTATTATAGTGATGTACTTCAGCTAATTTCATTATAACGATGTTTAAACTTATATGTCCACTCTAACAGTTTGTAGATAAACCCATACTGTTTTTCCAGGCTCGAGTAAGCCCTGTGTTCTACACTGAATCAACAAAGGAAAATATTTGCAGCACAGGGTTGAAATGAGGGGTCTTTGGGGCCTCTCTGAGTTTGGTTGTTTTCTTGCAGACGTTTCATTACCCAAACTAGGTAACATCATCAGTGCATTCTAAGGCACTCAAGTTTAACTGAATTAAACTTTGCATCTGGACAGTCTCTGCTTTCCTGGTGTGCCGGTTAATGCACAGACACATGTATCTACACCAGGGGTGGGTTCCAACTTACCTCGCTGCCGGTTCGCTCCCTCCCGCGCCGCGTGGGCGCACATGCGCAGTAACAAAAAATCTGCGGGAAAAAAGCCGAAAAAAAGATGGTGACCGCATGCACAGTGCCAGAAGTCGGCTTCTGCGCATGCTCAGAAAGAAAATAAATATAAATAAATAAATAAATAAATAAAATTTAAAAAAAAATTAAAAAAAGATGGCGGCCCCCATGGACCAGCACCGACCGATCTGGTTCGGTGATGTCATCGTGACGTCACCAGCGGGCCACTACCGGTTCAGGAGAACCGGTCCGAACCGGGAGGAACCCACCCCTGATCTACACACAGATGCACAGAGAGAGAAAGTTTTAACTGCATCCATGACCCAAATACTACTATGTTAATTTTTTGTGAATACTAGATCTTTTCTTTTCTCTTCTCTTCTCTTCTCTTCTCTTCTTATTTTTGCACACAGGTCTTTGAAGTGCCTCTTAATTTTCTTTTTTGAAAGTTTTAAATTTCACTC
>QLTV01000601.1:5197184-5212329 GCA_003457575.1 Thermophis baileyi | reverse complement strand
TACATGAAAATAAAGGTTATCCTAATCCTAATCCTAATCCTAATCCTAATCCTAATCCTAATCCTAATCCTAATCCTAATCCTAATCCTAATCCTAATCCTAATCCTATCCTATTATTCTATTCTTGTACTGGAGACATAAATTTACCAAATAAAGTAAATACTCAAATTCTAGGATAGAATCTGTTTTCAAATATTTGGTTGGAAATTGAAAACTCAATTTGGGTTAAAATAATAAGAAGCAAAATTAACTAAAATTTCTTAGCAGAAACTTCAGTTCTCTCTGCGATGTTTACATGATAAAAAAAAATCGCTTAATGCAAACCTGGATGTTTCTCTTGTTTCAGCAATTTCCCTTTGCTCATCCTTGCTGTTTAGTACTGCACCAATACTATCAGCATTTTCAGCTCCCAGCTAAAATATGGAGAAGAAAAGAAAAGGAAACAGAAGATGATTACAGGGGCAATATTCTACTAACCATTAGCATTATATTGTACTATTAGGGTTACTATATCCACGCAGCCCCAGTAGGTCTTTACATCACAACTCTGCACTAATAGACCCCCGGAGAGGCGTTTCCCCGCCCTCCTTTTAAGCCTGAGCCACGGGACCCGCACGAGCGGTCTCCCGAAGGCCGGACCTTTCCTCCCAAAGACGATCTCTCGGTCACTGGGCGGCAGGTACCTGCTGAGCCAGAAGCTGCCGGCGTAGTTTCTGCCGCTCCCTGATCTCCTGCAAGCGCCTGTTCATCCTCCTCCGCCAAAGTCGTCCGCTGAGAAGGGGCCGCCTCGCCGGCGTTCACTTCACGCGACGCTTGCAGAATCGCCGTCCGGAAACAGAGGCGGAATTCAGAAACGTCATAACCCAGCGATGACGCCGCTTCTGCGCTTCTGGCGGAAGACTGGAAGTTTTCTGCTTCCGCGTGTTTGAGGAAAGTAATAATGCTTCCCAGGAAGTATGTAAATATTGCAAATAGTTCTTACAAATTAAGCTACTATGAACAATATTTTATTTATTAAAAGAGCATGCGTTCTTCGTTTTTCCAAGACGAGGATGGACTACATTGTAGCCTAGGCTAATACTGTATTCTCTGCGGCTTATAATATCAGCCTCCTAATCGTTCTGTTTTCAAAAAAAACTTGACTCTAAATATCTGGTAGTGTTAAATATTTATTTAAACACGGAAGGGAGGGGGACGGATCGCACATTCTTAGCCTACCGTACCGATGTTTCGTGCACAAAAGTTATACTAGTCTGGTTAAGTTTATTTCTGACGGTTGAGGCATTTGCATTGTTCCGTCATTCAGCTTGCAGTGAATAAAATTTTCATTCACATGTTGCAAAAATTAGGGGGGGGGGAAATAATGAAGAGTAAACATATTGTGAAAAATAAAATATAGTGATACATCTCTGCATAAACTGTATGATTTATAACAATTTCAGCAAGCTTGTGCAAGAAAAAAATATTACAATTTTGGAGGTCCTAAAAATGAATATTACCTTAAGCTTCTCTGTAGGTAATAGTTAGAATAAAAGAGATATTTCTTAGAAAGATTAATAGCTTTAAAAGGAGAGCACAAGAAGATACTTTAAAAGTAGAATTTCCAGGGTCCAAAGGAGGACACTGACAATCAGAAAGAAGGGCGCACACTTACTGGGCTATTAATATTTGCTACATTCATTGGAGAGGAATGGATTACAAGTGAGTACACAATGGAGCATGCACACTGAGAGGAATGGGCTAGTGCCAACTGATTGCCTAGCATGCTGGCTGCCATCTGGTTAAAAAGCAAAAGCCTCCAGCATTTAATCCATTAAAGTGTTTTCAATATCTGATGGCAGCGCAAGACAGTAAGATACTAATCGACTAATTAATTAAGATAACAGAGCTGAGTTTGTTAACTTGCGGTTAGCACTTATTAGGTAAGAACTGCATGTTGGAGAAAAGCTATTCAGTAATCTTGTTACATGCTTGAAAAGCCAGGCAATATTTGATTTTAAGGCTATGTCTGCCAGAGAGAGGACATGGAGACAAAAAAGGATATGTCCTCCTTTTGCTGTCTGATAATCCTATTTAGAAGAGTCTTCAAAAATTAACTGCCATGAATTTGATGTGGGAGTTGACAATTTATATGTAGTCTACACCAAAGATACATCCTGCAAAATTTCAGAACAGGTATATAGTCTCCACTATTCTCAATAGTAGTTTAAAGAGCCAACCATTTTGTTTTGTTTTTTGTAAGCAGAAAGTATTGGTATCATAAATTTAGGATTTTAGATTGTTAGTTCTGTTCTATCATCCTTATGATCTGCAGCAGCTTGGTGCTGAACTATTTTCTCTTCATTGGTAAGTATATCAGTACACCTCCTTTCCTCTGGTGTGGTTAGTCTTTCCCTTTGTCATCATCATGGGGTGTTGGAAAACAACTGGGTGCTTTTACCTGGAAAAGCAGAGTTACTGAATTTTAAGGGGTGAGAGAAAATTCTAACTTAAAGGCCAGACACAAAGACAAATGACAGTAGTGAATGCTGTCATTGATCAACAGAAAGAGTATGTGATTATACTTATGGCAGTACACATTTGAGTAATCCAACCTACTTCCTTCAAAAAGAAACTGTGTAGATTTATTTAATACATTGCATAACTTTCAGTTATTCAACATTTTTATTGGATGTAAACATGATAAATTTTGAACTGAGAACTAGACCACATCACTTTGTAAATCATAAAGCTTTATTGTCATGGACCACTATAAGACTTGGGGTTGAATCCAGTGGTGGGTTGCTCCCAGTTCGGCCCGGTTCTGCAAACCGGTAGCGGCGGCGGTGGGAGGCTCCGCCTACCCGCCCGGGACGCTCCGCCCACCTGCCTGGGACACTTCTGCGCATGTGCAGAAGCGTTGCGCGCGCAAGCGTGCGCGCAAACCGGTAGCAACGGGTTTTAGAACCCACTACTGGTTCAATCATTAAAAAAAGCTGGTCATTGACTGCATGGAGGCTCTAAAACATATAGTGAAAATGTAAATTGACAAAACATGATACAAAATTAATAAAGTATATATAAATTTAAAGTGCGAATCTAAAAAAGATATACAAGTGTTATCCGAGAATGGAGAATATTTGGGAAGTTAATATGTAGAAGAATATTTGAGAAGTTAGTATGTAGAAAACTATTATATGTATCAGGTTACAGAGCACTCTAATAGTGGGTGCACATTAAATCTAGTTTACAAAGCTGAGGCCCAAGGACTGGTCATCATCTGATGTGTTTTTAGTATTGCTTCACAAAACCTGGGATCACTGTATGTGCAGCAGGGCTAGTATCTGAAGGTGATAAGGTGGTATAAAATTGTCCTGTGTGCCCTGGGTATTTATGTAGTAATGGTAAAAATGAGTCTACTGCAAATGTCTTGATAGTATAGACACTGATGAAGTCCATGTTTCTGTGTATTCAGAGTCGTGGGGACATTGTTGCTCCAAATGGAGTCTTCCTACAAGTGCCTTCAAGGACAGCTAAGGAAAGGGCCTGCCACAGTGCCACAGTAAAGGCCCTTCTCAATTTAAGTTCTTTGAGTTTAGTCAAGTATGGGAAGTAGGGTACCTGTTGGATTCATTGGCAAGAAAGTCTGGGGTCTTGGCTGCATCTGACTGGTGTTCTATGTCTATTATGTGCTGTTTAATAAGCATTTTGATCAGACCCCATGCTGAATAGAAGACCTCGAGAGAACCCCAAGAATGAGATTTTAGTTGCCACTGCCTGTTTCCATGTAGACTGAAAATCTTCACTCCTAGTTAATGGGGCAAAAATACAATAGTCTGAATGTAGAGTTGAAGCTACCCTAGCATTCAATTTAATAGAGCCTGTCTCCAGTCTCAGGGTAGCACTTGAAAGAAACAATTAGTGACTTAAACAGCTGCTGTTAGAAATTTGGATTGTGCACATGGTCTAGTTATGCAAAATTGGGAAGCCCCCCCCCCCCGACTACAATAGACAACTAGTGTTAATGGCCCAGCTTCAAATAATTTGAGAGCTGTGAGTATGTAGTGGCCACTTATTGTGTTCAGGTATTTAAGGATGAGCCCCTCTGCATTTTCAGCAATGTAGTCCCATGAGTTTTCCTAATGCTGAAAAAATAATGGACTACTCCCTGGTAGTTGAAACATAAGACCTGCTCAATGTTGTGGCTATCTATTCGCCTGGAATAGCTGTAGGGGCTTTTGACAAATGCCATAATTGTGTTGTGTTAGTGCCTTGGGTGCTGTTTTAAGGCTAGTAGTATTACTGCAATGTCTGCATAGAATAGAACAGAAATACATCTTCAAGAAGATTTAGGGGAGTAAAAGTCCATGTGCTGGAAATGACTCACTATGGAATTCATCACTTTGTATAATCAAAGGATTATACAATCCCCTGTTCTGAAGTGCAAACAGTTATTTTAAAACACTAGTGTGATCTGAATTCCATTAGAAACATAATTCAAAGGCAATATTAGGACTCCATTAACTTTTATACACCAACATTATATGTACTAGAAGTCTATGTTCAACTATTTCTATATACTTTAAATATTTACCATAGTTTTATAGTAGTGTTTTATATGAGTGTCTGCAGAATAACTGTATTTTAACTTATTTGGTAAGCATTCACATTAATGTGGAATTTCACACCCTAACCCTAACCCAACAAAAGCTAGCAATTTTTATTTTTACTTAAGTGAGATGGATCATTGCTTTCATTATTATTCTTAATCTCTTAACCTTAATTTTCAAAAATAAGGGCATTTGCAGGTAACTTATTGTATTTCACTTTTTTGTATAAATATGTACCTTTAGGGATTAAAATTTCAGTTCAACTAATATTTAACCATAATGTTTTTGAAAGTACTAATCTTAGTTACTGCAGAATCAGCTCTTAAAAACTGCGTAACAACATTATTTAAACTACGAAGATAAGTAATGCAAGAATGCCTTTTAATCAGGAATTCTAATGAAGATTAGCAGAACATCTGTTTTCAGCAAATATAAAATTATTAATATTTTTGCAAGTAGAAAACAGCTTTTCTAAGGTGAAAATCATTTGTTTACTAAAAGCTGAAGATATAGCAAAAACAATAGCATTTAAAGTAAAATAAAATATGAAAAACCGAAGCTTTTTCAGAAATGAATATGTACAGTGATATCAGCAATAGCTAGACACATAAGTATTTGATTACTTATCTACTAGAAAATGCTTGATATTCCTGCTATGTGAAAAACTAAACTTCACCCTGGTTTTAAGTACTTTAGTGCAAGTTGTGCTTTTTTTTATTCAAATGTATTTGGCTTACTGAAATAGAACAAAGATCATCTCAAGATTGTCTTCAAAAAGTTGAAATGCCACAGTCATGAAAGAACACTTCTATTCACTCAGGTTTTGATGATTTCACTGGTCAACTCCTACTGTAATTAAGTTTGAACTAACTCAAAGATGGAAAAGCTGTGGCTCCAGGGATGCATGCAAATCCCAATCATTCCCCCCCCCCTGTTATTTCAAGATAATGTCAGTCCTATTGAAAGCTTAACACAGATTGCAAAATCAAAAACCTCTTCCCGACTAAAATATTCCTGACAGTCCGGACCAAACCCATCTGAGTGATTTTGTACTGGCCATTCTGTATCATCTTCCCCCTCACTGTGTTATTCTTTCTTCACAAAAAGGAGCTTTTAAGCTATCAAAAAACCTATTCTGTCATTCTCCTTCTCCCTTCCCTACTCTTCCAAAATGTCTTCAAGAACCAGTATTAGGAGGCAGAAGAAAATGCTGAGGAAAAACGTAATCCTTTACTTCTGCTGTCAGAGACATAGATTCATGCTCCTGTTTGTGAGATCATTGAGATCAAAATCCCAAACACTGTAATGGAACTTTTCTATTTTCATGTTTTTATACATACCGTTCTATGGTTTAATCCTTCCTCCATAACAGATGTGTTACTTTTTAACAATAAAAGTTTGAAACACCATATGGAGAATGTTCATCTCAAACTGCATCTCTTGTGCTCTTTGCTGTAATTTATAAGGTGGAAACACAATTACAGTAATTTGAATCACTTCCTCTTAGTCAGATTTTCCAATACATATTTTTTTATAAACCAATGGATGAGAGATTTTATGTGGAAGTCTTCTGTGTTAGGACTACCGTTCACAACAATAGAAAATGTGAACTCAAGACATTTATCCTAACAAATCTGCACTGAATTATTTTTGGCACAGATAAACACTAACCCCCTAGCCATAAATACCGTGTTTCTCCAAAAAGACGACCCACCTTGAAAAGAAGCCCTATCACGTTTTTGAACGCATGTGATCAAATTAAGCCCCACCCACAAAATTAGCCCTAATTAAGATCCCACCCACCCCGGGGTGCAGGGGGTGGGGCGAGGCACACAGGTAAAAAATAAGCTAGGGTGGAGATGGGGGGGGTGGAGTTGCCCTAATTACCAGGCCTCGCACACCCCGACACCTGCCTTCTTCTGCAGCTGCTTCTACGGCCGCTTGCCACCACTCGCACGCATCGCCCTGGCCTCCATTTCGCCTTCAGATGCCTGCCGGAAGGCATCTGCAGCTGATAACAGAGCTCTGGATCGATCCGGAGCTCTAGTATCGGCTGCAGAGGGCTTTCCGGCAGGCATCTGAAGGCGAAACGGAGGCCGGGGCGATGCGTGCGAGTGGCGGCAAGCAGCCGCAGAAGAAGTGGGCCAGCAGCGGGTTCCTGCTGGGCGGGGCTGTTGGTACCACCGCCACGAGGTGAGTCAATAATTAGAACCCTCCAAAAAGAAGGTCTAGATGTTTTTTCGGGGATCAAAAGAAAATAAGACCCGGCCTTTTTTTTGGAGAAACACGGTAGACATGAAAATATTTTAATTTTCTTTTCTTAAAACTAACCAGATTTAATTTTACTTCCAACAATAGGGCATATAAAGTTCAAAATTCTTTGAAAACAAACATACATACCGTAGTATTGTCGTTAATTTCTTGTATATTAGGAGAAAGTTCCATCATGTTTCCTGGAGCATATTTTCTGATAAATATCTAGGGTTGCAGTGTAAGATTCCATTCCTAAGTTATCTTAGTAGGATTTAAACCAGTATAAACATGTTTAGGATTGCACAATTATAATTGTAACTTTGAAGTTACTATATACCCTCTGGTTGGGGACTGTAAACACAAGATCTGGTCTCTTTCAGTAACTTTCATAGCAGCCTGACCTATACATATAGTGTTGCTGGGAAGAAAGAAAAAGCAATTCACGATGGAGAATGGTAGAAAGGGATTCAGGCGGCTTCCAAAATTAACATTTCTTTTATTCCTTTACACTAAATAATTGAGTGTTAAAGAGTCAACATTTTACTTTAAGAAGAAAAACATTTTTCCCTTTCTCTTGAAAATAGTGGAAAATTAGTTTCAGTGGAAGTACTGAAACAAAATCTGTGAATGTGTGTTGTTGCTTGTCAAAAATATTTTGTAAAAAATTCATGCCCCCCTCTCACTTAAAGGTCTAAACTTAAAAACACTGGTGGGTAGGATTTACTTCAGAGTAAACATGCATTAAAGAAAAGTTCAGATACAGAGTAACTACTAAAACATTCTGTACCCAAAGCAAAAAGACTCTATGAGTTGTTTCCTATTAGATGCGATAGATTTTCTTTCTTTTTCTCTAAGCATTTCAGGACTTTCTATAATATCAGAGGATTTAGATCAGGGCTGTCAAACTCCTGGCCCATGGACCAGATGCGTCACGCGCTGGCCACGCCCAGTTTAGCGAAGGGGAAAAAAGTCCCGATATGTCACGTGATGCCGCCGTGACGACGTGAGTTTGACACCTCTGATTTAGATGGTGGTAGATTAATTATATCATGTATCTCTCCCATGATTATTGCTAAATTGCTAAATAAATAGCATACAGGATTCCTATTTATTTGTGAACAACAATTTATGAACTGGTGAATTGAAGACAGTTCTGCTAAAAGTGGAGTGAAGAGTCAGTGAAAGGACAGGTTCTTTGTGATACCTCTGCAGATATGGAGAGGACATGAAATCGACCAGAAGTGCTCCAGACAGTTGTTCCTCATGTTTCATAAAAAAAAAGTGATGGAATGCGACTTTTTGAAGATTTAACATTGAGGAAACCAGAAGAATATGAAGTTTACAATTAGAGGAGAACACTTAAATTTCATTTACTAATACAAAATGGAGAAAAATATTTTAACATTGGACATATTGAAGGATGTTTGTGAACAATGGACTCAAAAGATAATTTTAAGGATGTCTGCTATTATAGACAGACTGAGTTTATTATGGAAGAAGAACAATTCTGCTCTATTGGACAGGACTCAGACTGGTCTGAAAGTAGATTTTAAAATGACAGGCTATAACAGTGATGGTGAACCTATGGCACGCGTGCCACAGGTGGCACATGGAGCCATATCTGAGGGCATGCAAGGCATTGCCCTATGTCAGTTCCAGCGCGCATGTGCGTGCTGGCCAGCTGATTTTCGGCCTTCTGGAGGGCGGGGGGAGGTCGTTTTCGCCTTCCCGAGGCTTCAGGAAAGCCTCCGGAGCCTGTGGATGGCGAAAAACAGACCCAATGGCCCAACCGGAAGTTCGGAAACGAACTTCCGGTTGGGCCGTTGGGCTGTTTTTCACCCTCCCCAGGCTTCATGTGCGTGCATGCATGGGGGGGGCATTGCATTATGGGTGTGGGCACGCACTCGCACCCTTTTGGCACCCGAGCAAAAAAAGGTTCGCCATCACTGGGCTATAAGAATGAAATGGAAAAAAGATGCTATACTAGTTATACAAATGAAACCAGCTAATGTTTTAATTATTAAAGGAATATAGAAATAATTGATCTGACTAACTTTCCTATATTGGATTTATAAAAGAGATTTCTTAAAGTTTTGAAGAACTTTGTAAGAAGGGACAAAGAAAAAATGAAAAATTAAGTTCTAGGACATTATTTGAAGGAATTAAAGATAAAAATGTTTAAAAGTAAAAAATATGAAGTTGGTTTATTTGATTAAGATTAAAATAGATATGATGTCTCTGGTAACCCTTAATGGTCTTTTGCTGATCAAGACTGAACAATGAAGTTTCAAATCTATTCTTATAGACAATTCTTACCTATTTGTTTATAGATAAAAGATATGGGAAGATCATTTATTTTAAGAGACGTAATATGTTACTAAAATTGTTTATATTTGTGATGAAGGGGGAAGTCATTTTCTATATTTTTTATTTACTATGTTGCTTGTTTTCTTTTCTATTTTTCTTTAACACTTTTACTTTTTAAATCTGCATTAGTTTTATCGTTTTGATTGTAATGCTTAATAAAATTACTATTAAAAAAAGAATCTGGCATTTATCAGGTTGGAAATTTGTTTTATGGCAAGTCTAATAAGAAAGGCTGTATCTCTTCTCCCAGAGGTCTCTGGTTCTATGGGTCTAGCCTTGCCTGTTTACAGGAGGTGTTTCATCTGTCACCTTTTTTCCAATTCCTGTCTGTAAGAGACAGAGAGCTCCCACAATTTGTACTTCCCTTCTGGTAGATAAAAGCGTAAAAATTTAGAAAATGAAAATTAATGTAGTATAGCTTCAAACTTTTCTTGGTATATAGAGCAATCTCATTTAGTGATTACTAAAATCACATTTTATTTTTCAAAAGAAAAAAATATTAAAACCACTAGGGGGGGGGGGGGGGGGGGGGGGGAGTGGAACTGCAATGTTCCATTCAGACCACAAGATGGTGATGACCTATTACAGTCGGTTCTTTCTATTAAAAAATAAAAGGAGATGGGCTGGAGAGTTTTGAAAGTGTATCTGAATGAACATGAACAGCTTAAAAGATCTACATAAAAGTTGCTTGCAAGTTGTGAAAATTCCCTTTTTATGGATGATGATAGCTTGCAAATGCTGAAGAGGTTCCATTTATGTCAACTGACCTTTGAAGCGTCTTTCAAAGGAACATGGAATCATCGCTAAATGAAAAACAGAATTGTTTGAAATAAATGAAGATTACAGTCTCAATTAAAAAAGAGGAACTGTAAGAAGTACATTGTGTTCACTGACACTGGCTTTATTCAGAGCTATATGGCCTATGTTAGGAGTCAGCAATTTAAAACACAAAAAGAGAGATTACTCGGAAAATAAGAAAAATTGAACAATCATTATGTCTTAAACTTACAACAGTGATAGTTCATTTTTCAGTTTTTTAACCCTCTGAATATTTAAAATGTTCTGTGGCATTTGGCAATGCTAGTTTAATAGTGAACTTTCTTCCCATCTAATCCAGACACTAACATACACATAATTATTTAACAGAATAACAGAGTTGGAAGGGACCTTGAAGGTCGTCTAGTCCAAACCCCTGCTCAAGATTGGAAAATGGTTAACCAATGTCTTCTTAAAAAGCCACCAGTGTTGGAGCACGACTTTTGGAGGCAAATCGTTCCACTGATTGTTCTAACAGGGAGATTTCTCCAAGTGCTAGGTTGGTTCTTTCTTTAATTAGTTTTCATCCATTGCTTCTTGTTCTACTTTCAGATGCTTTGAAAAATAGGTTGATCCCCTTTTCTTTGTGGCAGCCCTTCAGATATTGGGACACTATCATGTCACCCCTAGTCCTTCTTTTCATTAAACTAGACATACCCAGTTCCTGCAACCGTTCTTCATATATTTTAGCCTCCAGTCTCCTAATCATCTTTGTTGCTCTTCTCTGCACTCTTTCTAGAGTCTCAACATCTTTTTTATATCGTGGTGACCAACACTGGATGCAATATTCCAAGTGTGGTCAGCATGGTTGTTTCATTTTAAGTATTTGAAAACAAATGTGCTCACCATGTAAGAGGAAAATGTTTTATCTACATGTATCTGCAAAAACATATTCAGAAAAAGCATTTCTCATTATAAATTCAATGTACATACTTACTATAGATTGCAACTTTTCCTCGTGTCTGTAGTATTTTTGGTTCATAATTAGCTTTATAGATGAATTATAATTTTGCATAAATGAATGTTAGCATGTGGGTGAAAGCATAGAGTTCTTGGTGCTCTGTGAGCTTGGTATTTGCTTGCAGATTTCAGTATATAACTGCTGTAAATAACATCAGGGTGAGTGAGTGTGGAATTTGCTGCCTATTTATATGTATATAGTAAATTGTCCTGCCATTTTTGGTGGGGTATGGTTTTTCTCCTTGAAGAGAAGAAAGGAAGGGAAGGGAATGGAGGTTGCATACCGGTAGATGTTCTTCAATCCTTAATGATTGCAACCTCTACTGACCTAGGAAAATGTACCTTTGACATGCCAATACTTGAATACTTGAACTATCACAAATCCTTAAAAGAAATTCAGATGGCTCCATCTACAGAAGAACCCATTCTTAGAATCCATTCTTATCTTTGGAATACCTACAGCATCTTCATAAGTTTTTTTTAATTGTAAAATTATTCCTGACTTTGTGCACTGACCATATTGTGGACTAAAAACTGATATACTGGATTCACTTTCATTTTTTGGCACATCTGATTTTGTTAAGACAGTTTCATGTCCATATAGAAATCTGGAATTGTTGCACATTTTAAATATTTTGGAGTATAAATTCTTGAGATTTTGGATAGGATCTTCAAAATAAATTGGTAAATCAACTAATCAATCATGGTCTTATTCAGAAAATATGATACAGTAATTAAGGCACCAGGCTGGAACCTTGGAGACTGAGTTCTAGGTATACCTTAAACATAAAGTCAGCTTGGTGACATTAGGCCAATCACTCTCTGTCTCAGTCTAGGAAGAAGACAATGGCACTTCTGAAAAATATTGCCAAGAAAACTGCAGGGACTTGTCCTGGCAGTCGCCAGGAGTAAACACTAACTTAAAGGTGAACAAGCACATAAACAAATATTTGGAAGACTGCTGACATGACCTGGATGCCGTTGGACATTATATTAATATTTTATACAGTGAAAATAAAAGGTAATTAAATATTGATAATTCATGAATATGTATGTGAAACAATCTGAATTAAAAATAAGAGTCCTCAAGAAGTCAACTAGATTCTTCACGACATAAGTGAGTTAACATCATGGTGATTTACTGTGCCTGCAGGGTTAAAACAGGAAGATCTGAGATTTCTAAGGTATTAGCTCTTGGTACGCCATTAGGGACTATATGATCAAGGAACAAAAATAAGTTTGCAGCAGCATGTAAGGACATAGAAGAAACAACAAGGAACATTTTAATGGGGCAGCATTTTCTGCTGCAATGTCTGTCAAGAGTATGGAAGCAGACCAGTGGTGGGTTGCTCCTGCTTCGGCCTGGTTCGGTGAACCAGTGGCGGCGGAGGGAAGCTCCGCCCACCCACCCGGGACGCTTCTGTGCATGCGCAGAACCGTCACGCGCACAAGCGAATGGGATTTAGAACCCACTACTGAAGTAGACAGTAGCAATAACCACTTTACCACAGTTAGAAAATATGTTTGAAAGTACAGGTAATCCTTGTTTAGTGACCACAATCGGGATGACAACTTGGTTGTTAAGCAAAGAGGTTGCTAAGTGAAATCATGATTGTGCTTATAATCTTACTTTAGCTTCCCTGTGCTTAATGAACCTATGAAGCTCATAACTGTGATTAAAGTTATGTTTAATCTCTGTCATAACTGATCAGTTGCTAAATGAGGACTGCCTCTATGGAGAAAAAAAAATAAAAGCCTATATATGAATATTTAAATTTTTTTGTAATTGCTGGTCCAGTGAAAGTAGCCACGAATAAGGCAAAAGCTATGAAACTCTTTGGAATTTCCCCACTTCAACCTACACACAGTATAAACATGCCCAGGCAACATCTTTCTGCTGTGTCCTCACAATGTAGCCTTCCTCTCACATACCCAGCTTATGAATCTATTAGGTATGTCGCCCATTACCCTGGAGAAAAGTCATGTGACCGGGAATAGAGTGAACAGAAACAGGATCAAAGGGCTGTGCAGACAGAACATGTCAGGCCAGTTGTTTTCTGCTGATTCAGCCTCGGAGGAAAGATGGCACATTAATTGCAGTAGCTTTGCTACTTAACTCCTCTTAGGTCAAGTTGTCTATTTCTCGTTCCTGGAGACTGGATGGATGAACTTCCCCAACTTCATCAGTACCCGTATTTTATTGAATCAACTTTGTTCTGAGTTCCCAGGGCACACTAAACCCGATTCACCAGAAGGTGCCTCCAACATCCGTCACTGACTGGCTTTGGGGGTCAAGGTCTGTGAATGCAGCCACAGAAAGACAAAAGCAGAACAGTTCTTCTTTCAAAATCCTGGTTCAGCAGAGTTTCTTATGCACGGGCCCGGCAACTCCAGTCTTCCCTTGTTGGAGTGCAAGCGACAAGCACAACCACTTCATAAATGCATAGCACAACATAGCACAACAAACCTATCAGGACAAGATTCAGCAGTCCATCTGCATTTAAAAGACAAAGGCCAGTCTTTTGAAGACAGAAAAGTCCACATTTGGGACAGAGAGGACCACTGGTTTGAAAGGGGGGGGGGGTCAAAGAGGCCATCTATGTCAAAATTGAACAGCCCTCTCTCAACAGAGGGGGAGGGATAGACATCACCTATCTCAAGTCTACAACAAAGTCCTTTCAACAGTTCCAAGAAGGAACCCACACCCATTTGCACTACTCAGGTGACCCTGAGGACACAGACAAACCCACAAGTGGCCTCAACGACTCTCAAAAGCAGGCAAATGACCAGCTGTCTGCAAGGAATATAAATCCTTCCATTCCACAACATCCAGCCAGAGCTGAAGAAGCTTCTTGGATGAGAAGGGAAACGCCTTCAAAGAAAAACCAGAAAGTCGAGTTACGGTACCACTTCCAAAAGGCACCTTTGGCACATGCCACGAGTACCGCTACTCGGGCGCCCCGCTCGCAAAAACCCGCAGCGCTCTTAAGTCGGTTGCCGCGAAAAGGAAACTGGCGCGCATTCCCCCGTACGCCCCTCACTAAAAAGCTCTCTGTGCAGCAGAGAATGAATCCTGCCGGGTGCCAAAAATGCAGCTTCTGAGGAACTGAAAACACGCGCTGCTTCTGCCGGTTCGCGGCGCACTAGCGCTCCAATTCCAAGTTCGTGTGGCGCCAGGTGGTATCCCCGGAGGCCACGCAAATCCACCCCTCGGGTTCTGTGTTTGTTGTCTTTCCCCCTCAGCTTCAGCGGGGGCCCGAAGAGTCCTCAGAAAGACCGCATTTCTGCTCCGCTGCCGGGCTCACGACGCCTAGTCACTGAGCGTGCGCAATGCATTTGCTTCCTCCCTTAGGTACGCTCCGTAACCAACCGTCCCAATGTCCCAAAGGTGCTTTTTCAAGAGGCAATGAGGCTTTCTGGTTTTTCTTTGAAGACGTTCCGCTTCTTCAGCTTCTTGTGCGAATGAGAAGCGAAACGTCTTCAAAGAAAAACCAGAAAGTCCAGTTGCCTCTTGAAAAAGCACCTTTGGGACAAACCGTGATCTGGAGGACTCAGAATCTCCACAGACAAACTCTCCCAATCGCATTTCCAAACCGCGTATGATTTTAAGAGAAAGGGTGGCTGGGCTAACAGAGGGTAGGGTGCCAGTTTCCCCGGTACGGGCGAATGTGCGGGGTTTCCCCCCCCACCCCCGCAGCGCAAAGGAGCGGTTACAGAGAAACAGAGCTGTCTGTGCCAGCTGCATTTCTACCGGTCCTGAGCGGCTGCGGAGAGCTCCTTCTCAACTGGGCTGCGAAAGAGAACGGAAAGAGCGGGGGAGAAAGGCAGCAAATGTAAGCCGAGCTTACCGGATAGGCTCGCCCACAGTTCATTTAACCTAGTCCTAAAGCAATCCGAAAAATCTGAATAGAAAGTACCCCCGCGAGTTGAGTGTGTGTGGGGGGGGAGGGGTGTCAGCTTGCCCGGCGCACAAGCCTGAGGGGGGGGGGGAAGCGCTGCTTACACCCTTCAAGCGCAGCCGCCTTAGGGTGAAGAGCCCCGTGCGCTGAAAGTAAAGCGCGACCTCTTTTTCGGCTGCAGCGAAAAAGCCGGAGTCAAAAGAGGGGGGTGGCCGGCGGCGAAGGCTCTGCGAGCGGGGGGGGAGGGGGGGGAGCGAGAAC
>QLTV01000601.1:5172109-5190907 GCA_003457575.1 Thermophis baileyi | reverse complement strand
ATTATCCTCTGAAGTCTGTGTCTGTCTTGTTGGGTTGCAGAACCAAACCAGACAGTTATAGAGGTGCAGATGATAGACTCAATAATTCCTCTGTAGAACTGTGTCAGCAGCTCCTTGGGCAGTTTGAGCTTTCTGAGTTGGCGCAGAAAGAACATTCTTTGTTGTGCTTTTTTGATGATGTTTTTGATGTTAGGTGTCCATTTTAGATCTTGCGATATGGTAGAACCTAGAAATTTGAAGGACTCTACTGTTGATACGGTGTTGTCTAGTATTGTAAGAGGTGGAAGTGTAATGAAATGTACTAGCTATGAGATACTTGATGTTTTAGGTATAAAAATAATTCTATTGGTGCCAATTATGACAATATCATGTCCCAAGGATAGGAAGGTCTTAATGAAAACCATAACTCACATAAACTGTAGCTGTCCCGTTTCAGATCTCACACTCTCACACACAGTTGCTAGGTGAGGAAAACAATTTAATCAAGGCTGAGCAAATAATAGACAAGGATGTAGAAATGTAAATTTTCTTGGAAAGAAAGCTTGCCTGGGTGGTTTTGCTGTCAACAGAAGCCCACAGAAAAGTAGTCAAAATCCATGCCAAAATTCAGAGAGATAACTCAGGTTTCTTAGCCAATCCAGGGTCAGAGTTTCATGAGCATGATTCACGGAAATAACACACCAGAGCAGGAAATCAGAAAATCCAATTGAGGAACATGAGTCGGGGCTGCCTCTTAAAGCAGGCTACCACCAGCTGTAGATTTACTTCCTTGCTTCCTGGCTTGGCAAGGAGCAGCACCGAGCATCTTTGTTGTGCTCTCCACTGTATTCACAGGAGAGCTTGGAGCCCATACATCATAATCTGACTAGTTCAACTGTTCTAATAAGTGCCTGTGTTTGATCAGCCAATTTTACTGCTGGCTTGGCATCTCCTGAGTCTGATCATTTCATTCGTTCAGTTGGAGCAACTTCTTCAGAGTCATAGTCTGAGTCCTGGGCCATGACATTAACCAATTATATGTGTCTAGTTTGTAGCTATCATAAAAAGGGAGAAGGCTAAATGTCTTCAGCCTTTTTCTCAGTTCACTCTGATAATTTTTAACATTGATAAGTGTTAAAAAACTCTGATAATTTTTAACATTGATAAGTGATATATAAAGCTAAATCTTCTAAAGATCAAGTATTCATATTTTATCTGCCATACAATATTCTGAAAAATAATAGTTATGCCCATTCCAAATGAGACTGGTGGACAACATTTGCCTATGCTGGACAAAATCTTGACAAGAAAAGCATATTTAAAAACACAAATTAAAAATGTTAGTTTAGAAAATATCCCACAATGTCAGACTGAAATATTAAGGACTTCTTACTTGAATGTACTGTATTTGGAGCTTTCCATATTTGACAATTGTTTATTCAGTAATATAAATCTTCCATTGTTAAGCACTTGTTTGCTTCATTCCAAGAATTTATAAATTCCATAAGTTCACATGATCTGAGTAAAGTGGTGATTGCTTGTGGTCAGACATGAATAAATACATTGTTTTGCTAGTATCTCTGTTATGTATAATTTTGAGTTACTGAAAAAGTGTTTGTTTTCTAATTCCTTGAAATCTAATGGAAACAAATGGTGACAGACAAAGTAATCATACACAGTCAGACTTTTAAAATGTTTATAAGAAAGGAATAGTTTTATGAAGTTGGTCTTTCTTTGCCTGTACGCCTTAATCACAACAATTACTAGACAAGGACTAGAGAGAAATGCCATCAAGGATAACTCCGTTACTACTTGAAATCCCTAGGCTACAGTCTTCTGAACTTCAGTCTAGCTAATGGAAGCAATAAAGTAGCTAGATTATAAACAATGCATTTTCTGCAATAAGTCCATATTTCAATAGTGGTTAACCTAATTTATGGAAAAACTATATAATATTTTATAAGACATTTAATAATTTTATTAAGTATTGTCTGTTATAATTTTGTTATGCCATTTTTATGTGTAAGTGACTGTAATGAATGTTTTGAGCTTTTAGGAAGTAATTGCATTCGCTAGGAATGGTAGTGTTGTGCCTGTCAGGTGTTTGTAATCTTAGAACTATCCTTGGCAGTTTCAGTTACAGTATTTCCTGCAGCTGACTTTACCTTTCTAAAAGGTTCTGCTAAATGAACAAAAAATAGAAATTGACATATAATAATGAAAAATACCAGTCTTTACCATCATCTGTATTTTAGGATGCTTCTGGAGTTTTTGCTCTGTGCTATATTCTTGTGATATATTCTTGGGAATATATCCCATCTGCTCAAAAGAATGAAAGAAATAAGAGGGAATTTTGAGTCTAGAAGGGTAATAGGAGTGTCATCAGTTTGCTTTCTGATAAATTGGTATTATTTGATTGACCTACTCATTTTGGCATCCATTTGTGGAATAGGCAAGTTTCATAATAATAGCAATCTTTTTGGTAGTGCCTACCAACAATGACATGGTACTAACTTTGTTACTGCTGCCCAAATTTGGAAAAAAATCTGTCCATAGTGAACACATTAACTCCAGTTGTATTAAAATATTTCTATTGGATAGATTGATTATAAAACATACCTTAAGTGATTGTATCATTCCAATGGCCTGACAAGGAAATGATAAAAGTGTTTTTTTGAAATGGACTAGAACACGGATGTCAAACTCAATCGCGTCACGTCATGTGATTTATTGCGACGTTTTTTGCCTTTGCGGAGCCGGGTGCGTGGCCTGTGCGTGGCCTGTGTGTGATGCATCCGGCCCGTGGGCCGCCAGTTTGACACCGCTGGACTAGAAGAATCTTGATGAACTTAACTGATTGACCTTTGATGCTCAAGCAGTTCTAATGACAAACCACTGGACCAGAAAAGGAACCTAGTTTGACCATATCAAAAAGTGACAAAAACTATTCTAGAGCAAGGGAATGTCTTATATTGTTTATATACCTTGGTTCAACATGCCTCTTTCAGGTCACTGCAAAAATAAATGCCACACAGAAGCTATTACTTTCTAATGGAAAATGTGGCATATTTTTTTCTTTGTAGTTTGTAATGACTATATTACCATTATATAATCTCTGAAATAAATTTACCTTTTTTGACAAAAATAAACAGGATCAGTAAGACTTAAAGGTGGCAGAAATGAGTTTGAAGGCACAGTTGAAATATATCTAAATGGAATATGGGGAGCAATCTGCAGTGACCACTGGGATAATGCTGGTGCTTCAGTGATATGTCAACAACTTGAACTTGGGTAAGTAAATTAATGTCGACTAAATAACATTATTCTTGGAAGTTTTTAACATCATTCGTAAATACAATATACTTCCCAATTTCTCATCTGTTACAGGGCCTGAAATATAGCTTGCATCATTATTTTAGATAAATGGATTAATGGATAAATGGATTACTTATTTTCTAGAATGCTAATGACTAATATTACCTTGATTACTTTAAATTCATTAAAAATAATCATTACTGTACTTTTAACAAAATAATATGCTATATACTATTGTTACAAAGAAAGGTTAAAATGTGATTCAGTATTTCTTCAGAAACAGAATGTTAATTTGAACAGGTGTTACCTTTTTTTTTTAGTTAGGGTTAGCCTGTGCAGTTCTACTAAAGATAATGAGTATGATTGTAAGCTTGCTTTATAGTTTTTAATCTTCTTTTCTTTTTCTTTGGTAAAGGGGATAAACTGCTTAAATTTTAATCCTGAAGATTTATATATGTGTCATAAACTTTGCTTCTTGGCAAAGGAATATTTATCTAGATGAAAGTAGAAAGTTAACATTTTCTGTATTAATTTGTTTTCATCAAATGGTATTCCAGATTTTTGGAGCCCAGTTCTGGTAAGATTTACGAGATGTATTGATTTGATGCAGTGAAATCCAGGATGCAGACTATTTCTGTGGCTAGTCTATAGAAAGTACAAAATTGTAACTTTCCTGCTATAATGAATTCAATAGGAACCTGGTCATATATGAAGTTCAACATTAATTAATTTTAATTAATTAATTAATTAATTAATTAATTAATTAATTAAATGTATTGGCTGCCCATCTTACTATAGGGTAACCCTGGGCAGCTTACAGTTACATCTAAGTTAAAACCTAAAAAGTTAAAATCAAACATTAAAACCAAAGACACATGGGCAGGGCGGAGGCAGAAGTGGGGGGGAGTGGGATCTTTTATTACTGAATCAACCATCTCCATTGTGCTGTTTCCCCACTGGGGCCCCAAGCTACATCTTTAGACTCTTACGAAAGGATAGGAGGGTTGGGGCCAACATCACATCGGGGGGCAAGATGTTCCAGATGGCAGCAGTGACAGCAGAGAAGACCCTCCTCCTGGACCCTGCCAGTGAGAATAATCAGGCTGATGGGACCCGCAGCATACTTCCTCTGCCGGCACATGTGGTACAGGCCAATCCCAGTGGGTTGAGATGGCCCCTCAAGTAACCTGGACCCATGCCTTGAAGGGCTTTAAAGGTGATCACCAACACCTTGAATTGCACCCGGAAGCAGACTGGTAACCAATCAGCATGAGCAGTGGTATTACAAGGGCAATTTTTGGGGCTCCAAAACTACCTACGCTGCCGCACTCTGCACCAGGTGTAGCTTCCGAATGCTCTTTAAGGGTATCCCCATGTAGAGCGCATTACAATAGTCCAGCCTTGAGACAACTTGGGACTGAATGACTAAGCGCAAGGAATCCTGCGTTTTGCGTTTTGATGAAACAAATACTTGAATTATCTTCAGATCTTTGTAAATATCCTTCCTTTTTTCTGGATCTTCATGCTGGCACATTTCTTTTTCATTTTATCTACATTGCACTGATTTTAGTTCCCTTTAAGATAGATTATGGTTAAAGCAAAAATATTGAAATGCTTATCTGGATCTTAGGGGTTAGGAAAAAGGTGCAATCTTGCCTGCATGGCTAATTTCCCACATGTGCAAATTTCTATATAAGAAATAGCATGAATCCTGTACAAATTAATCTTCAACAGAATATTTTTTGGTCCACACATATGAAGTTAAATATGTTGTTTTATATGACGCACAGCAATATATACTTGCCATTTTCTGCATGGATATGATTCCCATGTAAGAATTTTGTAATTTAGTAAATAGACAAGGCTGTTCATACTGTATATACCGGTAGATCCCATTTTAATTCATATTTCTAGTCAGAGATAAAATAAGGCAAAACAGTATAAACACAGTTCTGGAATTTTTCCTTTATTATCTTGAATAGCTTGTGTCTTATAGAGCTAAACTGGTTATCTCAAGAATAACGCTAATTCTTGCCTTATCTACAAAGAGAAGGTCTGTTTCAATCAAGAAGTCCAGGGCTTTGAGAACAAGAAAACTTAAGACCAAAGTACATTATAAATCTTTGAAGTGAAATAGAACAAAAAATCTCACAGGAGATATTAAACAAAATATGTTCTGACTTCTTAAGGACTGTTGTTTAAAAGGAATGGGTCAATACTTGCCAAGCTCAGCCCAGATCCAATCTCTATGAAGATACTTCCTGTTACTGAAATTTAGCTACTGTCATCCACCTAAACTGTAACAGTTTTGTTACACCATCTTGTTAGTTTAACTTACTTAAAGCTTTCCTAAATTATGTAGCAAATTTATTATTTTTCCCTCACATAATTTATCTTTTATATTTATATATTTAGCTATCATCATTTTTGAATAATTCTACAATTTAAATTTTTAGACAATTACTTAACATTAAAAGCTGAATTAATTTGTAGCATTAAAAAAAAGATAAACACTGTTATCCTAGTGTTATAGATGCTTACCAAAAAGCAAGTTTTGAAAAGTATACAACTGCTGGATGAAATAGGCAGATGCTTGTATGTACAGTATGTTATGAGGTTAGGTCCACTGCTCTTGTATAATTCTCTAAAGCAATTAGTTGTAGATTTTCACTGGGTCTATCCACCTTGCTGATGGTGATATCTCTTTTCTCCCATCTTTCCCTGCGTTAGAACTTAGAACCTACTCCAGAGAGCTCGGTCTTCACATAATGTGTCCAAAGTAGGATAATTTGAGTCTAATCATTTGTGCCTTGAGCGAGCATTCTGGATTTGTTTGTTCAATAATACATTTGATTGTATTCTCAGCTGTCAATGGTATTCACAGTGGTCTTCACCAAACAGTTTTGGAGCTCACTAAAGAAATTACTGTTTGGTGAAATTCTGAAAACAATTTATTTGCACTTTGATCCTGCACTTTTGCATTGGTCCCATAGCTACTTGATGTTTCTCTGATATTTTGTGGATCAGGGGAAAACATATCATATATAGCATGGAATAAAATACTAACAGAGTTTGTAATTATCTTGGCTTTCTTCTTCATTATCTAAATTTGTTGTTCTTTCCACAGGCAGAGAGGTACAGCAAGACACACCCTATCTTCTGGATCAGGCCTTATTCCTTTACACTGGAGCAATGTGCATTGCCATGGCAATGAAGAAAACATCATGCTGTGTGAAAAAACTATTTGGCAAGGTCGAATGTGTCCCAAGAATATGGCAGCTGCTGTCACATGCAGCTTTTCCCATGGTAAAAGAAAAAAGAAACATCATTTAGTCTTACACCATGCAAACAGCAGTTTCATACAAGAAGATGTGATGGAGGGTTACATAGTAGAAAACTATTGATAATAAAATGATTAAGTCAGTCTTCTTGAGTATGGTGCCCTCTAGATATGTTGGGGTAAATAATTATGGAATTTTGGGGAATGCCAGACCAAGAAAGTCTAAAATAAGTTAATTCTGAATGATACCATCGGCAGGTACTCCATGCTAAAATGCAGTTCTGCTACAGTGATATAAACAGTGATTCGGGGATCAAAAAGAGAGTAGTAAAAAATTCTTACCTTGTCTGTGAATTGCATTCCAAGAGCAATGAATTGAGAATTACCGTTTCTTGCCTCATATCTTTCTTCGCTCCTTAAAAAAAAGTTATCTGCTACCTGAAATTTCTCCTTCAGACTGGTTTTGAAGACTTCCCATTGGATTTATGCAAAAGGTTAAGGAATAAGAAAATTTTCTTTGGGAGTGGTCTTGTTTTTGAAATTCAAGGCAGGCTTCCTCTCCCAGTAATTTTTATACTTCAGTATTCAGTTGATTTTGAGTGCCCACTCTATTAAAAAATAATGGGCTTTATGTTTTGTGTGATATTTACTTTTAATGTTTTCCCCATCTGGAGAATTTTGTACTTTATTGTTATTGTTACTGAAAAACTCCTCTTCCTGTTCTGCAGATGCTGGTGCTTTTCACTTTCTGTCCATCAACATATTTGATTGCCTGCATTCCTCCCTCACATTTTTATCATGGCATAGTAGGGGGGAAATGTCTCACTAGTTGACATTGCTTAGGTACAGTGATTCAGTATAGATCACAATGAGCCTCCTAATTACCCATGGATTTCTCTAAGAAAAACAAATTATGATTACTGCAGGTTTTTGTTTTTTGATATCTAAAGGAAAGGAGTTCAAATCAGAATTCTATGGGATC
Organism: Thermophis baileyi; assembly: GCA_003457575.1. Taxonomy (NCBI): domain Eukaryota; kingdom Metazoa; phylum Chordata; class Lepidosauria; order Squamata; family Dipsadidae; genus Thermophis; species Thermophis baileyi. Next base: position 5,183,351 of record QLTV01000601.1, on the reverse strand, counting down.
TCTTAGAAACAAAACCTAGAACTTACAAAGAAGTAGGATTTCCCACAGAATTCTGAATTTACACACTATTATTCAATAGAAGGTAGAATTCTTGTGAAGCTGATTAAAGTATGAGATCATGTTTCCCTGAGCAGCTGCTAGAAAGGCATGCCTATCATTTGAGAGTGATGCCTTGATAGTCAAGGCATGTAATACGGTATGTATGTATATATATTTGCGTAGGCCAAAAATACTTGCTGGTGTGGTAATTTGTCATCTTTTGCCAAAGTGCATGCCATGCTTCTTCCTAGCTTCCAAATGGAGCATGTTTTGTCTGCTAGATGATTGTTGATATTTAAAATATCCAGTTGGAGTTTTCTTTACTCTCATGCTTAAATCATATTTTTGTACAAAAGCTGCACAGAGATTAGAAATGTTATGGCTTTGCTTGTATTCCTTTCCTTTTTAATAAAATGATGCTACATAGGCTCTTTTTAAAAAAAGCTCCTTTTATATGTACGTAGAACTGGAAAAACATATTTCAAAAAGGCTTCATTGTTCTTTTTAAGAAGGCTCCTTTAATAGAGTGGAATTAAAAGGTCACTTGAGGAGGGCTAGAGTGAAAGATACATAGAGCCCTGTAGACAAGTTTATTCAGTTGTTTTTTTCCAACCTGTTAGCTGTCTTAAAATCTTGCTTATTCTCAGATGTAGCTAGCAATGAATTCCATCATATTAAAACAGGGTCCCATTGGAGATTAGAGCTGCTTGCATGTGAGGAGAGGGAATTGCATGAAAATAGTTTGGTACATGGCAGTATTACTAATGTTCTAAATTACAATGTTCTTGTATATATTTTAATCTAACCTTTCCCTCTCAATTTATTGGGCTTGTCATTGGCCATGGCAACTGAGAACAAACACTATGTATTGCAGTCCCAACCCATTTGCATTCTAATTCCTGGCCAGCATTGAACAGAGCTAGGTAAGCTTGTCTGGGCAAGATAATTTTATTTAAGATGTGATCAGTACGGGTCAGGAACTAGGATCATTGCAGTAATAGCAATAGCAATAGTACTTAGACTTATATACTGCCCCAAAGTGCTTTACAGCACTCTCTGGGCAGTTTACAATGTCAGATTATGCCACCAACAATCTGGGTCTTCATTTTACTGACCTCGGAAGGATGGAAGGCTGAATCAACCTTGAGCCCCATTAGGATTGAACTCCAGGCTCTGGAGTTTGCCTAAAATACCACTCGCCACTAGGGCTCCCTAATCTAATAGTTATTACATAGAGAAAAGAAAAATGTTAATTAATTAATTAATTACACCTTTTTTTCTATTCTGTTCCATGATTTGGTAATGAAAACTGATTTTTCTCTTCATATTTTTATTTTCAGCCTCTGATTTTATTCCAATCCGGCTGGTGGATGGGAGGAGCACTTATGAAGGAAGAGTTGAAGTCTACCATGCTGGCCAATGGGGAACCATCTGTGATGACCAGTGGGATGATGCTGATGCTGAGGTAGTCTGCAGGCAGCTTGGCTTTGGGTTAGTTTGTACTAGATATGTTATTTTCATTCGAAAAACTAAAAGCACCCAAAATGTTTAAGAAACTTCAAAATGCTTGTTGTCCTTCATGGAGTAGAGCTAATCAGTTTTGAAATCCAATAACATTATTTTTAAAAATAAACTTCCTGAAAATTTTGGAGGATTGGTTCTCAGTCTTCCATATCTTAACTCTCATCAGTCACTTTGTTAAATAATCTGCTTTCCCCAAAATAGAAACAAAAGACATTTTTTTTCTTTAGAAGGATGCATATATCTTTTCAGACATTTTGTTATAGTATTTGTTAGTTATAGTATGTTTAAAGTAATAAAAAGGGCAGTAATATTGATGACACTATTTCGAATTAAAGCTAATTAGAGCTCGTGTTATTTGCCACTTTGAGAATAGTTTTCCATATACCCAAACCAATAACTGCATTCAAATAGCGATAGAAAGAATTGACTATTGTAAAATGCTATGTTAGGTATTTTGTTTTGGCTTTGAGAAGCTTCTTCCCACCTACCCACCCCAAGATAATTAGTCCCCTTGGCAAAACACCCTTGGTGGCACACTGGTAGCTCTGCACTTCCTCTTTGTTCCTCTCTCTCTTTCTATTGTGGATTTTCTGCCTGATTTGAGAAGGAAAGTCAAACCCACTTTCTCTACTTCTGTATATATATACCACAGCTTCAGAAACACGGTTTTAGAAATGGGTCAGTGGTCTGGGAAACGCTTGAGTGAAAAAGGACTTTGCTTTCTTCTTACCTGTAACATAAAGTGCTAAAATGGGAACCATTTTATTGTTTATTATTGAATATAGCAGAATATAATCCATTTGGTTAGTTGGTGGTTTTTAAGCAGTTATTGGACCATGAACATCATCTTTGTTACGTAAGTATCCATAAGTGTCCATAAGTCATCCTTCTCCAAGTGGTGCTCTCCAAATTTATGAGATCATTGCTTTAAAAAATCCAAACTAGTTATAGTCTCAGTATATATTTATATATTTATTATATTTGTATGCTGCCCAACTCCCAAAGGACTCCAGTAGATCTGGAGGCATTCGTATTAGAACCAGGGAAGTTCAGAAGCTCCTTGTGACTTGTATTTGTCCCAAAGGAAGTTGAGCCTGAATTTACTGTAAGCTAATTTTCACAAAAAGGAAGAACAAACCAAAAAGAAAAGACCCCCCCCCCAATTTAACCGAATATAAACACAGATATAAAGACCTGCACAATGTCCAGATCTTTCATCCTGCCAACAGAGGGTTGACCAATCCAGATATTTCCTCCTCAATAAAAATATAGATTTACCTCTCTCTGTCAGTGTTTCTGCCTGCCCCTTCCTCCCTCCCTCCCTCACACACACACACACACACACACACACACACACACCTCTGCCAGAAGCTGCACTATAAAGAAAAAGGTTCAGGACAAAAGATTGAATAACTGCCAATTCAAATTAATTACTTATAAAATAAGATATAGAATTTATAAAATTAATGTTCTTTGTTTACTGTGCTGGTCATTAACCAAATAAAAATTACTTGACAAGAACATTCCTACCCCAATGTACAAATCATCATTCTCATTTAGATAAACTGTGTGACACACTGTGGTGGAAAAGTCCCCCCCCCCTAAATTTGGAGAAGATCCAAATGATCATTTCATAGCATGTTACAGTGAGTCACTTGGTTCTTGTACTCAGACAAGTCAGAGCAAGAGCTCCAAGGTCACATAGTTCCAGAGGTGGGTTCCTACCGGTTCGGACCGGTTCGCCTGAACCGGTAGCAACCCGCTGGTGATGTCACGAAGCCGGTTCAGTCGGTGCCGGTCCGTGGACACCGCCATATTTTTTTGGGGGAATTTTTTTTTGGGGGGAATTTTTTTTGGGGAATTTTTTTTTCTTCTGCGCATGCACAGAAGCCGAGTTGCCGGCACTGCACATGTGCTGCCGTCTTGTTTTTGGCTTTTTTTGGGGGGCGGGATTTTTTTGGAATTTTTGGCACTGCGCATGTGTGCGTGCTCAAAGTGCACGCGCGCCCATGAGGCGCGGCCACGTGGCGCGGGAGGAAGCGAACCGGCAGCGAGATAAGTTAGAACCCACCCCTGCATAGTTCCCATATAGGATGTTCATCATAGTAAGCTTGAACATGCATGTCCATTAGCTAAAAAGTCCCAAATACAGACAAAATTGCTTTACACTGATAAAGAAGCAAGATCATTACAAAGGTAATTGGAGGTTTCCCTTCATAGTGTGAAATCACTACTACAAAGGAAACACAGAAGGCTTGAGCTAACTGCTGCTCCAGAAACTGACAGTGGAAGAAGGGAGAGATAAAGAGGCATGGTAGAATGTATCTTTGAATCATTCCTCCTTTCAAGCCATGAACTCTTCAACCAATTAGTCACTATCAGGCACAGGCTGGTACAAGAATTCCATTCCTAAGTATGCTACTAGAGCTACACAATAAAGAAAGTAGAAATAAACATATGTGTAATGCTATACTTATATAAGTCAAATATGATTACATCATTGAATCATCCTGAGGTCTTATTTCCACACTACATACTCACATGGAAACACATGAGTATAAAAATATATACATTCCCCCTTTCCTCTTTGCAGCAGAAACAACAAAATGGGTGAAGAGCAAGAGATAGATGATAAGGAAAAGAAAAGAGCACAGTTCTGATTATGTCTTTCAGAGAGGGTTAATCTCACTCAGCAAGATTTCAAGCATGGTTAAACTTCAAATTAATCCTAAAATTCTTTCAGCAAATGTGGAATCAGCCAGCACCTAAATTATGTCCATTCCTTTATTTTCAAAAGTTTCTTCTATCCTTATCAGCTAATACAGGGGTGTCAAATTCACGGCTCACGGGCCGGATGCGTCATGCGCTGGCCACCCCCATCCCCATTTTAGCGAAGGGAAAAAAAGTTGCAATACGTCACGTGACGACAACACCCCTGAGCTAATATATGACCCATTCAGTTAACACAAATTGTTGAGGTAACAGGAAATCATCTTTTTACCAATCAAATACTTGGGATGCCCCTGGTGGATAAAATTACTAAGATTTGTTTCATCACAGATTTTATAGGTCCTGAACTGATAAACATCTATTATTTCTTGCTAGTATACATTTTTCTTGAATGAGTTTTAGCTAGCAATCTGAATACATTTTTGTAGATGTCTGCCTTACCTCATGACCCTTGTCCCACTTGTCTAATTAAGGGTCTTGGCTTATGAAGACCTGACAGCGTTATTTAGATGGTCTAATCTGAGTTTTTATTTGAAATTGCAAGCCAGCAGTTGAAGAGTAAAAATGCCAGTATAAAAGTAACCAACTTAAGATTTAATTAAAACAAATCGATTTATGGAAAGGCCATACCTATAAATAGTATTGTCTTCATACAATATAGGAAATATTAGTGGCATTAACATCAAAATATGTATAGCAAATTTGTACAGTATTGAAAACTTTGTGACAAGCTTCAAAAAATACCCTTGCGTGAAGTAGCAAAACAGACACTGACGGGCCTCAGTAGAAAACTAGTTCTACTTTCATTGTTTCCCAAAACTGTTGGAGAATGTTGATGTCAATTTTTTTCTTTCTCTTCTGTCTGATAGTTGTGGATTCTCTGTACTAACCTCAAGTATTGGTAATAAATAGGATAAGGTTAATAGGCTGCTTAAGTCACTTTGCTTTAACTCTTAACATTGTTTTTAGTGGAAGCTGCTTTGTAGACCTGCGAGAGGAACTATTTACATGTAGGGGCTTTGAATCAGTCTTGACTTTAGTAGTGTGTTAAAAAGAATTTTCCAGGTCCCTTTCTCAGAACCTGGAGAAACACAGGCAAATAAGACACAAGGCAGGCTGCTGTAGAAAGAAGGTTGATTCGTTTATTTCCCCACAACAAAGAGGTTTGTTCTTGGTGGCAGCAATTAGATGGTACATCGGTCAAGTTTTTATAGGATTTTGAGCCCTTTATGGTAAATTTGTGGAGTAGGGGTCTGTGTGTCTGTGTCTGTGACTGGTGCTTCCATGTCTAGAGGAAACATTGTAATTCTTATTTTTTATACCTGTAAGTTCTCTTTTTGTTATACATACGGATTTTGTAGTTGCCCCTTCGGGGTGTAGGAAGTATGGCCATAAGTGTTTTTGTCTTTTTAATTTCAGTTCTTTGCATAATCAGCTTGTCTCAGGCTAAAACCAGCTATGAGCAATTCAGGAGAGGAAGGGGGTTCTTTTATTCTTATGGAATATTTCTTCTTATTCTTATTTTGGGAATTTATTTCTAATGAGGAATTTCCTTCCATTCTTGAGAGATCACTTCCAAAAGTGTTTTGCCAATGCCTCTTTCCAAGGGCTGAGAGAGAATGAATGGCAGTCCCAGAGTCATTTGGCTTGTTTAATTTGTTAGCTAAGGCAGAACTGAAAGTCATGTTTTTCTGGTTTCTAGCCTAGTGCCTTAACACTACATTAAACTGGCTTTCTAAAATATTCAGCTAACTAGTTATAAACAAATTAATCGAGTGAATGAATGAATGAATGAATGAATGAATGAATGAATGAATGAATGAATGAACGAACAAACAAACATTACAAAGGAGAATATATATATATATATATATCTACTATTTTTGGCTATTGGAAACAGACATGCAAATAATGTTAAAAAGAAAACACAGATTGAAGAATGGATGCTCAAAGATTAGTTTTTAACTAAATTGATCTAGGTCAGTGGTTCCCAAACTTTTTCAGTCCACCGCCCCCTTGGTGCTACAAACTCATCCTCAGTGCCCCCCACCCCCGGCGTGGCTTGGTGGTCAGGTGACCGGGTGGGCGTGGCCAACTTGTAAAATGTGGTGAAACTCACTTAACAACGCTCTTGCTTAGCAACCAAAATTTTGGGCTCAATTGTGGTCATAAGTCTTTCTTTCTTTCTTTCTTTCTTTCTTTCTTTCTTTCTTTCTTTCTTTCTTTCTTTCTTTCTTTCTTTCTTTCTTTCTTTCTTTCTCTTTCTTTCTTTCTTTCTTTCTTTTTCTTTCTTTTTCTCTTTCTTTTTTTTTTTCTTTTTCTGTCTTTTTTCTTTTCTTCTTTTTTTTTTTGCTTCACCATTGATTTTTCTTGTGGGAACCTGGCAGGGAGCATTGGAAATCTTTCCTTCCTTCCTTCGCTCCCTCCTTCCTTCCTTTCTTCCTTGCTTCCTTCTTTCCTTCCTTCCTCCCTTCCTTCTGTCTTTCTGTCTTCCTTCCTTCCTACCATCTTTCTGTCTTTCTGTCTTTCTTCTTAACATCTTTTCTTTTTTTTTTCTTTCTCTCTCTCTCTCAGACGCTGACCTCTGAAGGCAAGCGGGCGTCGGGGACCGCCAGGAAGGCTGCGTGGAAGGCCGCCAAGCATGGCAGGGCTGTGGGGAAGGGAGTAGGCTGCTACCCCCCTTCCCCGACATGCTTTCCTGCCTTCCACGTGGCCTTCTGCTTTCCTGCCTTCGCAAGCTGGCCACGGGAACACCGGGAAGGCCCCATGGAAGGCAGGAAAGCATGTCGGGGCTGCAGGCCACAGGGAATGGAGTAGGAAAGGCAGGCTGGGACGGTGGGGGGTTGCAGGGGCAGCCAGGTAGGCCGCGACTTCGCAGGCTTACCTGGCAGGCAGATCAGGCGCGCAGCGCTTCAGGCAGGCAAGCTGCAGAGCCACCTACTGCCCCCCTTGCCCCTCTTAGCACCCCCTGCCACCCCCCTTGTCTCTTACCGCCCCCCTAAGTCATCCCACCGCCCCCCAGGGGGCAGTACCGCCCACTTTGGGAACCACTGATCTAGGTGTTTCCTTTGCAGTAATCTTAATGTGTGTGCATTCAAAATATGTATGCTACTCCTCCTTGCATTTATAATATTCATATCTCATGAGAACCAAAACTAAATATTTCAAACTCTTCAATTCTGTGGATTTCAACCCAAGCTTATGTCCAAACAGAATGTCAAAGACTGGGCTATGAACTTTGGTTAACTCAGTGAAGTTTCTGAATCTCCTTTCTAAGCCTTTCTTCTTAATTTGCTGCTCAGCATGTTACTCCAAATATTGGATGAGATTGGGAGTGGTTTCAGTGTTGTGAATGGATCTCTCGTAGAATCTAAGTGTCAGAGTTCCAAATAGCATCCAAAATTAAATTCCACTAGGTGTGGAATGCAAGCTTAGTATTGATGAAAGCACTTGTATGGAATACAAATATCTTTTTGATCCCAGTTGCAAACTGCAATTTGAATTGCAACTTAAATTTGCAGTTTCAAAAACATTCCACAAGTTGAATGGAAATTCCACTTGCCTTAAACTCATATTATTACTCATTTTTAATTAAAAAAATATGCAAAGCTGTAATGTAAAAAAGCATAGAATGATGCTTTGGCAAATAGACACATTTTCTAAGAACTGAAATCTACCAAGAAAGGAGAGATAAGAGATATAGTAGCTGGGCATGGGATGACGTGAGAAAGAGATACTTAGCTATGTGGATCTTCTCAGTTAATCCAGCTGCAGATTGTAAACGAAAACCTCTTGGCAATAACCTTCCTGCTTGTCATAGATTGTCTTTGGTATTACTATGCAATATGCTTTCCAGGATTCACAAACAGAGAACATGAAGTCTCCGTTCCAGACTTCAAATAAAGTCTTATTTTATTTGAATTCCTAACCTCCAGGCATTTGAAATGCAGTCTCAGCACTGTAAGCCTAAATATAGCTATAAGAGATCTTTTCATATAATTCCTTGCAGTATAATAACTCTTTTGCAAACCAATTTATTTCCTTGCCATTTTTGGTCTGTTCCTCTTTTTACTTACTGGGTAATGAATAAAAGGATTATCAAGGGATTAGGAACATTTTAAAAAATGTTGTGTTTATTATGAATTGTGCTTGCTTAAAAATTCAGTGATGTGAATGATATTAATGTTATGAAACATATTTTAGAAAAGTGTATAAATTAGAAATGAAAAGTATGAATGGAGAGACACTTCTAGTTTTAAATAGCATCCCTCATGTATAATAATCTCTTCCAAACCCCCAAGAAAGCTTCTTGGTAACTAGTTCAAAGAACATAGCTAGGGCAAAAAATGGATACAGCATTAAACATGGATTTGCATTTGATATATAATCATTTAATGTATATTTATGCTTTTGTGAATCTGAGTATGTATGGAAAAGAGTTTAATCCCCCCCTTAGTAGCTTCAGCAATGAATAGAATAGAGTGACAGAAATCCAAACCTCCAGTGGACAGCAACAAAGAATGAGTGTTTTTGTGCCTTTTTGCTGCCATTTGATTTTTGCAATCCTTAGTCTTGAAGCAATCCAGACTCACTAGATTTCTCTTTGTATTGAAAAAATAACAATGGTATAAATAGGAGAACAATTATAACCGACAAAAAGGAAAGGATTATATTTTACTTTCTACTTGCCATTCTCCTGATGATTATTAACCCCCAACCTCAACAGCTATTAAAACTGTATATTAAACATACGCATAGAACCATTTACATAGTTCCAACAAGTTTAACTGATAATTCCATTTTCCATGATTAGACTTAAAATCAGTTAGACAGCCATAAGAATTGGCTGGTGACTGGTATTGCATGTGGGGATTTGCACAGAACACAATGTGAAACAGAACAAGCATGAAGAATCACCTTCTGTAAATCAAATCCAGTCCACCATCTTTATTTCTTCAAGATCACTTTTTCCTCTGCTAAATTGAAATTTTGATCAGTTGAATGAATTGCTGAGGACAGGGGCAGAGGGCTAAGGTTCGTGGGAAGATGGTTCTAAGGTGGAACGTAGCGTGAAAACATAGTTGACTGCCTGAGTGACCAGTAAGTATGTACCTCGGCAACAGGCAGTTGAATGCCCACAATGTTCCCTGCTGGGATGTGTCCCTGATATGTGTGTCTGAATGCCAATTTATCTCTTTGCTGATAAAGGCTATTTATTCCTGATGATGTCTTGGGTGACAAAAAAAGGACAAATATTCCTGTATTTGATTGATTTCTTAAAGAAATCATGTCCTAAAACAGTAGCCCATGCTTCTATCATTTCTTCTTGGTCAATTGTCAAGAGACTTTTAAATATTATTTATAAGTAACTATCATAGGAAAAACATTCCTTTCTCACCATAGTCTATAATTTATTTCTGTTTCACTGGTTCTGTTTCTTCATAGCCGGCAGCCATCCTGATTATAAGATTCAGTTATAAATTCACTCTGCTCTAGACAAAGTAACATTTTTTTAAAAAAAAATATTTTATTAGTCATGAAGGACACTGAGATTTATCTTGGGAAAATGTGTTGAAAATAAACCAGGATGCATAAATCATTTTAAATGTAAGCCTGGATTTTTCAACTGTATATACTATAACTGTCTGGCTTTGTATCGAAAATGGGCATTTGTTTCAAGTTTTACTCCCCCTTCCTTCTCTACTTATGTTTATATTTTCTCTTGAGGGTTTCCCCCCCCCCATATCTCTCGTGCCAGTTTACTGCATTTTGAAAACAAATAGCATTTGAATTTATATTTTTCTCTCCTAAGCTATTTTAATATGTTCATTTAAATAAAAAAATAACAGGTTCTCTAGTTTAAGGATTGTATATTGTATTTCCCAAATGAAATATATTTACTTAAAAGTCTATAGAAAATCAGCAGAAGGGCTCTTCATTGATGTATGGCCTTAGTATCATTTTGAATGGTAGGATTTGCACAAGTAGTATAGATCATTTACGCAGTTAAATTGCAGAGTGCTTGTCTTGTCATCAGTTTTCCTCTGTTTATTATGTTTGGACAGTGGAGTTGCCAAGTCATGGAGCCAGGCTCATTTTGGAGAGGGCTCAGGTCCTGTGCTACTGGATGAAGTACGTTGTACAGGAAATGAGTTGTCTATAGAACAGTGCCTAAAGAGTTCCTGGCAAGAACACAACTGTGGCCATAAAGAAGATGCAGGGGTTTCATGCACACCTCTGGCAGGTATGCAACAAAGGAATCACTTTTCTGAACCAGAATCACTGCATGGGTTAAGATTAATTGGCACAAAGTGGTTGAATATTTTTTTAACATCTTTCAACAATGGAGAAGATAACATTTCTTGATGCAGACCAAAGGCCTTATTTTGGCTTCCAGAATGTATTGGCCACATTTAAAAACAAGGGTGAAAGGAAATGCCTATGGCTGATGAGGGAAGAACTTGCCATGCAACATAATTGCAGGCAGGACGAATGGAAGTTAAGTATCAACATCTATAAACAGCTGTGCAACTTCTGTTTATCTTCTCTTTAGCATATCCTGTATTTAACCTAAACATTTTCAAGTACCTGTTGATTTTTTTAAAGGATGATTTGCTTCCCTAGAAGTTTTCCATGACTTGAAAATTGAAATGACTTAGTAATGGAGTAGCTCTGGTTCTGTGAACTATGAAGAATATCAATGATTCAGAAAGTCCAGATTTCACATGAAGACAACATTCCTGCCATTTGTTCTAAAAATATTCTGGTTTTTCCTGACTGTTTTGTGTCTTATTTAACCCAATTACAGTCCTTACGCAGTGTAGATTAGGGAGTAAAAGGACATTTGTTTGTGTGGGATTTAACAGAGAGGCACAAATTAAGGATATAACTTATCCTCTCTTTTACTTTTGTCTATACAGTTTTGTCCCATAAATTATGAGCATCTGGG
>QLTV01000601.1:5123683-5171298 GCA_003457575.1 Thermophis baileyi | reverse complement strand
AAAAAAATTGATAATAATAATAATAATAATAATAATAATAATAATAATAATAATAATAATAATAATAATAATAATAATAATAATAATAATAATAATAATAATAATAATAATGTAGTAGTAGCAGCAGCATGCAGAGGTGCTTGGGTAAACACAATACAAATAAAACCAATGCACTCCAATTTTATTAAAATATTTATAGCAGGAAATTCAATATCAGTGTTCCTCTAACATTCTGTTTTCCATTTAAATGATGCAAAAAGTTATTATCTAGCCTATAATTGTTCCATTTTGTAGTGCAGTTTCTTTTCTGCAATAGCTACATACTAAAATGCACTCTTATTTTGAATGCCACAGATGGTGCAGTTCGACTAGTTGCTGGAAAAAGCAATCATGAGGGACGGCTGGAGGTGCTTTATAATGGACAATGGGGCACAGTCTGTGATGATGGATGGACTGAATGGAATACGCAGGTGGTTTGTCGACAACTGGGCTTTAAGTAAGCTCCATTTATGTGAAGCTACTAATGATTATGCAGAGCAATGCTGATAATAGTTCAGTGAATTGCACCTGCTTTGTTTCTTTGCTTTCTGATCAAAATCTATTTGTTTAATACTGTGGCCTTGGAATGATACAACAAATAAAAGCAAAAATTAATTTTAAAAAATGCTAACCCTGGTTGGGAAAAGGGGCAAGAATTATTATCTTTATTTACTTATTTTTGCAGCATGAACTATAATTCAGCTTGACTTTTCTGTATTGGAAATTGTAATTAATGAACAATTTGTTATGAGAATATTCAGATTCTAATATTAACACAGAAATTGAGACCATAATTGAGGAAATACAGAGCTGAGGATTGCTATGCTTTGGGCAAGCAACCTGGATATATGTAAGATCATTTTATTTTTATGTAACTATTAATCCACTTTATACGGCAATCCATTTCACAAAAAGTGACTCTGGGTGGCCTACAGCAATCCAGTAAAACAGTAGAAAAATAAAACAGTCATCTAAAACTAATAAAAACCAATAAAGACAAAACTAAGAAAGAAATTAATAGGCAGAGGAATATTAACAATAAAGAAGCTACCTCAATAATTCACCCATCCCTTGGGGTTCCCAGGCCTGCTGGCATAACCAGGCCAAGGTGGCGCAGTGGTTAGAGTGCAGCACTGCAGGCTACTTCAGCTGACTGCTAGCTGCAGTTCAGCGGTTCAAATCTCACCGGCTCAAGGTTGACTCAGCCTTCCATCCTTCTGAGGTGGGTAAAATGAGGACCCAGATTGTTGGGGGCAATATGCTAACTCTGTAAACCGCTTAGAGAGGGCTGTAAAGCACTATGAAGTGGTATATAAGTCTAACTGCTATTGCTATTGATGATCTTCAAAATGATCATCCACAGTGATGAGGCCGACTTTGCGGGGAAAAGATTCCACAGTGTGGGCACCATAGGAGAAAACGCCCATTGCCAAATGAAGCTTGGAACCCCTAACATGCCCATTCTATTGGATCTGGTGGGCTGGGCAGAATCAAAAAGAGACAAATAACTTCGAATAACCTGGTCCCATGCCATGTAAGTCTTTAAAGGTCAATACCAGCACCTTGAATTGAATCTGGAAACAAAATTCCTACAATACAGACTTCATATTAGATATATTCCCAAATGTTGAACTCTCATTCACCCTCTCATAGTATTCATACATTGCTCTAAAACATAATTTGATTTATTTCATTTTGGCTTAAAAAGCATAGTGTGCAATCCCAGCTATTTTCATTTGAAAGTCCTGGTTTATGGCTTTGCATGATGTATGATCCCAGCCAACTGCAGTTTATTCAATAGATTGTTGTTAGCAGTTTGACTTCTGGCTAGCTAAGGTCACTGATTTAATGCTTATGTCTTATTAGACCCTGCAGAGAAAATTCACAGTGCAGAAGAAAGGGAATGAGGAGAGAATATATATGGGGTTAATGTATTACATTTATGAACATAGTTTAAAGGAGTAGTTAAGCAACCGGTAGCATTACATTTATAGCAGATATCAATGGTGAAATATGTCAGAATAATATATTGATTTTGAGTCTTAATAAATATAGCCATGGATTCTACAAACAAGTCTAATTTAAAAAAGAAAAAAAGAAAGAAAAATATTTATTCAAAATACAATAGATTTCAATGAAATCAAGACTGATCATGGAATATATTTATAGTATGTATTATAACTGTGCAAGTGCTAATGTCTATGTAAACAGGAATGGGAAAATTGTTTCAGAACGCTTCTTAGAAGAAAATACAGGACCCATCTGGCTGGATGACATTACCTGCTCTGGAAAAGAGTTTAACATTCTACAATGTTCTAAGGGGGACTGGGGACAGCATGATTGCAGCCACCAGGAAGATATTAGTATAAATTGCTATCGAGACAATGACAGCCACAGAGCCTTGTTAGGTAAATTACCTTTTATTGTATTTATTTATTCATCATATATGTAGAGCTGCCCATCTCACAAGAAAGGAATTCTTTTTTACATGGATGTCTGGTTCCAAAACATTAAAGGGTGTTTTGTAGTGTTTGGGAGGAGAGACTGGAAAATTAGTCTGAAAATCAGATATTCCTCCAATTGTATTGAAACTACTGGCCTTGGAATTCTCATTCATCACAGAGTTTCTTGTCCTATTGCATTTGGAGAGCCCCAGTTGGAGAAGCAAATGATTAGCAAGCAGAGATCTCCATTTCTATTGCTGGATTTTCCAGTTAAACAAGAGAGTCCTTATCTAGTTCATTGGAGATATTGTTTGATAAAATAATCCGGGGCAGAATGGATTCAACAGCCTGGGTTTGATAAAAAGAATATATGTTGTCCTTGCATTAGGAGATATTAAAAAAATATTACATGCAAGCAAAAACAGCAGAGTCTCCCTTCAAAATACGAAGCTCTAATCCTAACATGACTTCTGGACAGAACAATTGCTCTGTTAGAGAAAAGTTTTCATAAAAATATTTTTAGTCTTTTTAAAAAGCTGGCAATAATGGGACCTGACAAACTTCAATGGCCAGGCATTGCAAAATAAAAATAAAAATAGGGTAACACTGAAAGCCAATGTGATGTGATGATCAAGTGCTGGACTATAAACAGGAAGGAACCATGTTTGAGTCTACTCTTATACAGAGAAACTTGATGACTTTAAGCAGTCATTGTAGCTGAGCCCAGCCTATGTCTCAGGGTAGTTATTTTGGGAAAAATGAGGAGAGAGTACTGTGTATTGGATATTGAACCCCTGAATGAAACATCTGATATGAATCAAATACAATATAGAGTAGGTTTTCTAGTTTATTCTAACTACCCTGAAATGTAGCAAAAGACTAGTGTTTTAAAATGTACACAAACATTTTTAAACAGTTAGGGCAATTTAGTGTGAGCATCTCTTATCCTAACAAAACATCTGTTGAATATTTCTTAATCCCACAGCTAATATCTTCAAGCATATTGTTAAAGAATTAAGTCTACTATAAGATTAAAAACCTGAACTAAAGCTTCCAATTTATTTCCATAGCTGTGTTTCTTTGTCTGCTCCTGAATCTCTTCACTGCTTTCTTTTTAAACTTTCTAATATCCCAAATGTGTTATTATCCAATAGCATGTCTATGTAGGGGAGACAAAGTATATTTCTAGGAATGGAAAATTTAAACTCAGTATACAAGAATTCACATTTTGGTGCCAGTTTACATAAACACATGGATTTGTTTTGCAGTGCTCATAATACATAAAACTGAATCTGTCTGGAAATCAAATGGTATGTTATCTTTTGGTTAAATAGATCCATATGGTAAAATTCCTTTTTCAGTACTGAGACTTATACTACTTTTATGGTTTTCAAACAATATTCCAAGTAGTAAAAGTCAGTTTACTAAAAATGAACTTTTCTATATTTTATGGCCTGTGTCGTTTCACAAGAAATATGAACTTATATTTACATTATACAGCATGATTTTCCTAAAGCGAGCCTTTTACTGATGTGCAAATAAATTAATGAAGGTTGCAGAAATCAGAGGATCATTTAATTTGATTTTTATTACAAATGTTTTGAATGAATTAAACCTTGACAGATATATTGTCACATTGTTTCTTCTTTTTCTGAATCAGGTTTTCTAGAAATAGCCCTATTAAACAGAATTCAGTTGGATAAAAATAAATAAAACATTTATAAGAGCATAAAGATTTCCAGAATTAAATTGAGAATATTCACCCACTACTTCACTCTTCCATAAAGTCTGATCAGTTTTGTTAAAGGCTTAACATTTATGAACTAGGTAAACAGTTACTTACTTATTAGAGCTGATTAACATTGTCACTTTAGTGTGTTATGATTGCAAGTATATTTTAATTTTGCATTAAAAAGTTATGTATAACCATAACTGAGACCACATTCACTTCATGGTGCCATATGTTGTTTATATCAAGAACATACTACACTATAAACCGTGTAGTAGCATCATGAGCAGTCAGTAAAGACATTTTAATATTCCAGGAGTGAGAAGCGTGGACACTCAAAGATTATTGGAGTCCAAATATCAAATCAGTCAGCAGGATCATGATCAAAATTAGGAATAATGGTCAGGAGAGCTGAAATCCAGCAGCCTCTGAAATGTATTCACAGTCTCGGCTATATGTATTTATCAGACAATACTCACTAGGAATCATTTTTAGTAGATGTGTATACAATTATAAAATATATGTAACAGGTTTCAGAGAAAAAGAAAACATTAAAAGATGAGAACTGTATATCCTTGGAATCTCCATAAATAGAAAATTCTTGGTTGTTTTTGTTTGTTAATGTTCTGTTTAAAAAGTTGAATTTTTAATTTTCTAAATATAATAAAATCTTAGTAGTGGAAGTCTTTCCTATAATACTTCTGCTAGATTTTGGAGGAAAAGTATAGTATAGTATAGTGTAATGCATTCATTATGTTTAATAGGTCCTTGTATAACGTTGATAACTTTGACTATTAAAGTTCTCTGAAAGAATAGTAAAGAAATAATAAATTTCTGAAAGAAAAAATATAATGGAGCCCATTTTGTAAAATTCCCATTGAATGTTGAAAACCTTTGTGAGTGAATGTTCAAGGCCACTTAGATGATGAGGCAAAATGCAAAATAAAACAACTTCACCGAATCATAGATATGAAAGTGTTCTGGTTAGAGTAAATGATCACAACATGCACAAATTTGCCTGAAATTATGATTATACTCATGATAACTGAGAACAAAGTTTTGATATGTGTTATCTGAAAAATAAATTTTATGTGTGCAATTGCTGATCATATATTATGATTTTTTTTGTTTGGGTTTCCCAAGCCTTTACATTTAAAATGTTTTCTTTGTGCACTCTAGTTTGCAACCTTGATATTTTTTTTTTTAAAAAATGAAAGTTAATTCATTCAGAATGGTCGCGCATTTGGCAACTCCAAATCTCAACTAATAAATGCTCTGTCCTACACATTGGCAAAAAAAATAAGAACACCAAATACAAGTTGGGCGGAAACGATATCATAGACAACCTTCACTTTGTCAAGGACCCAGGAGTACTCATCTCAAATGATCTAAGCCCCAGAGCTCACTGTAACAGCATTGCCAAAAAGGCACTAAGAATTGTTAACCTAATCTTGCGAAGCTTCTTCTCCGGTAACATTGTATTGCTAACTAGGCAGGGGTGTTTCCACCAAGGGCTGCCCGCCCACCCACTGGCTGGCCAGGCTGGACGCCGACCTTGGAAGGCAAGTGGGCATGGGGGATCGCCGGGAAGGCCGCGTGGAAGGCAGGCAAGCATGTCGGGGCTGCAGGCCATGGGGAATGGAGTAGGGAAGGCAGGCAAGTCAGCCCTGGTGCGCCTGTTGCTGGGGAGGCACGGCGATCGCTCGGCCAGGGCAGCCTCAGTGGGGGCTGCATCGGCCTCTCTGCCCGCGCCATGTCCTGCTCCGGCCGGCTGCGCGACTACAAGTGGGATGACTTGGTCTTCACCAAGATGAAGGGCTACCCACACTGGCCCGCCTGGGTAAATGCCGCTGCCCAGGCCGAAGTGAAAGCTCCGCAGTAGCGTGTCCAGGCCTGGCCCTCTCCCTGCACGAGGGGCTGTTGCCTGGGTGGCCAGCGGCGGCTTTTGCACCTCTCGCTCCGCTTCTTCGCCAGCGGGAAGCGACTCCGCGGGCCAAGTTCCCAGAGTGGTGCCAGCGGTCGGCTGGGCCGATCCGCAAAGAGAGCAGGCAGGTGGCCAGGTAAGAAGCCAGTGGGCTGCTTCGGAGCCCCAAGCCCCGCGGAGCCGGCACGGGAGGCACGCGGGCCCAGGTGGAAGGCGGCCTTTTGTGCAGCATCCCCCTCCCCTCTTTGGATCGCCCTGCAGGGGTGGGCGCATGTGCAGCAGCCCCGGGACGTCCGCTTGCCCTCCCGGAGCACCGGGGTGCAGAAACGGGGTGGGCGCATGTGCAGCAGCCCCGGAAGGTCCACTTGCCCTCCCGGAGCACTGCCAGAACTCTCCGCACATGGGGCTGCCGTCCCACCAGCCGGCGGTGGCTTCTGTCCCTCTCGCTCTGCTTCTTTGCTGGTGGGAAGCGGCACCAAGGCTGAGCCTCCTTCCCCCGGAGCGCCGGACTCCTCAAGCCAAGTTCCCGGAATGGCGCCAGTGGTCAAAGAGAGCAGGCAGGTGGCTGGGTGGAAAGCCAGTGGGCTGCTTCGGAGCCCCAAGCCCCGCGGAGCCGGCACGAGAGGCACGGGTGGAAGGCAACCTTTTCTACAGCATCCCCCTCCCCTCTTTGGATTGCCCTGCAGGGGGGGGGCTCTGCCTTTGCAGAAATGGTGCAGGCGGTTTGTACGGAGGATTGGCGGGGGGATTCATGGCCCTCCGGGATGGAGAGCGGGGCAAGAGAAGGCTCCGAGGTTCGCTTGGGCAGTCAAGCCAGATGGCAGAGGGCAACTCAAAGCGTTGGGGGCTTCAGAAGGGCAGAATGTGCTTCAGAATGTGCAGCTCCTGGCTCTAACAGTGAGTGACGTGAGTGACGTCAAGTTGGCCATGCCCACTCGGTCACATGACCACCAAGCCACGCCCACCAAGCCACGATCACAGAACCAGTAGGGAAAATTTTTAGATTTCACCACCGTAACTAGGGCATACAAAACCTTTGCCAGACCAATTCTTGAATTCAGCTCATACAAAATTGTCTGCTACAACATCTTACCTGTCAACGACTTCTTCAGCTTCAACCACAATAATACATGGGCAAACAATCGATACAAACTCAAGGTAAGCTGCTCCAAACTCAATTGCAGAAAATACAGCTTCAGCAGCAGAGTGGTCAATGCCTGGAATGCTCTACCCGACTCCGTTACAGCCTCAAACCCTCACAGCTTCAACCTCAAACTGTCTACCGTGGACCTCACCCCATTCCTAAGAGGTCCGTAAAGGGGGCGTGCATAAGTGCACCAGCGTGCCTACCGTCCCTGTCTTACTGTCCCCATTTATCTGTACTTTGTTTATTTTTATGTTCATACCTATACTTGTTATCTTGTACATGTTTGACAAAACAACAAAATAAAAATAAAATAAAAAATAAATTCATTTGTCAGATTTCAAGGTTTTTTTCACAGATTCAGAGAACATATTTTTCCCATATGGCTGTATAAACTGGAATGTTTATTCCTAGTTAACAACTTCCCTTGAATGTTTTGAGAGTGTTGCTACTGGTGCTGCTATGTCAATAGTTATTAATCTATTCCCAGGGCCTCCTATCAGATTGATGGATGGTGACAATAAGAAAGAGGGCCGAGTGGAGATCTATATTAATGGCCAGTGGGGCACAATTTGTGATGATGGATGGTCTGATAAGGATGCAGCTGTGGTATGTCGACAATTAGGCTACAAGTAAGAGATCAGTTTTCAGAGATCAGAGTATAATCTATTATTTGTGCCAGATTAATAGTTTAACATATTGATATTTTCATATATTAAGATAACTGCTGTGTTTTCCCTTTACTGTCTTGTCATTTTAATATTGTCTTAATAGTAAAAATAAGAAATAGAGATTGCTTGAATGTATGTCTACTCTGCCTATTACTACACAAAATCATCAGCAATCCTTTTATCTCTCACCCATTTATGCCCTTCACATTTGTACATACATACATTTAGTATGTGAGTGTGTCTAGAATTAAATGAAGTTAGCAAGAACATCCATAAACACAGAGGAACTTAATTACAGTTCAGTCAATTGGTATTCCCAAAGAGTGTGGTCCAAGTGACTTCTAATCTCCTATCAACTTGTAATTTCTTCATCTGATATATTATGCATTAATTTCATGAAAATGTTATTTAAAAGGGATTGCTACAGCAAGGATTACACACCCACACACCATATCAATGTTATTTAACCCTCTGAATATTTTTATAAGCTCCTATAATAGATGGTTTGATAGAGAGATGGGCAGCATATAAATTAAATTAATAATTAATATTTCTTTGTGTTAAAGGTTCTTTCTACTAAGAAGGTAGAAGAGATATCTAAATTAAACAAGACATAAACATTTATTTAAAAAAAAGACTTCTCCCAAACTATGTTGCTTGGTTTCTGTGCTTGATCTGTAAAATTAATTCCTTACTGTACTAATTTCACACTGTAATGACTTCTTAAATGTGATTGGGCTGACTCAAAACTCAATCCAACTTTCTTCCCAAAGTGTTTTAATCATTTTTTAAAACAATAGCTTCTCCTGTTTCTAAAAGTGTCATTTAATTTCAAGACACCATTGTCAACATAGTATAATTATGTTGAAATAAAACAAAAATATTTTATTAACACACCTTTTTGTTGTATGTCCAGCTGGTTAAAGAAGAAGCATTTATCTCTAGGAGGCAACAACAATTGCACATGGTTTTGCAATCACAGTTGAGTTTTAGACAAATTGGGCCAGATGGCCAGCATAGATAAATATTTTATGTGGAAGCTAAACCCTGGTCACATAACCTGCTGAAAGCTTTGCTTCTCGGTACATTAGGCCTTTGAGGTAACTATGTTCAGACAAATGGGAAAGGGGGCAGTGTGTCATGAGAAAAATGTTTGGTTACAAGTAGGAAAAATTAGCCATATGTGATCCAATAACAGAGTCAGAAGAAATACGCATAATGTATAAACAGAATGATTAAATGTATATACTATTTCCTCCCGGGATGTTGTGTATATAATTCTATTCATGAAAATTCACATAGCTTACTAACCATAATTTTAAGAGTTAAAGATATATTGCAGAGTTTGTGATTTTGAAATTTTTGGGGGAATAGGGGATTGAGGCATATGGCCAAGTAAGAGATTTCTGTTGCATATTAACTAAGCCACATGAGAAACCAGGTGGAAGTTCAAGAAAATTATCTTTAAAAGATTGATTTTTGTATCATTTTTTTCGTTGTTTATTGAAAAATATTGAAGCAGTGTATGAAAGGAAAGTGGGGGACCTGTGAATCTATTTTGTTTATAGTAAGTATTTAAAAGTAACATAAGCAATGCCTGTTCAGAATGAATAACCTCCCTTTAGAAAACTGAGTAATTGAAGCTTATAAATGCATAATAAAATTATTTAGTTACTAACACACAACACACACACAAACACACACAAACTCTTACATTGCTGCCTGCATTTCATCAACATCTTTTTAAAGTCTATTTTATATACAAAATTTAAAAAAAAACTGTAGGGGAATTATACAGTTGTATTCAATTATACAATACTTTGAATATCTGCAAACAGAATAAGGTTAAATGTGAAGGGAGAATTTACCAAACAAGAAAAGATCTGCTGTGTATCTGTCTTAGAGTCTATAAATGCAGATCATACAGATCAACACTTGTGGGCAATTTAGTTCTGGGCACTGACTACTGGAATTTTACTGAACACTTTTTTATTTATTGCTTCTATAACACCAGCCTTAAATAAACATAGTTGACTAAATTGCATATCCATATTAGTAAAAATATTTGAATTATAAAACATTTTAATGCCGAAAATGTTAACATTATAATACTTAAGTTACTAATTACTTTTACTTTCTGTTTTACTGTGGCATCTTCATTTCCTTCACTGGGATTAAGGCACAATAGAAGGGCTAAAGCTATGGGAAGCTTAATTCCTTTTTATTTTAATAATGTACTTTGCATGCTGCAGCTGTATGCTTAAAAGGTTTCTTTGAAAAATCCTCAATTAAAATGCTTTATACATTTCTACAACCTGTCTCATGAGATGTGCTTAGTTTATAAAAGATAGGTAGTATCATTTCATAATAGTAGCTGAGAAACTAGTGATAAAGCAGGCCTTATTATCTTTCCAATTATGCCACATATCCTTCATTTACAAATAGTATTACTGACTTGATATTATTGAATAAATAAATTTCTGCAGATTTGAGATACAGTCTAACAAAAATATTATATTGGATCAAATGACTAACATGGTGTTGATGAACCATACCACGTTATCAGATTATTTATAGCCTAGTTCTTATGTATAGCAAGTAAAGTGATGACTATTTTTTCAAATCTACAAATAACAAACTATTATTATTCCTTGCAAAATAAAATGATTACAGTATATTAATTAGGCATGTATCCTTTTCTTGAACAAAAACTCTGATCTAATAAGGGTAGTATGAATGGGAAAGAGCAAGTTTCGCTTCTTTCTCTTTCCCATTCATCTACCCTTATTAGATCAGAGTTTTGAGGTATGTAGTACAAACTGAGTCTTGAGATGAGACCATATACATATACATTTATTAATTATTATATCTGTCTGGTTTCACCCTGATTTTGTCAGATGAAAAATTCTGAAGTTTTATTTGGGTTAGTATATAATATGGTTTGCTTTCTTTCTGATGGATGGAAATAGCTGATTCCTCTCAGTGAAAATTGCCACTAATTTTGATAATCTTAGATTATTTTAAAAATGAAGTTATTAGCAACAAAATTATTAAAAATTAACTATTAAGTAAAACTTTGTTTTATCACCCAAATAACAAAAGAAATCATTATATCATTATTCTCTAGTATTAAATCAATCTGGTGAAATCTGGTTATAGAAACATTATATGGTTACCTGTAGTCTTTGAAAATTATTAATACGCTAAATAAAATAAAATTTGAAAAATAATGCTGTAATAAATCTTTCTCCATCTAATGGACAGTGCTAGCAGAGACGGTGGAGGAAAATTACAGATGTTTAGTGATTCGTATGAAATAAGAATTCCGTATCTGTTGTTGCCATTATGATTTATTTTAAAAGTTGCTCAATTCTTTCCCCTCCAGAGGTTTATCACGAGCAAGGACTATGGCATACTTTGGGGAAGGAAAAGGTCCCATTCATGTGGATAATGTGAAATGCACAGGAAATGAAAGATCCCTTGCTGATTGTATTAAACAGGATATTGGCAAACATAATTGTCGTCACAGTGAAGATGCTGGTGTCATCTGTGACTATCTTATCAAGAAAGTATCCAGTAGTAAAGGTGAAATGAATATAAAGTTCAATAATTCTCTTTTCTGTAAATTGTAAAGAAATATCGGGGAGTATTTGGGTTGTTTTTAGGAGGGAATTGTTTGATCACTTTGCTTGCCATTTGAAGTACTCTCTGTATCTACTGGTTGGAAACTTTAACTTCTCTGCTTTGAGCCCTATTCAGATTCTCTTGCTTCTGTATGTGGTTTAAGAATATTGCATCGTCGCCAAAAAAGGATTATTGGTGGAAAAAACTCCTTAAGGTAAATTACAGATACCAATTTAAAATCACAAGGCCATGCTTCCCTTCCCCTGGCTCTGCTGCATTTTTGTAGTACCACACTATGCTTTTCCCTGCTTCCCTTCACTTGCACACCAATTGCACCAGGCCTGCCTATGGCAAATTCCCATGGCATTTCATTGTTGCCCGGTTAAAGGGCATGCCTTCCATGGAGTGCAGAAAATGTGTTCAAACCAGGGGTGAAATCCGACCAGTTTGGACCGGTTCGGGCAAACCCCGCTAGGGATTATTGGCATTGGTTCGCCGAACCGGTAGTAATCACCCCTCGTTGGCCCCGCCCATACCCGGCCGGTCGCCGCTCACCTCTTCCAGCCGCTCGATATTCCACAGAATTCAATGTTAAATGCAGCAGAGAGAATGCTAACTTTTCTCACTCCTGTTCTGCCCCAGCTACGAACCACGAAGAACGCAGCACACACAAAATCCATGCAAACCTTATTTTACTAAATAAAGACTACTAATACACTTTCTTAGTAATTTGTTCAAACAAAAATACAGTTTCAATCAGTCTTTTATGAATAAGGGCTGTTAATTCAAATTCATTAACAGCTGACAAAAGTCCAAGGTAAAATAACTCAATTCTTGATGCAATTAGTCTTTCCGATATCAGTACTCTTACTGTGGTTTGGCAAGATGCCCAGAAGCAATTAGCAGAACAGATAACACAGGAAAACCAGAGCCAAAGAGACGTTTTTTGAATCCAATACGGGGTGATTATGAAGAGTTGTTTCCTGCAAATTACTTCATCCCTTAAATATGCTAGGGGCGTGGCCAATTAGCCCCAAGCCTTACTCCTGAGGAGACCTCCTCCTGAGGAACCATTCCTGCCTTTTGGCAGCTCTGCGTGCCCGTGCATTGAGAATAGGCTCCTCCTTCCTCATCACTGATGGGAGCTTCTGGAGGTTCTGAAGGCCCTGGATGAATTTCTGCCTCTGGCACTGCATCCTCTCCAGCATCCTCGCTGTCCGCCTCGGGTACCAGCTGCACAGGCCGCTGGTGCATCACCACAACAGACTCTTCGCTGTCGGAGTCCGCCACCAGCTGCACAGGTCGCTGGCGGGCCACAACACCTCCATTCAGAACGGAGCTGCTGCAGCCTGTTCCTTTAAGGTAGTTCCCAGGAGGGAGGGGGCTGGGGGGACCATAAAGGGAGCAGCAGCTCCATTCTGAATGGAGGGAGAAAGGTTAGCATTCTCTCTGCCACAGAATTCAACGTTAAATGCAGCAGAGAGAATCCTAACTTTTCTCTCTCCCTTCACAAAGGAGCTGCTGCAGCCTGTCCCTTTAAGGTAGTCCCCAGGAGGGAGGGGGCCGGGGGGAGCAGCTGGAATGGATTCATTTTCGTGAAAGGCAGGAAAATGGGGAAGGGGATTTTCCTGCCTGTCATCCATTCCTCAAGCTCAGCACAGACTGAGGGAAGGATGGTAGGCAGGAAAATTCCCCTCCCCATTTTCCTGCCATTCGCGACAAGGAGTGGCTGGGAGGGGAGGGGCCCGGTGAGCCCCTCGACGTGAGTGATGTCGAGTTGGCCATGCCCACCCAGTCACATGACCTCCCCCCAACAAGCCACGTCCACAGAACCGGTAGGGAAAATTTTTGAATTTCACCACTGGTTCAAACCATCAGGATCTGAGCTCTGTCTCTCCACCCAGTTGAAAGAGTGCATCTCCCCTCAAGAGACAGTTCTTTTCAGCCTGTCCCCAGAGATGAGAGACAATCCTCTCAGCAGGTAGCAGCACCATGCAATCTTTCTTGCTGGTTTCCTCACTGACTTTCTGGAAAAGTCAGCAGAGTAGGTTGTAAATGTCTATCATATGATTACAGGGCACTTGGGAACCAGTCTTAAATGTGAACAGGTTGCAATGCTCCTAGATGACCACAAGTGAGTGTCTTGACATTTTGCAATGGCCAAAAGTGCTTATAAGCCATAAGAAATGTTTCTGAGGTGGCCTTAACTTCGAATAGTTGTTAAACAACCAATTGAAAGTCAAGGATTACATGTACATCAGTGATGGATGCACTGTTGGAAGACCAGAAGGATCAGGTTAGGTTCAGATGATCCCAGAGAAAATCTATGTGATGTGTTGACACCAACTTGGTGATACAAAATCAATCAAATATAAAAGAAGAATCTAATTCATTAATAGAAGATGCACCTGGCTTATATGTGAAAATCAGTCTGTGGAGTCAGAACATACCATTGCTAGCTAAATACTTAAAATTAATAGGCATCTTTTATAATTGCTAAAAATGAAATTTTTATATTTGGAAGAAACAGTCATGTATGTAGTGTCTTAATTTAATTTTGCAATGGTATGTTGGGTTGCAATTTCTCTAACACATGATTGCAGAGAGTCCCCAATTTTTGGTAAAACATTCAGTGCAATGGAAGAATTGCAGAGGTAAACAGATATGAAGTCTCTGTTGTGTGAGCAGAGTATTCCATAAAGTATTTTTGTTTTTTTAAAAATGCAAATCCTTCAGAAGTATTTCTTTGATAAAAACAAAAAGGTGGGGCATGGAGAAGAAGCTAAAATTAACAAGGTTTACCTTGAATATGATGACAGCTGTGCTTATCAATGTCTATTCTTACGCATTATATTAATGATGATGAAAACCTGTATAGCTGTACACTTTTCTATGTGGATCATTCTCAAATTAAATGAATGTGTCATATATTAAAATAATATTTTAATTTATTTGTTAAATTAGTAAGAGTTTTCACATATACCTCAGTATCTGTCACTCATTATTTCCACAGATCTAAATCCCCAAATGTCCATAACATTGCAAACCTAACTTGCTAAAATGCTTTTTTCTTTTTCTTTTTTTCCAATAAGTATGGATGTGTAGAAAGAATGCTTGGATAAATTCAGAATATAGTGGTTGGACAAGTTTGTCCTGTTTGTTGAGAGATGCCCTACAACACTATTTTTTTGCACTCAGACAAATACATAAACATATTTTTATTTTTAACTTTGGAACTTTCATACTAATTATATATATATATCTGTTGTCTAGGGGTGGTTGGCCCTGGCAAGTAGCATTGCGCATTAAATCATCCCATGGAGATGGAAGACTTCTATGTGGTGCCACTCTTATCAGCAGTTGCTGGGTGCTTACTGCAGCACATTGTTTTAAGAGGTATTGTTGCAAAATGTACAGAGGAGTGTGTTATAGCATAATAATGCAGAAAGACAAAGATAATAAAATATATGGATGATTTTGGATTTGCTCCGAAACTGTACTGTAAGAAACAACAGCTGCATTCTTAAAACACACACGATTTATTAGTATTTCACATATTTTTTACATTGCTTTTGTAATCTGGAAGGCCTTCATTATTCTGAAAAGCTTGGACTGACTTAAATATATGAAATTGAAGGAATGGAAATTGAAAGGCAAATCAATAAGTTTGTCCTTAGATATAAATCAGCTTTCCCCAACTAGGCACTCTCCGGATGTCTTGTGAATACAACTCCCAGAATTAACAGATGGAAAACTTTTAGAGGAAGACATGTACTCACCTAGCCTGGAATGAACAAATATATGACGTACAAATCAGTAGTGGGTTCTAAATCCCGTCGCTACCGGTTCGTGCGCACGCTCGCAATGCTTCTGTGTATGCGCAGAAGCTTCTTCGCATGCACAGAAGCATCCCGGGAGAGTGGGCGGAGCCTTCCACCGCTGCCGCTACCGGTTCGCTGAACCGGGCCGAACCAGGAGCAACCCACCGCTGGTACAAATCTATAACTAAGTCAGTGTATAGGATCAATCTGTAAACAAGCAGAAAAAAGGAGAAAAAACTACCCAAGCTTTCCCAAGCTATGTTACTTGTTCCAGAACCTGAAGGACAATATGCTGCATAGTGCTGCAGTGGCTTTTATTTCTAAACATACGTTTACATTTCCAAAAACTGAATATATATAGTCAAGCCATTGATGATACCTTGCAGAATTATGCTTCCATTTAATCATTTAGTTGGATCTAAGAACTGTTAGCAAAAGGCAAATGAACCTGACACTTTCTACATGTGACAAGCAAGTGTTAAAGAAATAACTGCATCGGATATACACTGCATGCACAATTATTAGGCAAGTGAGTATTTTGACCATATCATCATTTTAATGCATATTTTCCACCTCCAAGCTGTATAAACTTGAATGCTTAGTTGGCATAAGCATATCAGGTGATGAGTATTTGTATAATGAGGGAGGGTGTGGCCTAAGGAACACCCTATATCAAGGTGTGCATAATTATTAGGCAGCAGCTTTTCCTCAGGCAAAATGGGCTAAAAAAGAGATTTAACTGGCTCTGAAAAGTCAAAAATTGTAAAAAGTCTTTCAGAGGGATGCAGCACTCTTGAAATTGCTAAGATATTGGGGTGTGATCACAGAACTATCAAACGTTTTGTTGCAAATAGTCAACAGGGTCACAAACATGTTGAGAAAAATAAATACACCTTAACTGCCAAAGATTTGAGAAGAATCAAACATGAAGCTACCAGAAATCCATTATCCTCCAGTGCTGTCATATTTCAGAACTGCAACCTACCTGGAGTGCCCAGAAGTACAAGGTGTTCAGTGCTCAGAGACATGGCCAAGGTAAGGAAGGCTGAAATCCGACCACCACTGAACAAGACACGTAAGTTGAAATGGCAAGACTGGGCCAAGAAATATCTGAAGACAGATTTTTCAAAGGTTTTATGGACTGATGAGATGAGAGTGACTCTTGACAGACCAGATGGATGGGCCCATGGCAGGATCAGTAATGGGCACAGAGCTCCACTTTGACTCAGATGCCAGCAAGGTGGAGGTGGGGTACTGGTATGGGCTGGTATTATGAAAGATGAACTAGTTGGACCTTTTTGGGTTGAAGATGCAACTCCCAAACCTACTGCCAGTTTTTAGAAGACACTTTTTTCAAGCAGTGGTACAGAAAAAAATCTGCATCTTTCAAGAAGACCATGAGTTCTCCTGTGCGCTGCTTGGAGAGTCCAAGCATGGGTTAACTTCTGTCTGTTTGCCCAGGGACTGAGTAAAGAAAGATCCGGCTACGCCTCCTCCTTGGCTCCTCTGAGGCCAGTNTGACATGCCCCCCCTTCTTCACCTCACCTAAACCCTATTGAGAACTTGTGGGCCCTTCTTAAATGGGAGATTTATGTTGAAGGAAAACAGTACACTTCTCTGAACAGTGTCTGGGAGGCTGTGGTTGCTGCTGCACAAAAAGTTGATCATCAACAGATCAAGAAACTGACAGACTCCATGAATGGAAAGATTATGACTATGATTGAAAAGAAGGGTGGCTATATTGGTCACTGATTTTTTTTTTAACTGTCAGAAATGTTTATTTGTAAATTTTGAGTTGTTTATTTTTCTCTTTAACAGATGAAAATAAATGAGATGGGAAAATTTTCATTTTTCATTTAGTTGCATAATAATTCTGCACACCAATAGTTGCCCAATAATTGTAGACATAGATATTCTCCTAAGAAAGCCATAACCTCACTTTTACTTTCTTAAATATTCAGGTTTGAGATTTATTAACATTTTGGATTGATCGAGAGCACTGTAGTTGTCCAATAATAAAATTAATCCTCCAAAATACAGCTTGCCTAATAATTGTGCACACAGTGTATTGAATAATTGTCCAGCACAAATGGTCAGTTTTTGAGATTTTTCCCACATGATGCTCTAGCCTATGTGTAAAATAATTTTATTTTATGGGAAAATGCTTTCTTTATGAAGAAATGTGGAACAAGTATTATGAAAAAAAATCTGTCCATTAAACAGCTGTAAACAGCCAATTTAATTTATTACACTGACATTGTTCTTTTGGTTAAATTCATGACCTCTTCATTAGCATGAGGATATGTTTATTATGATATTTCAACATAATTTAAAAGGAAGATATTATTTAATATGGATTGCATATATTCATACTATACAAGGACGTTTTTTAAATGTAAGTTATTGAAATATTTTTACCTTTATCCCAAAAACTCAGAGAAAAAATATGTTTATGTGTGCTTTTCCCCCCTTTTACTGCTACAGATATATCTCCCTTTTCAAGGTGCTAACATTCCACATGCTAATTCTACCTAGATAGTATCTAGGATAGTATCACCTCTACCGAGGTGGCGCAGTGGTTAGAGTGCAGCACTGCAGGCTACTTCAGCTGACTGCTAGCTGCAGTTCAGCGGTTCAAATCTCACCGGCTCAAGGTTGACTCAGCCTTCCATCCTTCTGAGGTGGGTAAAATGAGGACCCAGATTGTTGGGGGCAATATGCTAACTCTGTAAACCGCTTAGAGAGGGCTGTAAAGCACTATAAAGCTGTATATAAGTCTAACTGCTATTGCTATTGCTATATTGCAGGATGGTCAGAATGAAGCAATTTGAACATGCTAATATTTAGCAGAATATATATTAGTTTCACATCCTTCATCTTAGTCACCAAATAACACAGAAGACATGTAATAGATCATGAGAGGCTTTTAATATCAAATTGAATTTGAGTCTGATGAGAGGGAATACTGAAAACAAATAATGTAAAGCTTTCCAAAATTAGGGCAAAAATCCAGAAATGAATGGCAATAAAGCCAAAAAAGGAATCCGAAATCAGAAAATTAACCCAGTCTCCTTTCATATATTGCACCCCTGCTTTTATTCAGTGATCAATTGTCTTAGCCTTGGATTATTTTCCTCTATGACAAGTATTATATTTTGGTTCATTTAATTGAGTTGTCTTTACTTTTAGAACTTGTGTGAAGAACATACCACATTTAGGCCATATTTTTGCCAAAATATTGAAAATTCAAAAAGATTTATAAACATTTAAGCACCATTATATTTTACTGAGTTCCTGAATTGTAACTGAAATGGAAATCTAAAACTCTCTCGCTTGCTCGTTTTCCAGTGTTCTTTCATCAGTGTTGTAATAAAAGCAGAACCCTACATCAGTTTATTTATTTATTTATTTGTCAAGCGTATATATGATTACGAACAAAGTATAAACAGAGTATAAAGATGTTTGTGAATATATAAGTACAAGCATGGTTGTGAGTACAAGAAATTTTACATATATATGGGTACATTAGGACAGGGACGGTAGGCACGCTGGTGCGCTTATGCACGCACCTTACAGACCTCTTAGGAATGGGGGGAGGTCGATGGTGGACAGTCGAAGGTTAAAGTTGTGGGGGTTTGGGGAAGAAACTACAGAGTCGGGTAATGTATTCCAGGCATTGACCACTCTGTTACTGAAGTCGAATTTTTTGCAATCTAGTTTGGATCGGTTTACGTTAAGTTTGTATCTATTGTGTGCTCCTGTGTTGTTGCGGTTGAAGCTGAAGTAGTCATTGACAGGTAGGACATTGTAGCAGATAATTTTGTGGGCTACACTTAGGTCAGATCGAAGGCGGCGTAGTTCTAAGTTTTCTAGTCCCAACATTTCAAGTCTGGTTGCATAAGGTATTCTGTTGCGAACAGAGGAATGTAATACTCTTCTAGTGAAATATCTCTGGACATTCTCAATTGAGATAATGTCTGATATGTAGTGTGGGTTCCGGACAGATGAGCTGTATTCGAGAATTGGTCTAGCAAATGTTTTGTAAGCTCTGGTTAAAAGTACAATATTACCGGAGAAGAAGTTACGCAAGATTAGGTTTACCACTCTTAATGCCTTATTAATTATTATATTAATTATTATATTAATTATTATTATGCCTTATTAATTATTATTATTCCCCTTTCTTTTAGGTATGGCAACAATACTCGAAACTATGTGGTACGTGTTGGAGACTATCACACATTGGTACCTGAGGAATATGAAGAAGAAATTGGAGTACAAGAAATTGTGCAACACCCAGAATATAGGCCTGATAACAGTGACTATGACATTGCACTAGTGAGGTTGCAAGGGCCTGACAAACAGTGTACTCGCTTTAGTGCTCATGTTTTACCTGCCTGTTTGCCATTCAGGCGGGAGAGGCCACAGAAAACTTCTAATTGTTACATCACTGGTTGGGGTGATACAGGTAAGATCGTGGTTTTTTAAAAAAAACTTTTAGTTGCTTAGTGCACTAGGTGATATACTAAGTACAATAAATATATAACATTTCTGGTACCCTGGAAAAAGGTGATTTAAAGGAGCAAGAGCAGGAGAGTGGTTGTTCTGCTGAATCACATTTTTATCAATGTGTCCTACCTATCCTAGCCAGCTATGAGATCCTTCCTAGTACGAAATCAAACTTTGTACCAGACCTCCAGGAATCTGAAACATCTAGCAATCCTAGGCAGCAAGGCAGTATAAGAAATATATATAGTTTTTGAAAACTTAAAATGGAAGACAATAGTTATAAATTGGTTCAGCCAAAGTCTTCATGGATTTGTTGCTAAACTACTTTGAAATTGTTCTGCTGCTGTTTCTTCATTGTTGCTATCTCAAATAATTTTAATGTCAGGGTTCCAAGTAATAGATCCATTGCAAGCAAAAACTCAGAGGCAGGTGAATTCCTCAAAGAATAGCTTTATTGGAAATATCAAATTGGCACATATCTGGTGAAACCCAACTCTGAGGGGCCCCTTGGTTTTCACCTAATTAAAAGTAAAAGTTTTTTCCTCAACCCTAACCAATCAGTCACATGGTCCAATCAAGGCAGCGTCCGCTGGTCTGGTGACATCACTCCTCCTTCCTCTGGCCAGGTGTGAGAACGGTTCCCAAGAGAAAGTATTTTGACTACACAACCCCAGCTATCTCTAATCCCCCCTCCCTATCCCTCACTCCAGTGTGGCAACACTGAAGCTCCAAGATGGCTTCGGCCAGGTCAGCTTCAGGGTTGACATCTACAGGATAGCTAAAAATGTATTACAGATAGTCCTTGCTTAACGATCATTTGTTCAGAAACTGTTTGAAATTATGAGAGTGCTGATTGTATGGTAGTTACGCCACATGGGGCGTTGGACTTAACTGATACGCCTCTTCTCATCAGGGGGAGCCATCATTCAGGTTGGGATGTCCTCGGCAAGTCAGAGGTAAGGACCGAGTCTGTTCTTAAGTATAAAATGCTGGATCCGCCCTCTTGGGACCCAGTTTCGGCGAGACCGAAGACACAGACTCGACGTGGCTACTTTGGGTACTTTTAACTGATGATCTCCCTTCCTGAGACCGCCCTGGGCGGTTATTGGCTAATAGAAGAAAAACTTCTTGCTCCCAGGAATCAAAAATACTATAAATTAAATCTCACCGGCTCCCAAGATCTCACCCTCCAGAAACTCCAGGGGTGGGACTGAATGATGGCTCCCCCTGATGAGAAGAGGCGTATCGGGTAAGTCCAACACCCCTTCTCCATCTTGAGAGGAGCCATCATTCAGGTTGGGACGTACCAAAGCTCTCAGTCCGAGATTTGTTTTTGCAGGATTGTGTAATTACTATGTTCTTGATATAAACAAAGACCTTACTGAATGACCTGATGTCTGATCTGTTTTGCTAATATTTCAGTTATTTGATAAAACAAAGTTTTAAGAATAAGCATTTGTTTAATATTCGGTATTTTAATTTCAATATTTTCCTATCAGGTAGAGCCTACTCAAGAACGTTACAACAAGCTGCTATTCCCCTTATTCCTAAAAGAATTTGTGAAGAACGGTATCACACAAAATTCACAGGCAGAATGCTATGTGCTGGTAGCCTCCACGGACAAAAACAAGTAGACAGCTGTCAAGGAGACAGTGGTGGACCATTAATGTGTGAACGGCCAGGAAATATCTGGGTTGTGTATGGTGTGACTTCCTGGGGGTATGGGTGTGGAGTCAAAGACTCTCCAGGTGTCTATACCAAAGTTTCCTTTTTTATACCTTGGATAAGAAGCATAACCAAACTATGAATGTCCCTTGTTGCACTGGGGAAATATTTTCATGGATGTAAAACTTTTTGGACATTAAAATAGTTCATCCTAGAAGTAATTTTGATTGAGCATGTAATTCTACCAAGACAAAACAGTACTGATTACAGCTGCACAAATCAGCTCATTCTATATATAAGATCCTCACATATAGTATTTTTATCTTTTTGTATTGTGACAAATTTTCTACAATGAACTGTATCCCCTACTAGTTTCAAATAATGAAGTTTTAACTGACTTTATACTGTTTTTTATCTTTATGGTGAAGTTATCCTGCCCTGATTTCATTGTACATGAAATAGTTGAATAAAATATCTTGTAAAATGTCAAGATTGTGTAATATTTATGTATTAAATTATGGTTTTTAATGCGGTGGGTAAACGTAGGGTATAAACAGTCTTAAATATGTCCTTTATGACAATTCATTTTTAAGTATCTACTAAAATTTTATTATCATATAGCAGACTTTACTTTTATGCTGTCATCCTAGAGTTTTCTATAACTTGTTCTCTGCTATTGGAATAAAAATCCTAGACTTTTCAGCCACTCTTTCAGTGGCCTCTATTTCTCAGTATGCTAACAATACATGTTAAGTTTTGTTAATAGTGGCATTCTACTACCTCAGCTTTTTACAATCGTTGTAAATTACTTGGCCAATTTCTAATGACCAGAACTATGCCCAAATTAAATGTATCAAATATTTAACATATCTACAAATTAATTTTAGAAAGTACATTTAACCTTGCAGTTCATTGATTTTCATTATTTTGTGTAAGTATGATTAATTTGTCTAATATTGTCTAAACTAAATAAGACTTTAAAAAAACTAGACAGAAAAAAGTAATTTCTGCTCCTAAGGTAGGAAGAAGTACTTCAGTAAGTACATGCTTATTATGAAAGTTTGCCATCTATATGCTGCAGTTAGGAAAAAGCTGTTAGTTTTGACTTAAATACCACAAATGATATTGAGTTTACAGTACTACGGAATGTAATATACATGGGATTTAGAAACCATATTTCAAAATTTTTCTATTTGCTGACAGAATTGTTTTAGAGTTTATATTATTTGGTTAAGATATAAAATATTCAATGTAATGAAATGTGCTATTTATGAATTTTTTTGAGTTCTTTTTGTCAGTTTTCTGTAGATACTGAATTTTCTATATCTCAATATTACTGAATTATCTTAAATGATATATGCAACAACAAGGAAATCAGTGTAGGTAGGGAGATAAGTTTTTCAGTAGATAGATGTTCATGAAAATAGTTGAGGCAATTTGTGAACTCAACCAAGTCAGAATTTATGTATTTATAAGACATACATAATAAAACCAAGGACATATTTAACGGTTTAACTGTTCTATCGCACAGCCTTTATATACAGAAATCTGTTCATGGTAGAAGACAATTTATAATTCATTTAATATTTCAATTTTACTTTATACCAAAATCTGGTCTTAGATAACGATTAAAAATTTGTTGTCTTGAAATTTATCACATTGATAAGTAGAAAACAGGCAGGTGACTATAGAATGCATTTTGATACAAGGGATTTTTCCTATCTTTTTCATTAGAAATTTTCATTGAGAAATATTTTATTAGGCATAGAATAGAATAACTTTGTCACTTTGAATGTACACTGGCATACATTAAAAAGAAATTTCATTGCATACAGCTCTCAAAGGGCCACCACTTCCAATATACACTACATAAACATGACAAAATAAATAAAATAAATAAAATATATACCCACGAGACAGAGGAACATAGTCTAGTTCGGATGTATACATGTACATGGAGAGAAAAATGAATCTTGCGAGTTTATCAGATGGATGGCATAGGGAACAAAGCTGTTACAGAAACTGCTACAGAAATACTTTGAAACCTCCTCCCAGAGGGGAGCAACAGAAACAGAAAAGTAGGTGTGTGGGGTCTCCAACAATGCTTTGAGCTCTACGCACATAGAGCTTATAAGCAGTATCCTGAATAACAGGAAGCGAGCTTCCTATAATCTTCTCAGCTGTCCTTACCACTCTCTGAATGGACACTATCTGAGGCACTGCTACCACCAAACCAAACAGTGATGCAGTTTATTAAAATGCTCTCAAATTGCTCTGTAAAAAATGGGCAGGATAAAAGAAGATGTACTCTCATCTGACGCAGGAAATGCAGATGCTGGTTTACACGCTTCACTAAGGATGACGTGTGGAGAGACCAGTTCAGATTGTTAAGTTATCTGCACCCCCAGATATTTAATGGAAGCCAAATGGAGCTTCCATATTAATACACTGTGATAAAGAATGTAACAATCTAAAGAAATTTGCAAATTCAGCTATTTGAAAGCATCTCAGACTTTTCTAATCCATTAAGATGTGGAGTTTTGGCTCAACATTAATCTTTTTTTATGCTGCCCATCTCCCCTACAAAATGACTCTAGGGTGAAAATTTTTGCAATTTTTTTCAGTTCTAAAAATATGTGTTTTATACCAAGAATTCAAATGTCTGGAATACTTCTCTGCTTATATTTAGCGAGCCTTTGTCTCTCATTGTCTTGCAGCTTTTGCCTTTTGACTAGTCGTTTCTGCTCAGGCACATCTGGCAAACCAATCTTGTGCGATCCAAAAGAACCAATCTTGTCTCTCTGACCTTTAATGAAAGCAAGTTCCTTCAATGGTATCTTTGTCTCCTTAGGGCAAGCACAGTTAATGTGAGCTTCTCTTTTACAGCCAGCAGGGCAGCCAAATTTGGCACACAGAACAATTTGACACTTGCAGTTGAGGATGTCAAACAGTTTGTCAAGTTTCACAGTGAATGTCTCTTTGACATCTAGCTTTCCCCTATCAAGAGATATATTTTTGGCTTGATCCCAGCTCTCTCGGATCTTGTTCAAGATTGTCACTCGTGAATTTACAACAGGGGTCACAAAAGAACAGTTTGCTTGTTCCCACTTTTCAAGCACTTTTGAATATATGTCTCTTGCAAGACTGGCTGCTGGGTAGTTTCTAGCATCATCACTACTTTGTTCTCTTAACAGTAGGCCATATCTGAGAATGTCTCGCAGTGTTGGGAGTTCAGACAGCAACAAGTCTCTGCCAGTCCCAATTAGGTTGCTCATATGAGTGAATGTTTCCAGTCTTGTTCTTTTTTAGATGCCATTACAGATCAGTTATCACACTCACAGGAAACGAGGTCAGCAGTATTAACTCTGACAAAATAACGTTTAACAAAGAGAAAGCAGCTGAACCTGTGAAATGAAGCAAAATGTTAAGTTATGATATGTCGTTATTTACCAAGAACATCTAAATTATATTAAAGTAACCAAAATACCTTTACAATCCCCAAGAAATGTCACAACTTTTGAGCACCAAGTTTGGAAATTGAAAGTTGAAAATTTTTGACATGCCCTAAAAAAATCTGGGAGGCATCAAACCCATACAATACCTTTAGCAAAATTATTACTTTCTCGTCACAAGGCCCTCATAACATGATCTATTGGAATATTGGGTTTTAGTTTCTGTATACAGTCCCCAGAAAGATCAAGACAACTTTACAGGTTCACCCGGGAGGTCCCACGTAACTCCCCACCTAGAAGAAAGGGTTTAGGAATAATTCTCAACTCTTTGCCTACGCTGAACAAACCAGATTAGATGAGAAATGAAACCACCCTGAAGGATATATACAGGGTCCCCCCAATTTTACTCTGCTATTGAGATAGAATTCTTCATTGTCTACCAATGATATACTCAATGATACACTGCATCAGTGGTTGGGGTAGACTTTTTAGTGACCATTCAAAGTTATACCATCACTGAAAAAAGTGACTTATGACAATTTTTCACTCTTATTGCAGCATCCCCATGGTCACGTGATCAGAATTTGGACAGTTGGCAACCAACTCACATTTAAGATGGTTGCACTGTCCTGGGATCATGTGGTCATTTTCTGCGACCACATGATCCCATAATTTAATTTAGTTCACTCTGTGAAATTAGATGTGGTTCAGGAGAAGCATACGGTGGGCTAAAATTTGGGTCGACATTGATGATCCCTGATTAGTTGCATCCTGCTCATCTTTATCATCAACCGAGTCTAGAGAGTACAATTCGGGTGGATCTGAAATTGGCCATGGGGTACAGGACACAGTGCGGATGGAATGTTTGGATATTCCATGGTCCACTTTCTTTGAGATCCCTTTTGCAACTGGGGGAACCATGCAAACATAGCAGTCCCTACTATGATTGGTGGGCTCTCTCCACACCATTACAACTGCGAAAGGCATGGACTTTGTTTAGCCAATGATGCAGGTAAGTTGCACATGTAATGCAACGAGGGGGCCAACTCTTGTCCTGATCCCCTATTTTGCATCCAAAATATAGGTGGTATGCCTTTTTTTACACTGCCGTCATACTCACTTTTGAGATGCAAATGTAACCTCATCACAAATGTAGCAGAAGTTATCTGCGTTGTTTACACTGTTTTGAGGCATCTTGGCCTTGAGGGAAAATATCACGCAACTGTTCCTTGGAAATGTTAGGCAACGACACTTTCACAACCACCAGACGTTAACTGTATGATGTGTGTAGATCTGACCAAGACAAATGTACCTTGTAATAAAAGAATAAATCAGTTAGGTAATCTTTAGTCTCAAAGTGAAGATAAATTTATACACTTCCATGTGGTACCATTTTCATTGTTCTACCGTACTTTGTTGAGAAGTTACAAGGCATCATGATTACACACCTCCCTCCCTTGTAGGCAAATATACTTGCCTGTGTATAAATCTTTATTGTGAAATATCTTAGAAACTTCAGCAAACCAGCACCTTTATCACGTTTTCTAATTCATCTAATGAAAATATGTAAGAATTAACACATTTTATCTCAGAGATCGATAATTTCCCAAAAATTGTAGACCAGTGATATCTTCAAGAAAACAGCCAAGCTCAGAGAGCACTAAGGACTAGACCCAGAGAACAGATTGCTGAACAAATCAAGAAGAAATCTATTATGCTGGGAAAAGAAAAAACAGGGGTAAGGAGGTTAATCATGCCTAACTGGGCCGATACATTGCTCTAACTATACCAGGTTTATTTCTGAGAAGATATACAGCAAACTCTTATTTCTAGGAATCATTACTGGGAATCCCGTCATACAAATTGGTATCTTCAGAATCAGAGCAGCATGTATACCTATCCTGCAAGGGGGGGGGGATGATCACTTTTACAGTCCAAGTTATTACCCATGTTTAATTTACATAGATTAATTTTTTTTCATAAATTCAAGATGCCAACTAGCAAAAGGTGTAGCACTCTCCCCCAGTACCTTTCTCAATGGTTAAACTGCTTTCCAAACTCTTGACAAACTGCCAATTAAAATTCCCAAAACTCAGTTTTAAAAGATCAGTTTCGTATTACAGATCTGCAGGCCTCTCGAAACATTTAAACTCCCCTTTGCCCAAGTTTCACCTCATGCGTTTTAACGATATTTTTACAACCACTTTTCAACTTTAAAAGAACAGAAAAGGCAGCTTTGTTAAGATATTTGCAACGACCATCTTCCGTCTCCAGAGTGGCCACCACGTCGTTTCCAAAGCGGGCACGCGCGCGCGCGCACACAAAAGCTGCATAGAATGACACGCAAGAATGTGACTTGCCCAAGTCAGAGTCTCCCCCCAATGAAATGAAGGGAGCTATGCCAAAAAGCAAGGCGACGGTTGCTCTACCATGCGTAGGAAGGGAGGCTGCCACCCTGGCAGGTCCCATGGAAGCATGGCGTCCCGAGACACGCGCGCGCAAGAGCGGAGGTGGGGGGGGAGGGGAAGGAAGCGGAGACTCCCGCTCTTCACAAGGTACGGTGGTAAGTGCGGCCTTCGCTACTTCCTGAGGAACCGACCGTTAATCTGCTTCGCCAGTACAAAATCAAGCGGCTCCTCCCAATTCCTTCACAGTCCTCCAGCCCCACGTCTCCGCTCTCTCGTGACCGTCCTCAGGCGCCTCTCCATTCTTCACTTTACCCTTCCACATTCGTCCGTTGGGAAGGGGTTCTTAATAATCGCCCGCCATTTTACCAAGGATTTCGCCGCCTTCTCTCACTCCAGCCCGCTTTCCTCGCTGAAGCTCAACCTCAGAAATCGAAGAACCGGCAGGGCGCATGCGCCGCAACTCTTCGGCTTTCCCCGCCTTCGTAACAACTCTAAAAAGTTCCAGCAAATGACTGGTATCTTACGACGGCGTGGGCCACTTATTCAAATGCTGAAACGAACAGCCTTACCAGTGTGAAACTCATTCGTCCAGGGCAGAACATACCTTTATTCCCCCAACAGCAGCCACACGCCGGACTCTTCCTACAGTCGAAAAGAACTAACCGACCCCCGTCCTCGCACTTTTATCCTTGAAGAGAAGCCACGCCCATCATGGGCGTGGTGGAAAGAGGGCGGGGCTGCAGGTGCTTGCCAGCGTTCTAACTCTGCGACCGCGTGACTTGTTCCAACTGCCATTCTATGCGTCTCCTTTGCGGTATGGCCGTTGGTCTCTGCTCTTCCTTTCCCAAAGCTTGTAATCCTAGGTTTAGTATCCTGCCAATTTTCCTCTATTTATTGTACTTTTGCAAATCCTCCTGGTATTCCATCTCTCTCTCTTTCTCAGCTTTACATACGCTCCTAACTAATTAAATGATGCACAACTTTGCTTCAAATTTGTTGATTCAAATGTTTAACAGTTGAATTTAAAGCTTTTGATCACAAGAGGAAGTTGACTTTATATGGCACAAATAAAGTTATCACTTAGTCTTGGTCTTCCTTCTGTAACGTTTACAAATTTTCCAGGAATGAGATATTAAATAAATTGAACCAAATTTTGACAATTACTGAATTTAAAAAGTGATTAAAAGTATTCCATCATTTTTATTATATTTATTAATTTAAACCACTTACATTTTTAGCTTTGTTACATTTCACATTAATATACAATAAAAATATATTGCAGCATGTAAATAAATATTCTTTGTTGTATAGTGACTGGCCACTAACAATTACATGAAACTCTTAGTTTTTGCTGCCACTAGCCATCATGGATTTTTGAAGTCAAATTTTGTCTCTTATCATTATATTTCTATTTCGCCTTTATTGCTGTATAGCCTCTGGATTCTTTGCTGTTAAAATTGGAATGCTTTAAGTAATGACATTAAGTTTCATTTGTTACAAATTACTCCAAGACATATTTCTAGGAGTAATTAGATCCTGATTACCACATTTGTAGTATTCTGCTGATTGAC
This sequence comes from Thermophis baileyi, assembly GCA_003457575.1. Lineage (NCBI taxonomy): Eukaryota > Metazoa > Chordata > Lepidosauria > Squamata > Dipsadidae > Thermophis > Thermophis baileyi. The sequence goes on along the minus strand of QLTV01000601.1, from coordinate 5,142,297 downwards.
TGTGCCTAAGATTAGTACCATGTTGAGAAAAGGCAGTTATGTCCTTAGGCACCTCCTCATCCGCAATAAACACTTAGGTATATTTACTTCTAAAGGAGAAAATTATCATGCAGAAGGATGAGCAAGATTACGCCCACTGGCCTTTCCTATAGTTCAGTTGCCTAGGAACCCTTAACCAAGTATGTGAGCTAGAAAAGTACATACATGAAAACATAATGCATAACACTGAAAAAACAGTGTAGTATTTTTAAAATCTTTGTATGAAAGCTCTTAATTCCAATCCTGAATTTAACAGGTTAATCTCTTTTATAAAGATTATAAAGTTGAGAACTCTAGAATCTCAAGGATTTACAAGTAATCCTTGATTTACAACCATTAGTTTAGAGACTGTTTAAAGTTGCAGTGGCACTGAAAAAACTGACTTATGACCAGTCCTCATATGGATGACCCTAGCAGTACTCCCACATGATAAAAATTTGGGTGCTTGACAACCGGCATGTATTTACAATGGTTGCAATGTCACAGGGGCCTTGTGATTTCCATTTGCAACCTTCCTAGCTGGTTTTTGACAAGCAAAATCAATGGGGAAGCTTAACCTTAACCTTAACCTTAACCTTAGTGATTGCTTAACCATCTTGTGATTCACTTAACTGTAGTGATTCCCTTAAGAATTGTAGCAAAAAAGGTTAAAAATCAGGCACAACTCATTGAACAACCATCTCGCTTAGCAATAACAATTGTGGTCCCTACTGTGGCTGTAAGTCGAGGACTACCTGTATAGATTTGGGACAGATGAAATGTTGGTTTCTGTCTGCTGTCCCTAGAAGGATCCATGACTAATGTGAGTGAAGGGCGTTCTTCTCATAAAGAATATAGTAGTGCTGGGATTAATTGCCCAAGGTTCACCATCCACTGAATACATAGTATTTCACCAATAAGTACTTTACTATAATAATGAATGCATGTAAACAGACATGCTGTTAAGTGGATGTTCTTTTGTATAACAGAGAAAAATCCATGGATCCTGTGCATTAGTTCCTCTCAAGAGAAAGGCTGAGGACAACTTTTCCCCCTTGTATAATTTCCTCAGAGAAAGAGCAGTGTAAATTCCTCATGCACAATCTCAGCTTTGCATCCATAGTCTGTCAATCTTACATTACAAAAAATTGTTTATAATTTCACTTTTTAAGCTCAGATCTGTTGAAGTAAGTGGCTTGATGGAGTATTTTGGGAGAATATATTGAGAGTGCTTATAAAAGAAGTATATGACTGGTTAGCAATTTATATCCAAGATCATTAAAAAGTCAGAGATATATTATCCTTTACAGAAATTGGTAGCTGACCCATTTGAGGACAAAATATTATTAAGTTGGTACAGCTTCAATCAAATAAATAAAATTGTGTACACATAAACCTAGCAATTAATGATTTAGTGGGATTAACTGACATATTTAACTCTTATCTCTAAGTATAGTGTTATAAAGTATCTAAGTATTTGATATTAAAATCTGAATTATTATTTTTTTAAAATGTTTAAATAGTTTTAGAAAGAATCAAATGGATTAAAGGCTATGGAAACTGATTCAAATCACACCATCTACTGTCCCCAAGAAATGGGTTAAAATAATGAGAACAAGTATATTTAAAACATTTTCAACATATTTTACACTTGTACATATGAAAAACACAGTATCTAATTTGCATGAATATTTTGTATCTTGTAATAAAGCCACAGAAAGAGGGACTGTAGATAATTCCTATGTGTAAATTCTTAAAAGTATTGTCAACTTAACATTTGGTACCAAATATCTGCTTCTTTGCTATAGAACGGTGGTTCTCAACCTTCCTAATGCCACGACCCCTGCCCCGCCGCCGCGACCCCCTCCCCACGTGCAATGAGGTGACAAAGGGGGCATGGCGGGCTAGCGCGCGCTTAGGCAACCCCTGTGAAAGAGTCGTTCGACCCCCAAAGGGGTCGCGACCCACAGGTTGCTATAGAACATAGAATGCGTTTTCTCTAGGGAATTTTGAGAGTTGCAATTCCCTATCAAGATCTCCCACAGAGAATTTGAATTTTTTCAAGATTTCTTTAGAAATGTCCTTTACAGAATACAGAATAACAGAATTGGAAGAGACCTTGGAGATCTAACCCCCTGCTCAAGCAGGAGACCCTATAACATTCTGGATAAATGGCTGCCCAATCTCTTCAAAACCTCCAGTGATGGAGCACTCACAACTTCTGGAAGCAAGCCTCCTTTGTTCTAGGTTGGATTTCTCCTTGATAAATTTCTATCCATTACTTCTTATCCTGCCCTCAGGTACGTTGGAGAATAGGTTGACCCCCTCTTCTCTATGGCAGTCTTTCATATTGGAAAATATGTTCTATTCCTCAAATCCAATAGATTAGGCACAATGAATTCCATGTCCTCCTTGCTCAAAATGTTGTTTTTAATTGTTCTGGGATATATTTTTCTCTCTTAAGCGGTTATTCCTTGAAATCCTAGATACCAAAATAAAACTGACATAGAACATTTTTTTAAACTGGATTCAGAGGGAAAGCAAAAATATTTGGCACGGAGAGATCAGAATTTCTGGCAGCTTACCATGAATACTTGTCTGGCATTTTCATCATATAATGTATATCTGGGCAATTCTTAGAAGGTTAGGCTAGCTCCAAGTATTGAATATTGTATTTATTAATAACTAAAAGTTGTATCTAGATAACAACTTTCTTTCTTGTTGATGTGAGAAGCAGGAAAAAAACCACCATACCAAACTCTCTAGTATCAATCCAGGAAGAATTATCTCAGGAATTCTTGGGCAACGGCTTCCTCGGGTTTGTGCCAAACTATTTTAACTCTTGGGTGGAGGGGGATGTGAGATACAGACTTATCAAACAAATTGGTTTTCCTTTTAGTAGAGGAAAGACAAAAACATGTCCTTATTATTTCTTTACACAACTAAAAGAAAAATTTGGATCAGAAATGGTTTTAATACCTGAATGCCAAAGGTAAATAACATTCCAAGATTAGATGAAAATGAAGTAAAACCACACTATTCATGGAAGCACTAAAACGTATCTCTCCAAGATGGGTTTCAAGGACAACTAGCTGGGAATAGAATGCAGCTGCATACCAAACATATGCCTGCAATGAGTGTTCTGAAAACATCTTGTTTGAATTTGATTGGACATGGGGGCTCAGTGATGGGAGGCAACTCAGAGAGGGAAAAGTTACACTTGGAGATTTTGGCACGCGATTGCCAGTTCTGGCTATGCATTACTGTAATTCACTTGATTTCTAGTAAACTATACCTTTCTTGATAAATGGAGTTAAGGATCAGTCTTACTTAGAGGTTCAAGCTGAGGCAAGTCTGACAGAAGCTAAAGCTTCAATATCTTGGACACATGTGATGGCAAGGTCACTGGAAAACACACTTTTTTTAGGTGATATATATGTATATACCCATATGTATATGTTTGTATGTATGTCTTTTATATGTTTACACATACACAAACACCAGGACTAACTTCTGATAAACAGGTTAAAAGATTTTTGTGGAATAGATGTTTGTAAAAATGATGGCATTCCTTTTCTAAATGTTGGGATTGAAATGGAAATACATTTTAAAGTTCTCTATGAAATAAATGAGTTTCAAGGCTAGAATAGCCGGGTAAAGCAACTAACAAAATAATATCATACATCTATTAGAACGAAATAGTAAGTGATGATACAGTATAAAAAAACAACTAAGTATTTCTCTCCATCCCAAAGATTGTTTTACTACTTTCCTTGCCCTTCCCAATACTGTAATTGGGACATGAATTCATTACTGCATCTACTACCCCTTTCTCCATCATTTTGCATAAACCATTTTTTTGGTTTTAGTCTTACAGGCAGAGCTCTGGTGAAGCGTATTAGGAATGGATTTTCACAGAGCATCCGAAAAGAATAGACTCAAACTAGCTCATCCACCCTGGGGAAATGAAATTTGTTCCAAATTACCTCCATTTATTTGTCTTTTCTTCTTCTTCATGGTATAATTGCAGGAAATTGAATAATGGAAATAGGAATTCTGCTGATGGTAATGATTTCAGATCTGGATCCTTAGTACAAGGTTGGTCCATTTTATCATCCCAGCACTATTATGTCTGTCTGACTTGTAGACTAAGTCTCCATACTGTTTATTGTTGTATTAAGGGACTTCCATAGATTTCAGTCCCAGCTCTTAGATCAAAGATAGTGCTATATTGTATATGTGTCAGACATTTATTATATCCTTAAAATGATGAGGGATTAAAGAATAATCCATTGAATGAGCTATAACCAAACTTGCTGATTTCAATAAAAGAAAATATTGACCATTTTAATCTCTAAAATATAAACACCTGAGACCTTTGCCCCAGCTAAAAGAAAATGGTTGAAAAACATAGTAACTTTAAATTAACAATGAGTATGTCAGGCCTGGAAGCCATCTTTTACCTTTTTGTATTCAGGCCTGCGACATTTTCTACTGTGGGAAAATGGGAGGGGGGATTGTATGGAGTAGATGATATGTAGTGGTCTAAATAACATTCTTTCCAGAAAATCAAGGTCGCTGTGCCCTGCAGCTGTGATGAAGTGACTGGGAGGCATCTTCAGTTTTGGACGGTGCCTGATTGGATCATGTAATGGACATGTGGGTGCTGGGCAGGGACTTGAACTTTCGTTTGGGTGGAGAAAACCCGGAAGCTCTCAGATTCAGGTTTTCCCAGATGTGCCAATATGTACTCCATGATCCCAAAAGAGATAGAGGAATTAAGGAAGTACATAGACGCCAATCATCCAGCCCGCAAAATCCAAGGTGGCAGCCCTGGTGCTTTTCAAAGAGAAAAAAGATGGGGGGATGAGGCTTTGCGTTGATTTTCGTGGGATTAATGCCATGTGCGTGAAGAACACCTATCCCCTCCCCCTCATGAATGACATGCTAAACCACTTATCGAAGGGCAAGGTGTTCACCAAATTGGACTTAAGGGAAGCATACTATCGCATAAGAATCAGAGAAGGATACGAGTGGAAAACTGCGTTGAACTGCCCGCTCAGCAGCTTCCAATTTAAAGTCATGCCATTCGGCTTGCAGGGAGCCCCCGCAGTATTCATGCAGCTAATTAATGAAGTGCTACATGAGCACCTATATCGAGGGGTCCTTGTTTACCTTGATGATAATCTCATATTCAGTGAAACTCTAGAACATGTAAAGCTGGTACGACAAGTACTGAAAAAACTCCTCGCCGCTAAACTTTATGCCAAACTGTCAAAATGTGAGTTTCACAAAACTTCCCTAGATTACCTAGGCTACCGGATTTCCAGCGGAGGCATGGAAATGGACCCAGGAAAAGTGAAGGCGGTGCTCGACTGGCAACCCCCACATATGGGCAAACAACTTCAAAGTTTCCTGGGATTTGCCAACTTTTACAGGCAATTTATCCCAGCTTTCGCGGAAGTTGCCCTACCCCTGACAGAACTGTTAAAAACGGGGTCTTCTCCAGTGAAGCAAAAACCAACTCAGCCAATCACTTGGACAATGGACTGTCAAAAAGCCTTTGAGAACTTAAAATCACTTTTTGCCCAGGAGCCGATCCTGCAGCATCCAGATCCAGAGCAGCAATTCATCATACAAGCTGATGCCAGTGACGTAGTGGTGGCGGCGGTGCTTCTACAGAGGAACAACAAGGGCCAACTCCTGCCTTGTGCCTATGTGTCCAGGAAACTCACCGACACGGAGAGGAGGTGGGCAATTTGGGAGAAGGAAGCCTACGCAATCCGCTGTGCCCTATTCTCATGGAGACATTTCCTAGAGGGAGGGAAAGTGCCCTTCGAGGTTTGGACTGATCACAAAAATCTGGAAGCCCTGAAAACCCCCAGGAAACTGTCTCCCAAACAAGTTTGTTGGGCACAGTACTTTAGACGCTTCAAATTCGAACTAAAGTACATCCCAGCAGGAAAGAACCTGTTAGCAGACGCCTTGTCAAGAAAGCCGCAGTTTGACAGCCGCCGGGAGGAAGTAAGCCACATCATCCTTCCTCCCGCACAATCAGCAGCACAAGTCACCACCAGAAGCCAAGCCAGGCGACCACCCGACCCAAGCTCGGTCAAGCTGACAGCTGTGCTAAAGGTGGCGCTACCAGCCGACCCCTGGCTCATAGACAACAAGGGTGTCTTAACAATGAGGGATGGACTGGCATGGAAGGGATCCAAGCTGTATGTCCCCACAAACTTGAGACTCGAAGTGCTACGGCGCAGCCACGACTCTAAGCTGGCCGGTCACTTTGGATTCCTGAAAACCCTGCACCTCACTAGAAGGCAATTCTGGTGGCCAAAGATGAAAGCAGACGTGGAAGACTACGTAAAGAGCTGTGCCACATGTGCTGCAATGAAGATGAGACCAGGAAAAACCCCTGGACTCCTTCAACAAGTGGCAAGCCCCAGTAGACCTTGGGAAGAAATCGCAATGGACTTCATAGTTGAACTCCCAGAGAGTGGGGGGAACACAGTAATGTGGACAGTAATTGACTTATTCTCCAAGCAAGCCCACTTCACTGCTTGCTCCAGACTGCCTTCTGCAAAGAAATTGGCTAAACTATTCATCAAGCATATCTACTGCCTGCATGGAATACTCTGCCGAATCATCTCAGATCGAGGAGTCCAATTTACGGCCAAATTCTGGAGAGAGTTCCTGAGATCCGTCGGATCCACACAAGGACTTAGCTCGGCTTTCCATCCAAGTACGAACGGCGCGGTGGAACGTACAAATGCAATGGTGGAACAATACATAAGATGCTATGTGGATTACCAACAAGAAAACTGGGCGGACCTGCTACCGTTTGCGGAGGTGGCTTGCAACAACGCCGTGCACAGCAGCACCGGATTAACCCTGTTCCAAGTCACCAGCGGCATGGAGTTTGTCCCCATGCCTGAACTGCCCAGAGAACCCCCCTCCTTCATGTCTTTAGCAGAATGGATGGAGTCTTTGAAAAAAGGGTGGGAAAATACTAAGAAAGCGCTGTCAGATGCCACAGAGGAATATAAAAAGCAGGCAGACAAGCACCGCTCCCTTCAATCCCCCTTCCATGTAGGAGATAAGGTGTTCCTCTCGACCAAGTACATACGGTTGAGACTGCCTAGCAAGAAGTTAGGGCCAAAGTTTTTAGGTCCTTTCCCAATAGTGAAGATAATCAACCCAGTAACAGTTCAACTGAGCCTCCCACACATATTAGGGAAAATTCATCCGGTGTTTCACTGTAGTTTGCTGAAACCAGCCTTTGGGTCTAGAGTAAGACCTCAGACCCAACCACCTCCTCCTCCTGTAGTCATACAAGGAGAGACCCACTATGAGGTGAAGAAAATTTTGGACTCTAGACTGTATAGAGGTCGTTTACAATATTTAGTGCATTGGAAAGGGTACCCTTTGTCTGAAGCTACCTGGGTCAAGAGTTGGAATGTGAAGGCAGATAGGCTGATTAAGCAATTCCACGATAAGTACCTGGATAAGCCAAAGGGTCCCCCTGGGGGGGGGAGGTGGTTAGGAGCATGGTATTAACCCCCTGATTATTCTTGTTACAGAGGCAGCTTCTCGTCTGAGGGGGGCAGCCTGTCAGGCCTGGAATTCATCTTTTACCTTTTTGTATTCAGGCCAGCCACATTTTCTACTGTGGGAAAATGGGATGGGGATTGTATGGAGTAGGTGATATGTAGTAGTCTAAATAACATTCTTTCTAGAAAGTCAAGGTCGCTGTGCCCTGCAGCTGTGATGAAGTGACTGGGAGGCATCTTCAGTTTTGGACGGTGCCTGATTGGATCGTGTGATGGACATGTGGGTGCTGGGCAGGGACTTGAACTTTCGTTTGGGTGGAGAAAACCCAGAAGCTCTCAGATTCGGGTTTTCCCATATGTGCCAATATGACATCTCTATAAAATGGAACTTTGAGGAACTTCAAGCCTTGGAGTCTTATTGCGTTGGGGGTGTTACTTGAAACCCTGACAGAGTATCTATTGCTTTAAAGAAGATTGAAATGAAGGTATCTATTAGGAATGTAGGAGCAGATGTAAAAAGAAGTCTGCAGTTAACTTTTCATTCTGAAGATCACAGATCATGTCACTTTGCTGATTAGGTGGGTCTCAATTTTGCAAATGCTGCTATGCCATTAGCTTATTAAACTTAACTCATTTACTTTCTTAGAAAGATACTGGATGCTCAGTCCATTACTTAACTGACAATCTAAAAATATTTTTAAACACCTCAAACTAGAATTCTGAAAGGGTTATCCAGTTGAAAATTACATATAAATTACAAATTACATAATATTCATTGATATTTGGAATAGGACAGAGTTCCCCAAACTTTCCGGCTTTGCAGACTCCCATGGGTGGCAGGGAGAGGGGATGGTTTTGCAAACAGCTCCATTTGCACAAACGGCATGCATGCGCGCCCCCCTTACATAAATGAAGTGTGCATGCAAGCACTTGACCACTGTTTGCGCAAATAGGGATGCATCAGGGGTGAAATCCAGCAGGTTCTGACAGGTTCTGGAGAACCGGTAGCAGAAATTTTGAGTAGTTCGGAGAACCGGCAAATGCCACTTCTGGCTGGCCCCAGAGGGGTGGGAATGGAGATTTTGCAATATCCTTCCCCCAGGAGTGGGGTGGGAATGGAGATTTTGCAGTATCCTTCCCCTGACACACCCATCAAGCCATGCCCACAGAACCGGTAGGAAAAATTTTTGAATTTCACCCCTGGGATGCATGTGCACACACACGCGCTCACCGCCCATTTCCACGGTTCAGTTGCAGACAACTCACGGCCCAATACTGGGCTGTGGGCCAGATGTTGGGGACCTCTGGAATAGGCAATTTTGAAGAATAGATCACTTTTGTAATAACCATATTTGCCATAAAACATACAAACTCAAACCATTTTATTTCAAATCATACACACACACAAACACGTATAATAAAACTAGTTAAAATTATTACTCTTTAATAAATAGCGGAGAGGTGCCATTCCTGCAAGTTCTGAAACGTTTCTTCCAAATCAGTGGAACAATCCTACCCACTGAGAATAAAAAGGGAATTCATGTAAAAGTCACAACTAGAAACCTGTCTGGCAGACTTGCAAATGAAGTGATAGCTTGTAGATGTATTCCACAAAACAGATTTCCAACTTCCCCCTGTAGACTTTAATATGAAATATACTTAGAGGTGTCAGGACCCAAAGACATCAGGGACACTGATAAAGTTTTGACAACGAAGTTATGTAAACTGCCTTTCTTTCACTGTATAAGTATAGGCTCTAATGAGAAATGAACAGCAGTGCAAACAGAATTCCTCAGCACTGGTTGGGGAATTCTGGGAATTCACTCATCTTAAAGTTGCTAAGTTTGGAAAGCACTGATCTAAATATTTTTTTTAATGATCACTGACCAGAATTGCAAAGAAAAAGACATTAAACATAAACATAAAAATAAAGTAAAAACAAAACAAGATAAAATATTACAATTGGTGGTGTTTTTGTCAGTGGATAATTAATCTCTGCTTAATTTTACAGATAGCGTAACAACATTTAGCTACAATCAGGAAGACTAAATCATTGATTAGATAACAAAAACTGTACCAAAAAAAAGTTCAGAATTTCCTGGGTGTTTTACCATATAAAGTGTTATAAGATGGATTCTTAAGTCCTTATAGAGGGTACAGTATAGCAGAACATGAGCTGCAGTTTCAACAGCCCCTTGTCCACAGAAACATGTTTTCAGTTCATAGGGGACATTTTTATATTAGCCCTCCAAAACTATTGTGGGAAGAGAATTGAAGCATTCTACATGTACACTAAATTATGTGTGTAAGTATCTCACTGGTTTGTAAAAAGGAGCTTGATTGCACAGAAAAAATGTTCTAAAGTCTAAACCAGGGGTGTCAAACTTGCAGCCCATGGGCCGAATGCGTCACACACTGGCCACACCCACGCCCGGTTTAGCGAAGGGGAAAAAAGTCGTGATACATCATGTGATGACGCTGTGACGATGCGAGTTTGACACCTCTGTTCTAAACAGTGATCGGAGAGAAGACAGTGGGGGTCACTACACTGTGAGCTAAACTGCAGAACCATAGATAGAATCTCTCCAGCTGATCTTAGTGCAAGTACTCTGTTAAGTACTTGGGTCAAATCCATGTCAGAGTTTATTGGTTAGTGTAAACTCCTTGAATTGGGCCTAGTAGCCTACACTACCATGTAGTGCTTTTAGGAGTGGGCTTATTGGTTGGCTATCCTGATTAACAATCAGATAACAATTTTATGTAAATGTTTACAAAACATTTTCAAGGATAGCCTTCCATAGAGTTAGTGACATCTTCAGCAAATTTAAATGATGCCAAATGATGATAATCACAGAAATTCAATGATGGTGTTCTTGTCTTATATCTTGCCAGATATAAATGCATAAATTACAGCATGTGAAGACTGATTGAAGTAATCCACTTGTAATGTTATTAAGATACATACTCTTCAGGCTAGGCTAGAGTTGTAGCTGAGAATGGAGAATGGGCCTCCTTATCATACTATGGAATTAGGGAGAGCCCTTAAGTTCCTATTCCTATTCCTTCAGAGATAGGGTTCTAACTTTCAAAGCAAGTCCTAGTTCTTAGGCTGGGCAATCTTCTATCACTATCGTATTTGAATTGAGGTTTAATTTCCCAACTCTCTTCTAGTCCATCAGTGCCTCTAGGTGAAAAAGAGAGAGATAGGCTTCAATTTATGTGAGGAACTGTCAATATTTCTTTAATATAGGAAGGCTCTTGCTTCTAGCTCAGCAGGAAGGAACAAAAATACTAGGGAGAAAATTCCAGCTATAGGCATTATTATTTAAAAAAATGTACTGTTTTCTTCCATACTATCTGATTTCTAAAGCTCCTGTATGGACATCAGTGTGCACAAGGCCTCTGGGTAAAAAATACCTCTTATGCAAATTAGCAAGAGAGAAACAGCATGACTTTTTTTTAGCGGAATATAAAACTGAAGATCTAGGAAATTATTTTATTCTAGGACATAGAGTCATATTAAATAAATGGTGAAATGATTACATAACAGTGAGCACAATCAAACCAATATTAAGAACATCTTTCTGTATCCTGCTGATTTTAGTAGGAATAAACTTTTATTGTTGGAGCTTAACTTTGATTGTGACTGTGAGATTATAAGTTACCAATTATTGTATTAAACTGAATAACTGCATAAAAGCATGTTTTAGCTACAGCATTTTCAGTTCACCTCAAAGGTTGAAAATTATAAAATTGACTAGATAATTGCAGTTTTAATAGGGAAATCAGATTAATTAAGGTGACATAAATTGCTGTTTTTGACAGGTGACATAAATTAAGTTAGAAAATAAATTTGGAGAATGATGTGTGATAGATACCTAGGATTCACACCATATAAAGATTTAAGATAATAATCAGAGTCTTAAATTGTACTTGGAAGCCAACTGGCAAGGAAGCGCCCTCAGCAGAGGTATTACCTATATAAAATAGACAGAATCTGTCAGCACATAAGTTGGTGAATTTTGAATCAGTTGTAACTCCCAGAGAACTAAGATAGGAGGTATAAAGGGCATGAGAAACTGTCAATAAAACCTTTTGCTCCAAAAGCAGTAGAAATTGGAGCACAACTGGAACTGTGCAAAGGCTGTACTAGCCACCCACTCATCTAAGGTTACATGTCTAGTAGTGGAAAACTACTTCCCAAACATATATTTCCTTGATCTGGGGTCATTGCTGGTTTAAATTTCAGAATCCAGATGAACGTGTTTCAGAAAGGAGAACATTTCAACCTCTTAGATTTTGGTAATGCAAGGCATGTCTATCCTCTTAACCACAATTACAGATAGACTTGGCATACTGTAGCACCAGCCAGAATTTGATGGCCAGCTTTCTGGATCCTGAGATTAAGCAGCTGACCCAGAAAGGAGATGCTCCTCAAATAACCAACCTTTTGTTCCTTGCAAAGCCTCATTGCATGCTTCCCATTAGCTGTCATCATCTTAATTCTGCTCCCTTCCTTTCCATTCCCTGCATCCCATTACTGGCAGAGTACATTTCAAAGCTAACCATATCTTCCTTAACAGACTCCAAAATCATAACCTCAATATCAGTCTTTCTATAGATGAACTTATTGAACACAAAAGGAGAAGAGGACAGCAGAGGATGAGATGGTTAGATAGTGTCATCAATGCAGTGGGTGTGAGTTTGGGAAGGCTCAGGGAGATAGTGGAGGACAGGGGGTCTGGTGTGTTATGGTCCATGGGATCTCAAAGAGTGGACATAACTTGTGACTAAAGAACAACAAATAGGTGGACTAAATGACATCCCTCAACAGCCCCTAAATCAAAATGCCCAGTTCCTTTCATCTGCTATAATCTTATGCTATAATCATCCCTGTCCCTATTATTATTATTATTTATTTATTTATTTATAAAATTTGTATGCCGCCCAACTCCCGAAGGACTCTGGGCCTACCTCTCAACCCCATCATGCCCACTCTTATATGGAGTCAATGGGAGGGTTATGACATCACAGTGTTTGAGAATCCTCAGCTTATATTCTACTTCCAGGTGTCATGTATTCACCAGCTCAAAATGACAGGAAACTACACCAGCCACTTTCAAGAATTGTGGCCAGTGGTGTCTCCAAGAGCTGCCAAAACAGGGCACTTGTCCTTTTCATTGCCCATCATGGCAGGGAAGCAGCCAATACAGCCAAGATATTGGCACAAATACTTGATCAAAGCCCTGTCCTGCCATTTCATACAAAAGGCAAGTCTTCAATCACGCTGTGGCACCTGCCAACTTGCTCTTCTGGTCATCCCTTGCAGATTCCCCCTTCTGCATGCTAAACATGTCTCATATGTTCCTATGCAAGGCCAATTCCAGAATAGTACGGTATCACCTGAGCAACATTGATATCTCTCTAGCTATTGAAAGTTGAATGAGACTATAATAGCTGGAATAGATATATTAACTTTACCTTTATAATCTTTGTATTATTCTGGGGGGAAAAACCCTCTCTAATTATTCAGGCAGGTTAATGGGCTTTACTTTCAGTACCTCAAACCATTAAAACAGATCAGTTCCAATAATCTAAGTTTTAAAAACCAACTGTACAATTCTAATGTAAGATTTTATTTTACTGTTCTCCTAAATGGTAGTAAATAGCTTTATCCGTGACATATTGGTTGCACTTGTATTAAATTATTGTCTAGCTGTCCCTTTGACTCCTCTCTATTTTCCAGATAGCTGTAAGAGGTAACAACATTACAGCTAGAGATCATTTTTCCTATATTAAATCTGTTACAGACTGTTCCATTCCTAATTACTCTGAAAAGATACTGAACTTGCTGTCAGTTTCTTCTTTCTCATTTAAGAGCAACTAACAGCATTCGGGCTGTTAGTTAACTTTAGTCAGTATATACCTTATTTTTGGGTGTACTGATTTTAAAATGAAAAGTTCTAAAATAAAAATGAATTACAGAGTTTGTTGCCGAAAATTAGAAATATGCTGAATTCCTTCTAAAGAATAAATGTATATTGTGGAAATTTGGCAATGATAACTGTAGGCGTACATTAGAAGGGACAAATGATGAAATGAGTCATGCATCATAATTTAAGCTCCACCTCTTTTGCTCTTGTATTGTACTATCACTTTCTATACTATGTAGGGAGAAAAGTGTGTGATATCATGATACTTATTACTTTGATTCTGAGATGAGTTTTGACTGTAGCATTGATACTCATAAAGACTCATCTCTCATGTGCCTTTCAACCAGTGGTCGGATTCAAATTTTTCTACTACCGGTTCTGTGGCCATGGCTTGGTGGGTGTGGCTTGCTGGGGCAAGCTGGGGCTTGCTGTGAGTGACATTGAGTTGGCCACGCCCACACAGTCACATGACCCCACCAAGCCACGCCCACAGAACCGGCAGAAAAGGCAGCTCCTGCAGCCTGTCCCTTTATGGTCCCCCCTGCCCCCCGCGTCGAAGTACCTTAAAGGGACACTGCAGTCCGGCTGCCTTCCGAGCAGCTCTGCTGCGACGCATCCCTCCGGCCTAGCAGGTCGTTCTCCTGGCTGGGTCTGGCAATGGGGTGCAGCCACGCACCGGCAGGCAATGGGGTGCGCGTGCATGGCCAGCGAGAACAGGGCAGCGATGGCAGCAACAGGACTTCTTTGGGCCTCTTTTTCGGCCTGTAGTTTTTGGTAGTTTTTGCCGCAAGAAGCCTGCAGCCGCCACCTCTTTTTCAGCATGAGAAGCCACTTTGCCAGCTGGAACTGAGCCAGCAGTGGCAGCTGGAGGTTTCTCGCACCGAAAAAGAGGCAGCAGCTGCAGGCTTCTTGTGCTGAAAACTACCGAAAACTACAGGCCAAAAAAGAGGCCTGAAGAAGTCCCGTTGTGGCCACCATCGCCGCCCTGTTCTTCGCACCGGCTGCGCAACCCATTGCCTGCCGGTGCCGTTTGTGGCCAGACCTGGCCAGGAGAATGGCCTGCTGCGCCGGAGGGACGGTGTCATAGCAGAGCTGCTCGGAAGGCAGCCGAAAACTACCGGCAGCTGGAGTCTCACTGGCCGAGCCTTGCCAGGGACCCCCACCAAGGCACGGATGAAGGTGAGCGAGGCGGAGGGCGAGTGGGCGGCATGCGGGTGGCGGCTCTGGGGCAAAGCCAGAGCCGGGGAATGATGCATTCCCCGACCTGGCCAAGGTGAACGGCGAGCAGGTAGAGGCTCCAGGGCAAGGCCAGAGCCAGGGAATGGTGCATCCCTGGGCCCTGACCCGAAATGAAGGGCGAGCGGGTGGCATGCTTACCTTTGGTGAGCAGAGTGGGCGAGGCACGGAGACTAGGCGATTAGCTGGGTCGTGTGGTAAAGGCAACATATATAGGGCAGGGTGGGTGGGGTGGGCGGGCCGAGTGGGCAGGCGGGCCAAGCAGCGAGCAGGCAGGCGGGCTGAGCAGCGGGGGTGACAGGGCAGGCAGGGGCGGGGCTAACCAGAGGTGGTATTTGCTGGTTCAGTGAACCAGTCCAAATTTCCGCTACCAGTTCGCGCGAACCGGTCCGAACCAGCTGAATACCACCTCTGCTTTCAACCCACTGCCTTGGTATGTAACAATAACAGAACAAAAGAGGTTAAACTGAGCTAAGCTGAAGAACAGAGATTATTTTTCTCAATAGAATTTACAAAAATAGTCAATTAGCCAGGGCTTTAAAAAAAGCAAGCACAGCACTGCTTGCTTAAAAGAAAGTTCCAGTATCAAGACACCAAGAAATAGAAAAATAACCCCCCCCTCAAAAATCACATCATCAGACAATTGTTATAAAGCTAAAACTATCCTAGATTACTTCATGAATTGATGTGTCAGACATAATTAAGCATCTGGTGCCTTTGTGGTTTTATAAAACTATAACAGTTCAAATGACACAATATATATAAAACAACCTTGATCTTCAAGATGATGGGTTACTCTTGGCATGTTAGATCTCCTGAACGAAGGAGTAGAGAGCTTGAACTTTATACATAGGAAATACAAGAGTGAACTCCTATGGCAAAATGTCTTGGGTTTCATTCATTTTCATCACTTCATACAAAATCTGTATGGCTGACAATAGGTGAATAGTGAATTTCTAAATCTGATTGGACTTCTGAATCAAACCAACAGTCCTGTTACAATCATTGAGTCAAATTCTTCTTATTTATTTATTAATCAATTTGGATGACTTTTCTTTATGTGTAGAAATAGGATTTTTCAAATTGGTCCAAGCTCAAATTGAATCAGAACAATTAATCCTGCAAGAAACGTTGAGAATTAAAGGAAAACTTTATTTTATAGCTAAGGATGCTGCAAAAGGCTGTCTTAGATAAGGGCTAGAGCAATATCACGAGTGTGCTTTTATGGGTGTATCGATATTTAAATAGTTTCTGGCATATTTGTCTCATTTTGAGATGCAAATGAGAAAGATTCTTAATGCAATGAGGATTGTGCTTTATACGATCTTCTTGACTTGAATAGAAGTGGCAGATTAATTACATGAAGAAAAAAGGAGTTTTTCATGAAGATTTCTGAGTTAGCCTAGGGCTAAAAATGAAGGGGCATAAAAGTGCATTTATCACGTTTTTCTTAGAACAATTAGCTGAACTCTGCCTTTTTTATCATTATTTTAGGTAGTAAAACCTCATTATTCAGATTAAATTGCCGTGTTGGCACTTTGCGATAAATAAGTGGGTTTTGGGTTGCAGTTTGAGCACTTGGTCTCTAAAAGGTTCACCATCACTGGCCTAGGCCCTCCTTCTTATGAATCTAGACTAAGTGTGTGGAAACTCTGTGTGTGTGTGTGTGTGTGTGATCTACAGCAAATATGGTGGAGTTTTACTTTGGGAAGGGGCTTATACATGCAAAGCAGGATCACTACTCCATGCAGAAAACTAGAGGAACACAATTTCAGGGCACAAGATTTAAAGAGTGTGTTGACTTCTTAATGATTTTAATGAAAGATTTTTGGTAGAAAAAAATATCCATGCAAAGTAATACAGTCCATTCCTATAATGTATAGCAATTTAGGGATAACTTTGAAAAGAAGTCCAAATTATTACCATATTTACAAGTTGATTTATTTTCTCTGTTTCTAAAAGTAGCTTTCCAGATTGATGCCTTTCCCCCCCTCTTTTGTATCTGTGGCTACAATCTCTATACCAGTGTTTCTCAACCTTGGCAACTTTAAGACATCTAGACTTCAACTCCTAGAATTCTGGGAATTGAAGTCCAGATGTCTTAAAGTTGCTAAAGTTAACATTCTAAAGAAACATTCTATTTACTCATATTTAGGAATCCTTTCCATTGAATGTGTTGGACTTACTGCTGAATAGATTGAATTATGAATGCTATATATGATGTATAATTGAGCAGTTGATGATTAAATTTACCATATGCTTGAAGTAGATCTGAAAGGAAAGGTATGTGAATATATAGATGCATGTATTTATATAAACCCACAATCTCACCAAAGGCATAAAACAATGGATAATTTTATATTTCAGAAAGAAGTGTGTAATATGTATGTTTGGCTTGTAATCAAGGTTTATAAGATTTGTGTAGTAACAGATGTTAAAGCATAGTTATGCTACGAGCAGACATCTGGAATTTGTCCATTCATCTGCTATTTTAATTTTGCCTTTTTATTTGTGGTTGTGTATGCCAAATTGATTTTCACATAAGACTCTAGATTTCTTCAATTCCCTATTCTTTCTGCCAGATGGTATGAGCAAGCATGCATCATATTTTGCTTTCGGCAGTTTTTCAGATATATAGTTGAATTTAAGAAATATTAAAATGGTCAGAGAAAAGCTTGAAATTATTTCTTAGGATCTGTAAAATGCTAATTGTTTAAGAGATGAGGGAGAACAAGAGATTTCCAAAAGAAAAGGAATGTTAATACATTAGTGCTGGATTTTGAATGGCTGTAAATGTTGAATAAATATAGTGCTGATGTTTTTAAGGGGTATTAGCAAGATCTGGCATTTCTATTAGAAATGAGCCCTGCTGTCAAGCAAAACCAAGCATTTAATAGTGAGTGTCATACCATGTGCACTAATCAAACAGGTGGCAAGAAAGTAGGGGCAGTCAGGCACAACACAGGTTATGTAGACAGTAAACACAGGGTCAATCAAAATGGACTCAAATGTCTATACACCAATGCACAGAGTATGAGGAATAAACAGGGTGAATTAGAAATTCAAGTAAATGATGGAAGATATGATATTGTTGCCATTACGGAAACTTGGTGGGATGAAACCGACAAATGGAATATACAGCTAGAGGGATTTAAATTATTTAAAAGAAATAGACCAAATAAAAGAGGAGGTGGAGTTGCACTATATATAAGAAATAACTACATCTCTACAGAAATAGAGCACAACAATAATGAAAATTATCTTGAATGCATTTGGGTCAATATTAAAGGGGTGGGGTGGGGAAATGACATTGCCATAGGTCTATACTATAGGCCATCCAATCAAACAGAGGAAGTAGATGAACTTTTTGCTAGTCAGCTAACTAAGGTATGTAGGAAGCATATCACAATAGTAATGGGGGATTTTAACTACCCTGACATCAACTGGGAGACAAACTCTGCACCAAGTGGAAGATCCAACAGGTTCCTAACAAACCTAGCAGACAACTTTGTTACCCAAAAAGTAGAGAAGATAACAAGGGGATCAGCCATATTGGACATAATTCTCACTAACAGAGATGAAATGATAGAAGGTGTTGAAGCTACAGGAACCTTGGGGGCAAGTGATCATGCAATATTGGAATTCAACATTATGCAAACACAAGCAGTAGAACAAAGTCAAACCAGAGTCTTGGACTTTAAGAGAGCTAATTTCAATAAACTTAGAGAGAGCTTGGGAAGGATTCCATGGACGAGAATCCTCAAAGGGAAAACAACTCAAGAAGCTTGGGAAATATTGAAAAGTGAGATTATAAAAGCCCAGTCTAGCACAATACGAATGAAGAAGAAGAATAACATCTGGCAAAAGAAAGCAG